>OY755092.1:16353344-16953344 GCA_963576655.1 Gastrophysa polygoni | reverse complement strand
ATGCATCCATTATACAGAGAGTGAGATCTGAAATTTACTGGTGACAAACCTATCACGGAAATGGAAAGGGACATCAAAAAACCTCGTGGCGGCGACACAGCAAATTGATGGCAAGTGTGATAAAATAATAAAAAGAAAAAAAAAACTCACGAGGAATAGGAGTAGCAGAGGATGTTGGGCGATTGACAGCTTGGGGCTTACTGGAGGGCTTGAAGTTCCTACCACAACATCAAAAAAAAAAAAATTCGTATGCACTCTCTACAAGATGCAAAATCGGCGATTTCTTCGATTCAAACCGGTACCAGGAAAAAAAAACGGTTCGACATCGATTTGAATTGAAGAATCGCCACAAACAGGGTTCACAACTAATCTTATTCGAGTGGAGAATGGTGGAAAACAACACAAGGAGTTTGTGAAAAAAGAACTTCCTTCCTGAGGATTCAAAAGTCTATTTGTTTCAACTGACTATTTCAAGTATTATTATTTCAGAAACTCCTTTTAACTAATAATTTTCTGACGAAACTGTGTCAGATGAAAAACGATATTCGGCGATTTACAGCAAGCACATGCCATCCAAAATCAATATGGCAACCAACCAGCTAATATTTCGGCGGCTGTTGAGACGGCAGGCTGCAAAACTGGCATGACTCGATTCCCGATATAGTTCCTGTTTATATAAAATTCTCTGTTTTTACTATCATCTCACATCGAACAAAACCGTTCGATTGGAACACCTTGCACAAAAATAAAGTTATAATTGCTTTCGAAGTGCCTGAATTGAAATATTTCTTGATATATTTAATGTGAAATTGAATGCATTGCACTCAGAGTTTTCAATATCAATAGACACATCTTCAAGCAGAAAAAATAGATAAAAAAATCCATTATGAATATCTGATATGAAAAAATTCTTTTCAGTAGAATTTAATGTTGCATGAATCATAATATCCTCTTGATGAATTTTTTTTACAACTGACATAATTAAGTAACAAATCAGGTCTTATTGGAAAGTTGATGACAGTGTCAAAACCACTGCAAATCTCTCAGAATGGGATTTTATACTGAATATTTGAGATTTTGCGAGAAGATTGACATTATTTCATTTTCATAGAATTGCCTTTCAGATCTGAAAGAAATATGGAACAATCCAAACTCTCTCTTTCTTATAATACTTTTTTTCAAACACCTGGTGTAACATAATTCAGTAGAATTCGATAAGTCTTGAGTAATGCATCTTTAGCAGAAAGAATACGGCTTGCGAATTTTTCAATCCGATTGAAAATCGTGAAATTTTTGAAAAAGTTATGGCAAATTCAAAAATTGTCGAAATAATTTATGGCACCGCGTAATACTGATGATGGGAAATTCCCCACTCACTTGTTCCTATTTTCGGGGGCAACGCTCCTGCCGTTCCCCTTGTTGATGTGCATGTCCCTGATGTGCCTGATCAGCCGCTGGATGTTCGGGAACGGCTGCACGTTCTTCTTGTTCCTGCCGCAGTTGCGCCAGTAGCAGTTGAAGTCGGAGCCCTGGTTCTCCTGGTAGAACGCCTGCACGTGCCCCTGCGACTCCTTGTCCTTGATGCAGTGCTCGATGAGGTCGGCCACCTCCTCGAACTGGTAGTCGCAGTTGTCCCAAAGGCATTCGAATATCTGAGGCGGAGAACAGAGCAGAATTCATTTCAGGACCAAAAATACCCAAATTCAATATGAGGATTTTTCCATTGATTTTTGTTATCCGTTTGTCGATTTGTCGGAGTTTTTGTCTTCATCATCCTCTTCATCATTATTGATATGTATTCAATTTGAGAGTCATGAGACCAAAATAAAGTAGAAGTTTTTAAAAATTATTATTTCAATATATTTGTAGTAAGGACAGATTTTGTGATCTGCCCCAAAATGTCACTGCGCTTGAAATCAAACCTTTAGATAATTTTATAACTTTTACTTCATTTTTCAGAAACGAGGAGAGGCAAAAATCCCACAAATAGCTGAAAAATGAATCTACCACCTCCACGAAAAACTTACAGATATTATTATATATTATATTCGAAACACATATAATACAATTTAGAATTTGTACAAAATCAATATCCTTTCATCTCAATCATTATCTGATACTGATTTAGTAAATTTCATAGATGAATCCTCGGCAAAAACAGAAAAAAAAATTCTGGAACAAAGCATACCAGACAAACATTGTTCTTTTTGTTTTTAATCATTCAAATATATTTGTAGTAAGGACAGATTTAGGATCTGCCCCAAAATGTCACTGCGCTTGAAATTAAACCTTTAGATAATTTTATAACTTCTACTTCATTTTTCAGAAACGAGGAGAGAAAATCCCACAAATAGCTGAAAAATGAATGTACCACCTCCACGAAAAACTTACAGACAGTATTATATATTGTATTCGTAACACATACAATACGATTTAGAATTTGTACAAAATCAATATCCTTTGATATGTATTCAATTCGATAAGATAGATAAACAAGTTGAATTTGACTCTCATCTCAATCATTATCTGATACTGATTAAGCAAATTTTATAGATGAATCCTCGGCAAAAACAGAAAAAAAAATTCTGGAACAAAGCATACCAGACAAACATCGTTCTTTTTTTTTAATCATTTAAATATATTTGTAGTAAGGACAGATTTATGATCTGCCTATGATCTATTTGTTAGTGTTGTTTATAAGAAGCATTGTTCATGATTCGATCTCGTATATAATTTTAAGTTTGCGATTTTAATGGAGTATTTATCTATCAAAAAATGTCTATATTGTTACAGCTCGAAAGTATGTTGATGTATTTAAATGAAATTTGAATGGAAAGCTTTCTCGATACGTTTCGACGCAAACCGACCTGATCGACGGGGGGCGCGGGCGGCGGGCCGGGACTGGCGCTGCACGACTCGTCGAGCAGCAGCATCGCTTTCGTCTCCTCGTTCAGCTTGGAGGCGCGCTCCTCCCACAGCTGCTTCTCGCTCAGCGGCAGCGACTTCCACTCGCTGCCGACGATGCGGCTGATGTCGCCGAAAGTCGACTCCGGATTGTTCTGCACGACCTGCTTGCGCACCTCGCGCGAGTACAGGATGTACCCCGTCACCACTTTGTTCTTGTTGGATTTCTGGGGAGCGGAAAAGACGAGCGGTTAAGAGCTGCGAGGAGCGTGTCGGCGAGGAAGAAGCATCCTACGCGGCGAGGAGGAACTCATCTCGGGCCTTTCCAATCACTTTATCAGTATTGAAATACATGAAATGTAACTAATCGAAAGAGAAAGATGAAATTTTGATCGAGGAAAACTCCCCAACATAACCCCTATCACAATCTAGGAGGTGATTGAAAAACTTAACAACCATCTTGTGATTCTACGATAGGGAATTACAAGATAATCTCCCATTCTCCAGACTCTACAATCTTTATGAGTTAAACAAACGCTGAACGATCTCAATGAACACTAGACTAGACCAATTATTTCAACAATTGCTTCAAAAGGTTCATATACTATGCTAAGTATTACGAGTCATTCCAAAGATCAGTACTCGGAATGAGTGATCAGTGCGCAGAGATAATCTGTTTGTATGTCAGCACTCAGTGAAAACTATTTCACAGGAATCTTGAAACTAGATGAAAACCTTTACAATGCCCAACAAATGCAATTTGTATAAACCTAGGATGCTTCCTCATCGAACTTCTCAGACACAATTCAGTTCCAATTCATCGAACCCATAAAATAACTTACAAGCAAACTTTTGAATACACTCATGGAATTCATCATGAAAAAACAATGATGTATATAAATATTGAGTAATCATGAAAACACACAAATCATCACATTCGCACTCAGTATATACATGACACACCATGCTCGACAGATTGATTACCCTATGAAACAGTGGCAGGTTCATTCGTTGGACGTTCGACATACCTTTTTCGTGGTGGCAGGGGTGGTAGCCGTAGCATTGGCCCCCGGGGTGCAGACTACCGCAGGAATATCACCCGAGCCCACAGAAGGGGGACCACCATCTAGGCTATCGTCCATTAACATATCCATGTCGTTCATTTTTGTTAACTGAGTCTCCTAAAAAGGGGGTTAAACGTGTTTTCATTCGATTCAGGATGAAACTGACTGGCGAGTTTCATTTGCAAGATGAAAAAAAGGTCTAATTGTATCCTGAATCCTGCCTAGGACATGACTTCAAACATAGGAATTATTTGATGAAACAAAAACAACAGACTATTATTTGCTTTGGATAAATCACTAAAGTTCATTGAACTTCTGATTATCGAACTGTTGAACTAAGTACCGTTAATGAACAATATATTCCAGTCATCAGACAACGCCTTGAATCTCGAACTGCAACAATTTTGATCAATTAACTAGAACAAACTCACTTTCTACAGACATATTTTCCAATTTTCTTCGAAATGAACTTTCACAAATCACGAAGGCGCTGCCAAAAACAAGTGAAACGTAACAACTTCGGCGAGTTCAATAATAGATAAGTTATTTTTATACTCTTCGGGACAATCAGGAATAAACTTATCGTCATTATGAAATGGCCAATAAAACAGAATTACGTTTCCAGGAAAAGGAGAACTATCCATCGTGTTATCCATAGCTCAGTATTTTTCTTCTCTTCAGCAAATTCGCATAATGTGGCAGAAGACACTTTTTTCGATGAAAAAACAACAACTTATACTCGAAAAACGATCAAGAAAAGTATTCCGTACTCCGTCACCATTCCACCATCACCGTCAGCTTTCTTGTGAATATTTTGACAGCTCTTTTAGGAAATGTCTACACAACCGCCGAGCCGGAATCGTAGTAACCGCAGGGATATTTCAATGGACTAAGAAAGTTATGACATCACGAAAAGAGTTTTCTTGCCAACATAAGTTCCCAAACTTGTATAGTCGAACATATTTATGACGAGAATGAAATATTTTTATATCACATATCCATCAAATATTTCTAGCCTAATTTCGAAACAATTTCGGGTGAAACAACTCGTATAAATAGCAACAAGTAGTTTGTTCGCATATTTTTTAATAAAATAATACATTCGTATATCCCGATACTTCAATAAGGCACAGAATATGTTTGATACAAAAGAGTTCAAACAAAATAATGTAAACAATAATTAGAAAAAGTGCAAAAATTTGCTAAAACTCACTTGGTGTTGACATTATATAGTTTTTACACATGAAATATCTCATATTCAACTCAATAAATGAAATCCGACATCCATCCAAAATATTGCCAAATCTCGGGACCGATCAGAAATATACCGTAACGGCGGCTGAATAGACACACCCAAATTTTGACAGACAACATGAAAGCAAACACGCAGCGGGAAATTTGAATGTTGGGCGTCGAACACGTAAGCACGAATATAGGGTGATTCGCGAAACAGCAATGATTCATTGAAAATAAGGTATTGTAGTTGAGCTCGTCTCAAATGAGCTTCAACACAATAAAAATACATCCTCGTTACTTGATTCCATGAGCTTGATGCCAAAAGCATCAATAAGTGAATAATATTGAAGGGCATTGAACAAGGGAAAAGTAAATGATAAGATAATGTTTTAACAGTGTGTACGATGTTTTTTTCAGGGACATTATCAGGTTATTTTTTCTATTTTAATTTCACGAAGAAAAATGTAAGATAGGTGTAACAAAGTACTTACTATTCCAGAATCTCTGGAGTTTTGGGACTTGAGATCTTCTGCCTTTTTGACTTTAACCGCAAGTTCTTCCTGTAACACAGCAAAACACATGCCACACCCACAAAAAAAAGATTCATTCATGCATCATCTAAAAATTACTCCCTATCATGCTCTAGAGCCTTTACTGAAATACGATAAATAAGTAGCCTATATTTATTGATATATTTTAATTGAAATATCTGAATTTAGAATATGTAGAAAAAGTAATCTTTGTATATCTCTTTTATGTTATTCATTTAAAAATATCAAAATGATTGATTCACACTATTTTTTCTTTCTTTCATCAATGATATTCTTCAAGAAGACAAGTAAATACTTATTCAACAAAAGAAAGATTAAGATTCATAATCTCGAATCAACTGAATGTGTAAAATCCTATTCATGAAATTTATACCATATAGAAACATAGTATTAGTTGAATTATGTCTGACAATTCAATGAAACAACTTTATAAATCCAAAAGTACTGGTTTTGAGAATCCTTGAGTATGAATATTCGTCTCAATTCAAGTCATATAAGAATCAAATATAACATCCAAACTTTAGCAATAGTATAGCATTTCTTAATCAAAGATGGAAATTAAAGAAGTTATGTTTCATTGAGACAGGAAACCGTATTTATATTAGGGCTAATGTTAAAAAATGAGTGGAAAAGTTGTAAACCAATTATGTACCTAAATCTACTTTAATTTTTGTTGTTAGTTATTGTGTTAAAAAAGAACAAAACACGAAACAGAACACACACTGTCCTTAAGAATATTCACATGAAAAAAAAAAAACACAAACCATGTTCCAAACATACGTAATTATGTCTACAGTACATTGAAAACTCAATATTTATTCCATGAATGTAGACATTTTCCTCTACTCGAAACCAAATTTCCAAAATACTCCTTTCTACTGTACCCCAAATAAAATATTGATTTCGATAGCCCAAAAATTTTTATAACATGAATTACCCTAATGAAATATTATCCTTTGCATGTGTCAATCAGATTTTCAAACTGCGATCATAATGATGGCTAACCTCAAACTTCCCAAATTCAATTTCTCCTCCAGTCGTACGAAAAGCGATTGAATAAAGCGGACTGATTGAGGTTTTATTTTCCTGAAAATGTCCATTCCTCCTGTCTGGAAATACACTCTCAATGAGTTGTTCCAGAATAATATTCATTAGAAATTACGTAGTCGGTAGGAACCAAAAAAAAAGTGTAGTAGATAATAGTAAGGAGTGTGAGAAAACTCACAGTTCATATCATTTGCAGTCAAATGAAATTGTTAGCAAACAGCAAACGAGAGAGAGGAAACCAGCAGTGATCAGCTGACTGTTGGCAAAATTGCACCTTTCTTTGTTGCACATCCAGACGATTAGATAGCTCTTTCTTTTTCTAATGTGCATCTAGTAGAGAATATATAAAATCATATCTTTGGTTGTAAACCATTGTGTAAAATTGCGGCAAGATGAACCTATCTACCAATCCAATCTATATCATATCAATATCATACCAATCTTTATTGACCTCGAGTATATTCCATATACAACCACCAAGTCCTCGGAATACACTTTGCAAACTTTCAATTTCTTCAAACGATTCTCTACTAAATCGTGCGATTCGAAAACGATTCTTCATCGCTCGAAAAAACACGCAACAGTAACTGTTGTCAAAATAGACCTTTATCGAACGGATCCTACCGACTGCGCCACTTTTACAAAACCAACCAAATCGAGCCCGTGTACGATTTTCCATCGCTTCTCGTAGAGGACATGCAATCCCCAGGTCTCGACCTACCTTCGGCGGACTCAGTATCTTGGTGAAGAAGTACACCTCGTCCTCGACGACGCCTGGGCTGTGCGAGAACTTCTTCAACCCGTCGGGCGGCAACTTTTTTATCTGCCTGTTGATCTCGTCGTACATCGACACGCAGATGAAGACGTCCGATTCGGGGATCTCGGTCAGACGGTCTGCAAGGAGAACATCGTGTGGGACGGGGAGGAAAATTCGGAAATTTTGGTAATACCACAAAATATACCGAAAAAATCCGAGATTCAAGTGGTGGATTGAATAGTTCAAGACGTCTACATTATTATTTTTGAAGCGAAAAGAAATAGAGGGCCTCAAAAAACGGGCACGACAATTTTCAGAAGATTTGATTCGATATTTGATCCGTTACAATTTTAGATAATCTTTTTTTTACCTAACTTACAGTGACTGTAGCTCGAAGGAGGCGTATTTTAGGACACATGTTTATTTGAAGAAAAAGTCTTATTTTCATTCCAACAATACATCCTTGAAACATTTACATCAATAGAATAACTCTGCATATATAATGACTTTTTCCAAAAAATAAAATCAATTACCGCTAAGAGAAAAAAAATCATTCCGTTATATTCAAGAGAAATTGAAAATGCACAAAATCTTAATCTTAAGTTTGAGGACATTCACATTATCTTTATGTATTTTCAAGACCACGAATTGTCTGCAAGTACATCTTCTCTCGATATTAAATTTATTCGATTCGATAAAGTTTTCTAAAAAGTACTTACAGGTGATGAAATCGTTAAGTTCGAGCACCGAACACTTGCCAATAATACTGACTATCGGACTGGCCTCCTCGGTGCTCGACAGAAACAGCTCCTGCTTGTAGAACAGCCTGCCCTGCGAATTGGGCACCTCCGAGGGCGTTATGAACCACGGCCCGCGGAAATAACATTTGCCGCTATAAACAAAAATCACGATGATTCAAACAAAATTTGTCGAATGCGTATCACCCACCCTGTAATTGATGATATTTATCTAAAAAATTATGGTACTTGAAAATGGCGCAGTCGGTAGGAATGTTGGAGGGATGGATTAGAAGAAGCTTCAATAATTTTCGAGGTATATCGCGAGAATGATAAAGCAGACGTGAGAAATATATTTTCAATAAAGTCCCGAATGATTCCTAAAACGACGAATAAATAAAATGAACGATCAATTAGTTTTCATACCTAGGCATTGAAATGCATAAGAACGACACAGTTTCTACTTAATATCTTGTCAAAAATTTTTCTAATCCAGATCGTATCTTTATTTTTTAGCTATCTCTTTACTGCCCTGATGCAAATTAAAGTCCTGTAGCTCTCAAAAGGAACCACCTACTTGGAGGTATTTTCGAAAACATATCAACAATTCAATATATTTTGGAAAACAGTAAGGAATTGACGAGACTTCAGTGAATAGCTGTCAAAACACGACATAATGTCATTCCTGCAGAATTCACAATCTAAAAATCCTCCCCCTTATCCATCGACAACAACTACTACAGGGTGGGGAAATCGAAGCGTTTGCCAATTTTACAAACCCAAAATTTTCCGAAAATAAGGTGATATAAAGAGGGAAAATTCGACTTACTCTTTCGTCTCCCAAATACTGTCGATCTGCGCGACGATCTGCTTGCCGCCTTCGGCCACCACGTACACGTAATCGCCGGTTTTCACCACCCCCGAACAGATGGTGTTGAATTGCTCGTAGTAGGTGTTGCCGTCGTCGATGTCCATGCTGTGGAAGGCCACCACGTTCTGGAAACCGAGAAAGAGAGAAAAAAAATGACAAGAGTCGTACAAATTTATGTAGGGAAGGAACCGAGCCCATTTTTCAAAAATTAACTGAAACGACGTGGTTAGTCCAAGAATTACATTGGTGGAATGAAATTCACCCATCAACATGAATTTATCACCACTATTATTCGATTTTGATCTTTTTTTCAATTGTTTGGTACAGTTCTTCAGTACAAATCTTCGAAATTGTGGCGTGAGAGGTAAAAGTTTAGAGTTATTGAAAGTGGAATACTCTCAGAAGAAAATTAATCATTGATTTTATCATACTATCATCGAATTCGAGACATCTGCATATAACTTTCAAAAATAAAGTTGAAATGTGCATTATAGAAAATGCAAAATGATGATCAGTTTCAATAAACTTTTCAATTGTCAAAAACTTTAATTTTCTATATTTGAAATCATTATCTTGTTCAAGATTTAATGAAGATTTCATAGCACTTCCACAAAATGTATATTTTCCAACAAAAAAATAAAAATAAATATTATTGTGATTATTCCTTACCGGCTTATCCTTCTCGGTCAGCTTCTCCAAATCCTCCAACTCCTGGAGTTCGTCCTTGTGCTTCTCGACCCGCTCCCGGAATATCGACATGACGCGTTTCGGCTCGAGCGGCACTTCTCGCGCCACCAGCTTGATGACGGGGTTGTCGGGGTGGATTTTGATCTTCTTGAAGTTCCTCCCGCGCGTGCTGTACCTCGATTCGCACACGTAGATGTCCTTGTCTTCGTAACCTTCGGAAAATATCCCCGTAAAATACGTTTGTTCGCGTATTGTGTTGAATGGCGCAGTCGGTAGGACTCGGTATGAGAATATATTTTTTTTTTTCAATTGTATCGTACGTCGCTTCGGTAGTCACGAGAAGATGAATGGAAACAAAAAAATATCTCACCGACTGCGCCAACTCGACTCGACTCGAGAAACTCACCCTCCGGCTTCATGGCGTAGTACTGCTTGACGTTGACGACGCAACACCTGTCGCGCACCTCCTCCAGCGGCACCGTCATGTGCGTGTCGGACTTGAACACCTCCCGCTCGAGGAACTTCCTCGTGGTGAGGTGGTACGTCTCGGCGGGGCGCATGTAACAGTTGCCGTACAACATTTGCCGCCCGTCGACCTCGAACAGCCGCTCGATCTTGAGGATGTGGCAGTCGCGGCCCTTCTCCTTCGCGTCGACGTACACGAATTCGCCGACTTTGAAGGTGCCGCCGTCGCAGGTCATCGTCGCCGATTCCGGGTCGCCGGCGCTGCGGAGATCGTCATAAGTCGAATGTCATTCGCAAGAAAAAAATGTGAGTCTCACCAGCTGGCGTCCGAGCTCCTCGTCTCCGCGTCCCCCTCCTCCTCCTCCAGCGCCTCCGCCCGCGCCTTCGCCTGGCGCGCCGTCTCCGCCGCGGCACGCACCTCCTCCTCCGAGCACCGCAAGGCCGGCGAGGCGAGCACCTCGCCGTGTCTGCACAGCTCGTCGCGCTGCCGCACGAAATACGCCTGCAGCTCGACGGCGTCCTCGAAGGTCTGCGAGTCGGAGCGCGACAGCCGACGGGCGCGCTCCATGCACGCGAAGAAGTCCTCCTGGAAGGTGTCCAGCCGTTTGTACAGGCCCTTGTCCAGCCGCCGCTTCAGCAGGTCCAAAGATAGGGCTCGTATCCTACGAACATTCATAACGATAGATCAGTTGAATGATAATTTTTTTTGCAGTAATCTACTAACTCGAGTGCATTGTTATTAAAATACACAAATGCAAAAACAATGCAGAAAACTTCTAACAGTCATAACTAACGAATGACAAATAGAAAATTGAATTAGTTGAACATCGGATTATTAGTATTATATTTTCTATTTGTACTCGTCTCTTCACCTAGTTTATATAAAATGAAAACCTTTGTATATTGTTCTGTATATCCTTCCAAAATCATTTTATATATACATATATTTGTTTCTTTTTTGTAAATATCAATAACTATGTTCCTTATGTTAGAATATTGTCAAAAATGTGTACCGAGCTTTCTGGGGGTGATAGAACATTGAAAAATAAGTGTAGTTTGATGATTAAACTCATGGCCCAAAATGCATATTAAGGGAGATATATATCCTTCCAAAGTTGATAAAATTAAAATAATTTCTCCACGCATAACTTCTGAACGATGAAAGCCACCCGATAGAAATTTTGTGCATGAATGTATGTTGTCAAAATACATTTTTTCGTCACACTTCCACATTTCTGATATTGTTATAAAGGGTGTTTTCAGAGGGCGAGTCATGATTTTTTGTAGACAACTTTTTTCCCTGTATTATTTTCGGTGAAAAAACAGGAGCATTCGATGGAGCGAAGAAAATTACATGAAAAAGGTACTCTTATTCGAATACAAAAAATTGAGCCGTTCGTGTGAGATATTTGAGTTTTTGTAGTTACATGATATCAGCAGATTGATTTTATTCATCGCGAGATTCATCGGTATAACGATATTTCAGCAGCATTTGCATTTCCGAAGCACTCGCCAAGCATTAGAAGCATATCAGTTTGTTCAGAGAACGAATAACCTGCCATATTTCTTAAAATCTCAGTTGATAATCGCAGTGATGAATGACCACACAGAAAAACCACACGAACAAATCGACTACAACAATGTTGACTCGAATGTTGATGACATGAACGTCAAAATTGAGAACAAAATTATTCACCATGGCCTGCTAAAATATCGTTATACCGATGAATCTCGCGATGAATAAAATCAATCTGCTGATATCATGTAACTACAAAAACTCAAATATCTCACGAACGGCTCAATTTTTTGTATTTGAATAAGAGTACCTTTTTCATGTAATTTTCTTCGCTCCATCGAATGCTCCTGTTTTTTCACCGAAAATAATACAGGGAAAAAAGTTTTCTACAAAAAATCATGTCTCACCCTCTGAAAACACCTTTTATAACAATATCAGTAATGTGGAAGTGTGACGAAAAAGTGTATTTTGACAACATACATTCATGCACAAAATTTCAATCGGGTGGCTTTCATCGTTCAGAAGTTATGCGGAGAAATTATTTTAATTTTATCAACTTTGGAAGGATATATCTCCCTTAATATGCATTTTGGGCCATGAGTTTGATCATCAAACTACACCAATTTCTCAATGTTCTATCACCCCCATAAAGCTCGGTACACATTTTTGACTCATCCTGTATATATATATATATATATATATTTTTCTTTCTTTGTAGTGTCATTCAATCTCATAAGAATTGTAAATTGTGAATCGTAGATTGCCCACGCTCAAGGGAATCCTTTTAGTGGGTATTTCATTTATTTGCTTATACAATGAATTTTAAATGTAATGAATGAATATTATTGAATTTGGTAAATAAATTATAATTATTATTAACTCCCAAGGGCAGTGACATTTTGGGGCTGATCATAACAATCAGTATTTCAAACGCTTCATAAGAGATAATTGAAAAAAAAACACAATTGAGCAACGCATTTTTACGGACGTGTAGAAGGGCGCAAATCTGTTCAATTTTCGGGATTTTATCAACTAATATTAATTCCGGAATTCCGAGTTACAACTCGGAACATTGAAACGAAGAATTCAATCTTCAACTAACTCGTCATCGCTTACTTTTTGCCGTCGACTTCGTCGTGCTCCGGCAAATCCGACATGGAATCCGAATAGCACCTGCCCTCGTCGTCCTGATAGTTGTACACGTTGGTGAACAAATTCAGGAACACATCCTGTATGGCCGCCGCGAAATCAGGTACATTGTTGTCGTCCTCCTTCAGCTGCATCTTCGTTTGGAAGCAAAACCGCTGCAACACCTGTCGGAAAACGAACGTTCTTGTACGCGCTCCGCCAGATTTTCATTCACTTTCGTTCTCATATTCGTGGATTTTTCGTCTTTTCGTGATCGCGAGAAAATATTTCGCACATACCATCGCGTCCTTGTAGATCTGCGAGTCCGGCTCGTTGTATTTGCAAGCGTTCTCGAACATCGACACGAAATCGGCCACCAGATCGTCCAGATTGTCGTAGTCGTGGCCGCGGATCTTGTGCGATATCTTCTCCATGTCGATGGGCTGCGAGATGACCTCGTAGTAGTCCGGGTAGTCGACTTTCGACGGCAACTTCATGAAGATCTGCGACAGCTGGCGGTTCTCCTTCGGCTCCCTGTAGTATCTGATCGACTCGTAGAGGTTCTTCAGCGTTCTTTCCAACGGCGACAGGATCCGTCTCGGTTTGTAGCTGCAAAAAAAAATTGCAGAACGTGAAAAAATGTTGACGAGAACGTTGAAATGGGCGACGAAAACGTGAACGATTGCGAGGCAAACTAGCGCACACTTTGAAAAATCCGTCCAGTCTAACGGTGACAATCTGTCTCGGTTTGTGGCTGCACGTAGAATTACAACTACGTTGAAAAAAGTGATGAATGCGTCGAAAAATGCAAAGCAAACGTATAATGAACGATCGAGAAACTATTGGGAAAATTCTGAATATTCCATCCTCTTCAACGGTGACAGTACAAGTCTCGGTTTGTAGCTGCCTGAAAAAAATTCGGAGGGAGAAAAAATGTGATGCATACATTGAAAAATGTAACACGAATGTGAAGAAAGTGAAGCAGAAGTAGAAAAACGTGACGTAAACGCAAAAAAAACGTGAAGCAAAGGTAAAAAAGTGACGCGAACGTTAAAAAAGTGATGCGAACGTTGAAAACGTGACGCAAGCTTTGAAAAAAATGTTGAGAGAGCGAGGCGAACGTCGTACAAGAGAAAAAGCTGATGCATTCGTTAAAAAAATGTAACACGAATGTGAAGAAAGTGAAGCAGAAGTAGAAAAACGTGACGTAAACGCAAAAAAAAACGTGAAGCAAAGGTAAAAAAGTGACGCGAACGTTAAAAAAGTGATGCGAACGTTGAAAATGTGACGCAAGCTTTGAAAAAAATGTTGAGAGAGCGAGGCGAACGTCGTACAAGAGAAAAAGCTGATGCATTCGTTAAAAAAATGTAACACGAATGTGAAGAAAGTGAAGCAGAAGTAGAAAAACGTGACGCAAACGTAAAAAAGTGAGGCGAACGTTAAAAAAGTGACGCGAACGTTAAAAAAGTGATGCAAACGTTGAAAACGTGACGCAAGCATTAAAAAAATGCTGACAGAGCAAGGCGAACGTCGTACAGGAGAAAACAGTGATGCATACGTTGAAAAATGTACCACGAATGTGAAGAAAGTGAAGCAGAAGTAGAAAAACGTGACGTAAACAAAAATAAACGCTAAGCAAACGTAAAAAAGTGACACGAACGTTTAAAAAAAAGTGATGGAAACGTTGAAAACGTGTCGCAAGCGTTGAAAAAATGCTGACAGAGCAAGGCGAACGTCGTACAGGAGAAAACAGTGATGCGTACGTTGAAAAATGTACCACGAATGTCAAGAAAGTGAAGCAGAAGTAGAAAAACGTGACGTAAACAAAAATAAACGCTAAGCAAACGTAAAAAAGTGACACGAACGTTTAAAAAAAAGTGATGGAAACGTTGAAAACAGTGATGCGTACGTTGAAAAATGTACCACGAATGTCAAGAAAGTGAAGCAGAAGTATAAAAACGTGACTTAAACGAAAAATAAACGCTGAGCAAACGTAAAAAAGTGATGCAAACGTCGAAAACGTGACGCAAGCTTTGAAAAAATGTTGAGAGAGCGAGGCAAACGTCATAAGAAACGAATGAAACGATGCTCAAATATCGAACACAAGGCAAAAACTGTTGGTTATAAACAACTTACGGTTTGAGAACTATTCTCTCCCTCTTGGGCTTCTCAGGCGTGCTCTGCTTCATCTGCAAAGACTTGTCCGTCAGGTACTTTTCCAGAATGTTGGCGTCCTCGTAGATCGGCGAATTCTCCTCGTTGAATTCCCGGCAATTGTTGAACATCAATTTGAAGTCCTTGATCAGATCGTCCTCGCTGCCGTACTGATCCGCCTTGATTTTGGCCTCGATTTCGAGAAAGTCGATCGGCTCCGCGATCACCTTGTAGTAGCCGGGATAGAGTTTTTTCGAAGGTTTCTCCATGAACGCCAACATCGGTTTGCGGCCGTCTTCCGTCTGTGGGATGAACGATGAAATTAATTTGACGCCCATTTTCATTTTTCAATGAGGGAAATCCGAGAAAATTTAAATCTTCCAATCACACGCAAGTGATTTCGATTCTAATGATTCCAGCAAAAACAATTTTTTTTTTTCGAGAATTACGAGGCATCAACTAATCGTGTAATGCGTATAAAAATTGTAAGGAATTTGAGTTCAACAGGGCGAAACAGTATTTTTCAAATATCTTCATGATTAGTTCTTCTCGATTATTTTTGGCTTCAGATACTTTGAAGTGGAATTTTTTGCTGATAGTCGGAGACATCGTGATTTTAAAAATTTTGGACAGGACAAACGATACCAATTTCTAATTAGCTTTGGACATTTCAGGAAAGAATCTGCTTCCGTACCCAATTTAATATTAGTGGATCTTCTCTCTGTCAGTTTTATAAATTCAGTTTGTCTGTCAACTTTTCACTGAAAGATGAGAGATTCATTTTCAAGTTGGTTAAGCAAATCTACACTCCTGAACAAAATCTTGAATGACTTTCTCAATTTATCATGGATTTTGATACTACGTCAATTTGTGAACTTTTTTTATTCTAGTGCCATGTATCGCAGACACTTCTAACGAATTTTATGACATATAGCGTAAAAATAGAAGGTTGCATTTTAATCAAATATTTTTGCTAGACTTGCTTAGAGAAAGATCTGATGAATCTAAAAAATCATTGTTAAGATCTGAAGAATCAAAAATATTAATGTTAGGTGAACATGAGGCTTCAGAATCACATTCGAAGACACCTAGTTGGATCGGTGACATTCTAGAGAGTAGAAGGAACTTTAACTTTTGATGTTATCCTGTAAAACACGAATAACATATGAAATTTTTGCGCAATCAGTATCAGATATTGATCAAGATAGAAACTCCTGGAACTCAACCGAAAAATAACCAGAATCGATGCAAAATCAACAAAAAAAGTTGAATCAAAGAAATTATTAATTGAAAATTGAATTTATCTTTTGGGTATTTGAAGGTTGAATTTCGAGCGCACGAACATTTTAAAGCCGATCATAAATATGTCCTTTATTTTTAGAAACAAGGAGATGAAATCACAGAAAATCTCGAAAAAATTAATAAACCACCTCCTCGATCTACCTACAGAAAATATTAATTTAATAATTTAATAATTGATATGGTTCATCAGCGAGCATTATATCTCATAACGCCCTAGGGCATTGCGAGTTCGTTTCCAAAGTAGTACAAAGAAATAATAAACGAGTGGAAAATAAAAGTTATTCACCACATAGTCCAACATGTACTTGGCCAGCGTCTGCAGCTTCTGCTTCAAGGGCACCGCCTCTCTGGGCGGCCGGCCCCGCAGCGGCGTCTGCCCGGGGGTGGCGTTTTTCGGCTTCGGCCCCGGTTTCCTCTTGGCCGGCGTGTCTTTGGAATTTTCTGCGAACAGCTGGAAAAAAAACCCCGGTCGGAGTCTTAGCGCGGTTTTTAGGTTAGGTTAGTTAGGGTGGCGCTCGAAGGATAATGGCGTAGGCGAACATCCCAAGCGGAAGTTTTATACGGGGCGGTCATTTTGGAAGGTCTACCGGGTGTGCCGACCCTCTTTTTCTCCTTCGGATCTAGAGAACAGTTTTTGAAATTTGAGACACTTTTCTTCAAAACTCTAGGATAAAAAGATGATGTACCATGATCCTGAGACACCCGGTGTACATGTACGGGTGTTTCATTAATATTGAAAGAAAATATATTCAAGTTCCTGAGAAATTTTGTTTCTTGTTTGGAGATACAATTTTCATTTTTTTTTTAAATAGCTCATCAATATCTAGAATTGAGTCTACTTAGTTGATCCGAGAGTTTGTACATGAACTTTTTTTTTATGAAATGAAGTAAGATATTGAATGAAGACTTGAATAACCAAAAAAAGTTGTTTTTGAATTGCTGAATGATAGAATGTTTTTACAAGCAGTTCACTCTTGCATTTTTACATACTGTATACGTATTTTTTTGTCACTCAACAGTCAAATTCATGACAATGATGCAATTATACTTGAATAATGACCACCCTGTATGTGCGAAGCAAAATAGAGCATAGGAAAATCATCAGTTATGAAAAAATACAGTGAGGAATGGATTTGAAAGAAAATTGAGAAAACTCATGAGTGGGTCTGAAAAGGAACAAATAATTATCATTTCAGTTTGAAACTAATACTGTTGTTATAAAGGAAAAGAGAATTTTTGTTGGTCTGTTTTTTTTTGATAACTGACGAAATAACAAATATATTAATAACACACAGATTAATAAGAGTGACAAGCAGTGCATTAGCATACCTTTGTTTTTTTGTTAGTGACTCTTTGTGTTACCTGATCGACATCAAGTAGTTCTTGAACTTTGACTTGCATCAGATTTTGAAGTTTTACGGCATCCTAAAAAGTAAAAAAAAATAATGTTTGCGACTCAAATAGCGGTATTTTATGTTCCATCCTGTACACAGCACGAAGTTGATACAATATTTTGAGTGGCATACCTCTCCAAAAATTTCTTGTGTCCTCTTATACTCTATAGAGATCGTGAACAGTGTTTTTCGAAATATAGCAAAACAGTTTGTTCAAAAAATAAAGCATGTATGTCACTTATGCTATATTCCAATTTGAGAAATTTTGTCAATGCATTGAAGAACAATATTTACGATTTTGTTTGTTGAAATTTGTCTCTTTTGAATGTCAGATATTTTCATGGAATAACAAGCAACCTCACATTTTGGAAACTGAAAATTTTCACGAAATATTGACAAATCGTCGAGCTATTTTTCCCAATATCATAAAATTATCTGATTGGAAACTAAAAATGTTGAATTATCATGAAAATCAATCTCTTTTTGTGGATTGAAAACTTTGACCAAACATTAGCAAGTTTTTAAAGAAATCTCCACAAAGTATTGTGTAAGATTTCAATGTCGCGGCGGGTATTCGATGAAGCAAAGTGCATTATTTAACGCGAATACCATAAAACAATGTTGACAAAACATTTATAAATCTCCTGAAATCACTGTTTAAAACCTCTACAACGTTAATGGGCGGGTACATCGATAACGCAACAAATCCTGCCCTCGACAGCGTTGCCACGTATCCGACCCGCCGGATACACCAAGAAAAAAAAAACGACTCGACATCGTTATTCACCTTGTACAACTTGGAAGTGGCGATATTATAGGTTTTGGCGTTCTCGAACATGACGGTGAGGTCGCCGGCGACCTCGCTGAGCGTGCCGTACGCCTTGAAGATGAGCTTGCGCCGGATCTGGCCGAGCGACACGGGGTTCTTGATCTCCTTGTAGTAGTCGGGGTAGAGGCGACGCGACGGCAGCTTCCAGAAGGGCTCGCACAAGGGGGCGCCGCCGCTGCCGCAGGCGGTGCGCACCGCCTCGAACAGCCGCCATTGGGGGTTGGCGAGGTCGGAGGGGTCGGCGGCGCGAGGCTGTCGAAGAGGGTGAAAGAATCATTGTTGATTTTCATGCTGAACAGGCGACATGAGAATGAAACCACTCAGACTTCACAAAACTAGAAGCGCTGCATTTTATCATGGTCCAGAATTTTATAACCTCGTTAGTAAGCTCATTTTCCAAGCTTTTTGTGGGATTTTCTCTCCTCGTTTCTAAAAAATAGAGTAGAAGTTATGAAAAAATTATTTCAATATATTTGTATTAACGACAGATTTTGTGATCTGACCCAAAATGTCACTGCTCTTTAGATACCTAAAAGAGAAATTTTCTATTTGTCAGTGACACCTTGGTTTTGAAAAATTTGGAAATACAAATATATTTAATAAGAATGAAATCTCTACTTAGGTTTTCAGTGTCAAAACCGACAGCATATTGAGAAAAAATTTTGCGAAGAGAAAAATATTTCAATTGTGTTGAGAACGGGAGCAGATTCGTTTCCGAAACGTCCACCAAGATAAGTAGAGGTTATATTCTTATTAAATATATTAGTATTTCCAAATTTTTCAAAAAACATGGTGTCACTAAAATTTCTCTTTTATCTAAAGGTTTAATTTCAAGCGCAGTGACATTTTGAGGCAGATCACAAATCTGTCCTTATTACAAATATATTGAAATAATTTTCAATAACTTCTACTCTATTTTTTCAGAAACGAGGAGAGAAAATCCCACAAAAACCTGAAAAATGAATGTACCACCTCCTCGAAAAACTTACAGACAGTATTCGTTAGTAAGCCTTTTTATATCTGAAATGATTTCTTCACTAGCAAGGTTGTTATCGACAGATAATATATTGAATTTTATCTATTTTCAATTTAGAGAAAAAAAAACGGATTGTTTCAATGTGGTGTGACATGATTTTAAATTGTAAGAATTTGTAATGTATGTCATCATTGAACTGACATAGAGATGTGTGGAACTCATTATTCCTGAGCACCAATTAAATCCTATTCTATGCTATAGCAACAGTGAAAAAAATTATCTTGATTTTGACTTGTTAACTCGTAAATTTTTTTTGAATACTGAGTTTTATCAAAGAGATGGTACATTCATTTTTACACACAGCAAAGAAGTCTGTTTTAGCAAACAAACAAGATAAAATCCTTGTAAAAACAGTACAGAAAACGAAGAGAACCACTCACGTCTTCCTCAGGCTCGACCTCGGCATCGGAATAATCGTCTTTCAAAGCCGAAGTAACCGCCGAATAGCTCGACGAGCCCCTAATCCTCTTGCTCTTGGCCCTTCCGCCGCCGCCGCTCCTATTCCCGTTGGGCACCGCTCCCGCTTTGGCGCTCGAGTTGCTGTTTTTCGACGCCGACGAGGTCTTCGGCGTCGGCGTCTTGTTGGAGTTGGAGGTGGAGCGCGCCGGTTTGGCGGGGGTGGCGGAGTGGTTCTTGTTGGGGGCCGGTTTGTTGCCGCCGACGTTGTTCGGGATGTACGGCCTGCCGTCGTCCAACTCGATCCGTTTGTCATGGACGAACTGAGAAAATATCAGAATTTTCACGGTATATTCTGTACGAAAATATTTTAATTCACTCAAGACTGCCTATCACATCCTTTTCATGTACATCCTGAAAATAATCAGTATGCTTATTCATCCAGCTATTTAACAATAAAATATAATACTTTTCATAACACAGCGAGTTTTTTTGTTTCAGGTACTCCTCCATCAGTATTTCAAATTTTATAACAGTATCACGTTCTTTTGAGTTCATACGCCTACATGTATGCATTCTACTAAGATAAAAATTGGTGTGAAATCTTGTAAAATGCCCTGGAAATATTTGCTTATTGAACTACTCCATCATGTTGCTTTAAATTCGTTCATTACATGGATCTTGGCTTAATTCGACCTTTTATTATACTCGTTTTCTTGTTCTACATATATGTAGTATTTTTAATCACACAAGTGCTTTGTCCACAAATAATTGCTGGCAAAATTATATCACTATTTGATGTATAACAAAATATGACTTTATTTTGACAACCTGTATTTATTCAAAGACTTGACTGATTCACTTGTTGTTTTTTGTATTGGATGTGATATTTGATCAAATTCAAGGACAGCTAGGATAATGTGAAAAAATCAGTATCATTATGATCCACAATTGCCAAGCTGCCTAAACTCAAATAAATCTAATGAATATAATTTTTACTACATTGGAAATTCTCTCAATTACATGAGCCCGACCCATCAGAGTTTGTAGATCGACATTTGAAAAATGTATCAGGAAAATTGAAAAATAAATAATCATTCAACATAATCCTGTTGAAAATTCTCCTTACCTTTCTCAGTATTTTTGCCTGTTTATGGATCTGAGAGCCAGGATCATTGTAGAGACAAGCATTCTTGCACATCAACAACAAATCCCTCTCCATTTCGACAATATGATTGTACTTGTTGTTCTGCACTTTGGTGGCCACCATTTTCAAATCTACAGGCTGTTCCACCACCTCGTAGTAATCAGGGTATTTCTTTTTGGATGGCAACAGCTGGAAGGCAGGGTGTAGCAGTTTCTTGTGGTCATCTTTGGCAGTCATGATGGCAGCAAAAAACTCTTCGTATAGGTTGGAATCATCATCATCATCACATTCTGAGTCAACATTATCGGGGGTTTTTTCATGTTTTACATTGTTTTTAGTGTCCTGCTTTGTGAGACTTCTTCTGGAATTTTTCTGCTGGGCTTGCTTGTTATTTACAGGTTTCTTAGGTTCCTCGTCAACATTCAATAGCCTGAAAAATGTGTTTGAACAGAAATCTCATCATACACTTGATACTAGTTTTTACATACTTATTTTTACTTGAAATGAACAATTCCCATAGTTCACTTGCATCTTTGTATTGCTGCGAGTTTTTCTTATAAAAAGCCTTGGTATTATTTACAATTAATTCTATATCACTCTGCAACTCATCCAGATCATTATACTCATCCATTTTGAGTTTTTGTTGTATCTTCAACAAATCTATGGGATTACTAACTACATCATAGTAAGCGGGCTCTTGCCGCCGTTTAGGAATCCTAATAAAGGACTCGCTGAGTATTGAACCATCTTCCTTTTTGTAGCTCCTTACAATGTCCATCAATTGCTGACAAGCCTCCATCTGAAACGTACGATAGATAACATTCAACAATACAGGATATGTGAGTATGCACTTACAGGATCAAACACTTTCTTCCTTTTACGCATCGTGGGGCCGCTGCTCGTAGAAGCGACCAAACTATCGAGAGAATCCTCTTCCTGGTAAATGGAACTGGTCCTTTTACGTTTACTCATGATATTGACTGAACTATTCTAGGACACTTATGACAATGAGCTACTTCACGGTTTTTCTCAATTCAGGTAACCTAATCCGATGAAAGTCTTGTCGAGGAAATAAACTGGAAGGTGAACAGCGTGCACCCAACATGTTCCACCGAATCAATTCGAGAATAATGTCATAACAATGGGGATACCACTAGTTTTTTGCTCCTCTAATCGGAGAGGTTACCTTTTCAACTTTCTTCAATTGAAAGTCAACATCCAACACTGTTATGTTCAAAGGGACCAGTATCGATGAACATTTCCGATTGAAAAGCACTTGCGACGGTGAGAGATTATCTGCAAAAACACAAATTATGTAAATAAGGCGCGACAACGACTCATCACTCGATTCTGAACTTCTCTACAATGGCGGCTAACGATGTTTAGATGGAGCGAGAAGATAGGCAAATTGATGTGACAAAAAGCGACAGAGATATGAAAGATGTTTCAGTCAAACGCCATTTTGAAATGCTCCCATCCGATCGAAATGTCAATAGCGAAAGTTTTGAGCTGATGGAAGTGGCTCCAAATGACATTTCGCACACTTGCACTAGATTGCACTGATCACGACAGAACTGGGAGTGACTAGTCGACCAACCGAGAGGCGATTTACATCTTAGAAAATGAAATTATATTTCTGGAAATGGAATTCGAAGAATTTTACCATTCATTCAATCTCACAGGAATCATCAATTCCCTAATTTATTCTATTACCTTGCCACGTGGTGAGGCATATTATGAACGAACGACGAATTTGGACGATTATTTTGTTTACTTTCTTACTTTGCGAATGAGGCAAACATTTCTGAAAGATTCAATAATTCAGTCTTCTTATTGAAAAAAATCACCATTCTTGTTTTTGATATTCAATATTTTTATCATTTTATACGAAAACATAAAGTATAAGACTAGAACAACAAAATTACATCTGATCATTTTATATACCTATTATATATTAAGAACTGATGATGAGAAGATTTGTTTCAAAATTTGTGGTAATTCACTAGTGTCGTAGCATATAAAGGATCTTCCACCTGGCAGTTGTTGAGTCAGCCTGAAAAAAAAAATTGATTCACACTTTTAGGATACTCCTACTCATGACGATTAAAATTTGATTTTTTCTCAAAATGGCAAAATGAGCCAGCGAATTCAAACGAGTACTAATTGCAATTATTGAGCAATACCTCGAAGTTAGCCGATACATGGTCAGGAGTGTTTTTGAAATTTTATGAAACAGTGAATTTATACAATATCGCTGTTATTTCGAAATCAAATCTGAATCTGAAATGTTACCACATGGGTTACCACAACAACAAAAATTAACTGTTGTGTCATCTTTGTTCGATCGAAATATTTTTATTTAAACATAATGTATCCTTCATTTTTTGTTGTTTCTGATGAAGTTGGTAACATGGAGGTACCAATTTCCGAATTCTAGCGTTCGAAGGAGATATGTGGCACAGCTGTTCAGTGGCACATCTTCGCAGGTTTCACTTGAATAAATATAATGGAATTTCCAGTATAATTCGCTATTGGGTACCCACCAGGAAAAAAATTCCGACAAAATTCATCCGTTGCTATGGTGATCTGACAGAAATACACGTTCCGATTGGTTAAAAATCACATGTGAGGAATTTTTTTTGGAATTCCGTTTCATTTTCTCAGGTATATATTCACATATCCGCTCGTACCTTTCGGCCTGATCTCCCAAACTGCCGATGAAAATGGCGAAACAGCTGACGTTCGGTTTGGCCGACATGGCCCTAGCCAACTTGGATGGGTGGATGCCGTACCGTTGCAAATTGGCGTCTGACAGCACCACCATGATGGCCTCGTCGCAATCCTCCTTGGCCAATGTCGACACCGCCCACTCGGTGCCCTCCAGAGTGTGGTCGCCCGAATAGCAGAACTGCGAGTGAGCGTGCATCGTCTGAAATTTTTTGGTTTCTCTTTCTTTATCTTTTGACAACACGAAAGGACAACCTATAATGGTCGAGGAACATCGTGATATCCAGCGGTGGAGTGTTGGGAAAGGAGGAATCGTGAGAATTGGGACCATTTCCACCAGTTAACATATTTCGTTGGACAATATTCAGTCAATAATGATGATGGATTCAGTTGAACTGTTTACGAGCCCCATAATACAGGGTGAGTCAAAAATGTGTACCGAGCTTTCTGAGGGGTGATAGACCATTGAAAAATAAGTGTAGTTTGATGATTAAACTCATGGCCCAAAATGCATATTTAGGGAGATATATCCTTCCAAAGTTGATAAAATTAAAATAATTTCTCCACGCATAACTTCTGAACGATGAAAGCCACCCGATTGAAATTTTGTGCATGAATGTATGTTGTTGAAATACATTTTTTCGTCACACTTCCACATTTCTGATATTGTTATAAAGGGTGTTTTCAGAGGATGAGTCATGATTTTTTGTAGAAAACTTTTTTCCCTGTATTATTTTCGGTGAAAAAACAGGAGCATTCGATGGAGCGAAGAAAATTACATGAAAAATAAGGTACTCTTATTCAAATACAAAAAATTGAGCCGTTCGTGTGAGATATTTGAGTTTTTGTAGTTACATGATATCAGCAGATGATTTTATTCATCGCGAGATTCATCGGTAACAATATTTTAGCAGGCCATGATGAATAATTATGTTCTCGATTTTGACGTTCATGTCATCAACATTCGAGTCAACATTGTTGTAGTCGATTTGTTCGTGTGGTTTTTCTGTGTGGTCATTCATCACTGCGATTATCAACTGAGATTTTAAGAAATATGGCAGGTTATTCGTTCTCTGAACAAACTGATATGCTTCTAATGCTTGGCGAGTGCTTCGGAAATGCAAATGCTGCTGAAATATCGTTATACCGATGAATCTCGCGATGAATAAAATCAATCTGCTGATATCATGTAACTACAAAAACTCAAATATCTCACACGAACGGCTCAATTTTTAAGAGTACCTTTTTCATGTAATTTTCTTCGCTCCATCGAATGCTCCTGTTTTTTCAACGAAAATAATACAGGGAAAAAAGTTGTCTACAAAAAATCATGACTCACTCTCTGAAAACACCCTTTATAACAATATCAGAAATGTGGAAGTGTGACGAAAAAATGTATTTTGACAACATACATTCATGCACAAAATTTCAATCGGGTGGCTTTCATCGTTCAGAAGTTATGCGTGGAGAAATTATTTTAATTTTATCAACTTTGGAAGGATATATCTCCCTTAATATGCATTTTGGGCCATGAGTTTAATCATCAAACTACACTTATTTTTCAATGGTCTATCACCCCCAGAAAGCTCGGTACACATCTTTGACTCACCCTGTATAACCTCAAAATTTCCATGTTGGTTTCGCGACATCACTCACCCTGATGACTTCCAGCATATCTTTACTGTCCTTCGGCGGTTCGTCTCTCGACACGAACGCGATATTGTAGTCGTCGCCTGAATGGCCGATAATGTCGTACTTGATCCTATCCTCGAAACCTCGGAAGGCCTCCATGACCAGCACGACGGCCTCCAGTTCCCTGTCCAAGCGGCCGTCGTACGAATTGAAGCGGTACATGCTGCCCGAGACGTCCACCAGCACTCTGAACAGCTTCGGTTTGATTTGGGGGGTTCCCAACTCGGGGTCTTGCTCGGATCTCCGTCTGTAAATCGTCTTTTCGCCCAGCAAACCTGCGAGAATTCACGATTTATTTCGCAAATATTATCATCGAATTTATCACATTGGAAATCATCCATTGTTCGACTCATAATAAAACTTTCTATAACTGAATCTTGGATTCTTAAGAAAGCGCTGAACGGACATAATGACTTTTTTTTATAATTGCCAGTTCAAACTGACAATTAGCCATAATTGTCAGTTCAAACTAACAATCAAGGCTAATTGTCAGTTGGAACTGGCAATTAGCCATAAATGCCAGTTCAAACTGGCAATTAGCCCTAATTGCCAGTTTCAACTGACAATTAGCCTTGATTGCCAGTTTGAACTGGCATTTATGGCTAATTGTTCAGTTTGAACTGGCAATTAGCCATAAATGCCAGTTCAAACTGGCAATTAGCCCTAATTGCCAGTTTCAACTGACAATTAGCCTTGATTGCCAGTTTGAACTGGCATTTATGGCTAATTGTTCAGTTTGAACTGGCAATTAGCCATAAATGCCAGTTCAAACTGGCAATTAGCCCTAATTGCCAGTTTGAACTGGCATTTATGGCTAATTGTTCAGTTTGAACTGGCAATTAGCCATAAATGCCAGTTCAAACTGGCAATTAGCCCTAATTGCCAGTTTCAACTGACAATTAGCCTTGATTGCCAGTTTGAACTGGCATTTATGGCTAATTGTTCAGTTTGAACTGGCAAGTAGCCATAAATGCCAGTTCAAACTGGCAATTAGCCCTAATTGCCAGTTTCAACTGACAATTAGCCTTGATTGCCAGTTTGAACTGGCATTTATGGCTAATTGTTCAGTTTGAACTGGCAATTAGCCATAAATGCCAGTTCAAACTGGCAATTAGCCCTAATTGCCAGTTCCAACTGACAATTAGCCTTGATTGTCAGTTTGAAATGGCAATTATGACTAATTGTTCAGTTTGAACTGGCAATTAGCCATAAATGCCAGTTCAAACTGGCAAATTAGCCCTAATTGCCAGTTCCAACTGACAATTAGCCTTGATTGTCAGTTTGAAGAGGCAATTATGGCTAATTGTTCAGTTTAAACTGGCAATTAGCCATAATTGCCAATTCAAACTGGCAATTATAAAAAAAATTCATAATGTCCGTTCAGGGCTGAACGAACATGATGATATGAACTGGCAATTAGGGCTAATTGCCAGTTTGAACTGGTAATTAGGGATGAATGCCAGTTTAAACTGGAAATTAGGGATAAATGCCAGTTTAAACTGGAAATTAGGGATAAATGCCAGTTTGAACTGACAATTATAAAAAAGAGGCATCATATGTCCGTTCAGCGCTTTTGTAGATTCTAACAACACAAAATCATTTGAAATTTTTGATTCGAAGATTCCCCAAATTTTTCTGGGATTTTCTCTTTAATGAGAATAAGAGTTGTCATTCATGAGACGTTTTGGAAATTTCCCATAAGAATGAAATCACACCAATTATCAAATTTTGAATTCAAATTGACTATGGAATGAATCATCTTTCCACCTAGCAAACCTGTCGAATTATGAGAATCTTTTTTGTTCTTAGATAAATCGTTGATTATGCATTTTCCACAATCTTTCGCGAATACTGCAATCCAACGCCATTCATCATTTATTTATTGATCAACTCTTCTACATCAGTAAAAATTACCGTTTCTCACCTATTAGGTGTTTCAAACTTCTCATTGTCAAACCATGGAATCTGATAGACTACAGTTTTATATTCAGAAATTTCATGTATCAACATTTTGAACCGTTTTCGAAAGCTTTCTCTCGATCTGTTCTAGTTTGGAAAAAATTAGTCCGACTATAGAATTATTCGTTCTACATCTTCGACTGACTAGCGCCTCTTCGCCCAGAAAACCTGTAAACACTCAGGAAATCTTCTTCGTTGTTAGATCATAGTTAGATATGCATTTCTCCATAATATAATGGAATTTCAATGATCTGATGTTTTTTTTTTTCAATTCGTACCGTCAATGAGTTTGACATCATCCAATTCACCGGACGTCTGATGCCTCGACCACTGTCTCTCCTTGTTCTTAGCATGCAGATTCCCCAAAATAACCCTCAACGATTGCACCTGTCTGGCCACCGAATTGGAAAATTGCGAATACACCGAGTGATCGTAGCCGCTCATCCCGATTTCTTTAAGTTTTTCTGCGAACGCCTTCCTTCCCATTTCTCTGGCAGCCTTCTTTATATGTTCGGGAACGGCGTTTTTTTCCTCATCTGAAAGCTGCCGAACCACTTGAAATATTTACTTTAAGCTCATACATACAAATAGCTATTGAAAAATACTGCTATCGTGAAATTTCTGACCTGGTGAACTTTGTGGCCTTTATCGAGCCTATAAGGCCCTCCTTTACCTCCCAGCCCAGCGGTGTCCCTTCCACCAGTGCCTCCCGCCCAAGTGTTACCCCCAACGTGTGGTTCATTCTTTGGGTCCTCTTTCCCATGTTTCGGCTGGTTCGTATCCAAGCTGAATAATGGATAAACAGAGAAAAATTACAATCATGCCAACTACAATCGATAATGAACTACAATTGCAGTCAATCCTCAATTATTCGATATTTATTCTTCCGTAATCGGAATCGACCCTGATTTTCCAATTACTCATCCTACTTTCGCACAATTGTTAACTGCAAAGTTCATTTCATGGTTTTCCATATAAAATATTCGATTTGCTAGACGGGTATGAGTACAAATTTCATATATTTATAAGTTTTAATGTGTCTTGGTTAATAATAAATAAATATAACAGTGTTCTTACCCACTGTACCGATTGACAGTAACTTGTACGTTCTCTCTGGCCCTTTTAGCTGCTATATATTCGGAAGTGATGATATTCTTACTGGAGAATCCGTGTTTGACTAACACTTCCCCCACAGTATCTAAAATCTCTGGACTGTATCGATCGAAGTCGAAGACGTTAAAGATAACGTCTTCCAGATCGTTAGTGGGATATTTCTGCAAGCGAAGGTCGTCAAATTATAGAGATTTCATTTTTTTGGCGTAGTCGGTAGGACACAAATTTTTGCTCGCTAGCGAATACAATACAGGAAAGATAATCTCTCTCACTTTCAACGAATTTATGTTAGTATTAGAGTCCTTACCTCTAGATGTTTGACGATATTGACCACCTCCCTGGTCGAATACGGATAATTAACGATCCCTTGATCGGCCATGGCTCTCAGCTCCCCAAAGACATCGACCAGCTTCTCAATCACTTCCTCGCGAACGTTGGGTCCGTACCGCTTCAACAACCCCATCTCAGATTCCCTAGAAGGATTCTCCACGGCGTGGCAGCTGAACAGATCGCCCAAAGCGCCGAAAAAATCGTTGCCCAAGAAGGGGAAACCCGGCCGATTGGCCAACACGATGACCTTGAAGTCCGGATGCGCCAAGATGTACTCTCCTTTCCCGTTCTTCGGCAACCTCTGCACTATCCTTCTACCGTCACTGAGAACCATTTGGCCGGTTTCGATTAGAGTCTTCAAGATGCAGGTCACGTGAGTGGGGGCCTTGTCTGCTTCGTCGATGACGAGCACGTGGCCGTTTTTGACGGCCTTGACCAACGGGGAGTCTTCGTGAACCAGGAGACCGTCTTTGACGGTCGGCTGGGTGGTGAGAGTTTGAACCGTGGTGTCTCTGTGCAGCTGGATGTACTCTCTAGGTCTGTTGAGCAACTCCAGGAATCTGGATAGTAAAGGTGCAAATTTATCGTTGGTTTTGTGAATATATAAAAATGGCGCAGTCGGTAGGAACTAAAATAGATAGAAATACTAGCAATGACTTTATATTTCAATAAACGAGAAACGTGAACTCAATATTCATTGATGAACACACTGTTTCTTCAAATTGACAGGATTACCACCGGGAAAAACACCATCGTACTTGTGTTAGCAGAGCGGAAAAGTCACACTAACCTGTCTGTTACTTTGTTTTTTCCCACTCCTTGGTTTCCGACTAAGAGCAGGTGATAACCCAATTGGAAATCTTGAAGAAAATGCTCCATCAACCTGAGATGCTGAGGCACGTCGTAGAAAACGATGTCCGGCACCTTGCTCAAGCTTTCTGTTTTATAGACAGGCGCCGATGTGTCTCCGATCGTCAACACGCCGTCCTTTATCCCACACCTGATCACAGAATAGATGTTCTTCACTTTTCATTACAGTTTTTCATGTTGGCAAGAAACTACTTACACTCTGGGCAAACTGTGTATGAGGAGGAGCTTAAACTACGAGAATACAACAAGAGAACAACTTAGACGTTTGTGGTCTCGCATATTACGCACCTTATAGGCTTCCCCTCGTTTCCCTCTCCGACTCTAATCCCCACCGCTTCAACAGTTTTCTCCAACACTTGTCGGGTGAGCGACGGCAAAAACTGCACCATGAACGTCTCTCTCACTATCCCGTACGCGTCCGTGGTCGGGAAACTCTTCATCCTCGCCGCTATGCGGATCAGCTTTCTGGTCGACAGATGGCCCGAGAGGCTTCGCAGAGTTTCGTCGTTGCTGTTACGCAACACGTGCGCCAGCTCGACGATTTTTTGCATGGGTTTCGGTATCGGGCCGAACTGAAAATATTTCCAGTTCGGAATTCATCTTTACTGTTATCTTTTCTCATGTTGACAAAAACTGTCCTCGTTCGCTATGGAGGTTTTTTTTGCCAAATGATTATGAATATGGATGTGGCAAATGCATTCATGCCATACGAACCAGATTCAAGTTCAACAATAAATTAGCATTGTCACTTATGAATTGTTTCGGAATCTGCGCATATGTATAAAGGAAAATTTCCGTTGACGAACTTTTGAAGATGTTACAGGACGACTATTTGCGACAACCTGCGAAACCAGTAAGTAAGTTGAGACAAAAAACTTACTTTCTACGGCTGTACCACAAAACTTATAATTCTCAACTGTTTTTGATAAAACAATGAGATACATTGTGATATTAGTTTCATGCAATAAATCATATTTCCCAAGGAATATATCAAATTTCAAGCAATGTATAGGTATGATGACAGCTATGTTCAATAGGATTGTGTCAAACGTGTAAATGAATCATGGTGATCATCAGCGAAAATTCATTTCACTAACTAATCAGGCATGTGTGAGTTTGTTCCCCAAATTTATCGAAAGAAAAACATGGAAAAACAGAATGTGAAGTCACAGAATGAATTTGAAATTTGAATGTGAAGTTGAAAAGTCGAATTCGGCAGAAGGTGGACGCAGATCAAATCCCAACCTTCTCAGACTCACTTTCTCGGCGAGGATGCGCATCTCCTCCACCTTGCTCAGCATGCGCACCTCGTGGAAGGCGAACAGACTCAACACCTCCGGCGACATCCAGCCGGCCTTGGCCTTGGCCCGCCCGTCGGGGGGTTCCCCGACGGCGACCACCCTGAAATCCGGGTGGATGCGGACGATGCCCCTCGCCTCCAGCTGCTCGTCCGACAGCCCCGAGCGGTCCCGTAGCAGGCGGTGACGATCGTCGCCCAGGAGGCGCGTGCCGTCGTGCAGCTGCAGCTCTCTGTCGCACACCAGTCTGCGGAGGGGGTACAGGGCAGACTTGATCGTCGATCGGAATTTTGATACTTCATACTTTGATAATTATCGGCGGGTATAAACTGTGTTTTTCGGAATAGGACGTCTTTTTACTTCAATTCGAAACTTCAAAAAACAGTGTATGTAATATAAAGGGTTGGGAATAGTGTGTCAAAGTCGATATAATCCATCGAGGGCGCATCAAAAAATGCTTTGTATATCAGAAATTTTTTTTGTACACGTTCCAGTGACCCCCATCCAATATTATCGACTATGTCTCGATCACTAGCACTTTACGATTTTTTTTCTGTCAAAATATCATTTTCAGAAGCACATTCGAAAATTCCCAAATCGTCATAATTATTAATATTAGTTGGAAATAATGCTGAAGCTATTTGATGAATATATGAGTGATATATCGGATCCATTCCGACGCTTCGTATTTGTACATAGTGGTCAAAAATGATTTTGTATGATGAATTATTTTTTCTCGAGTTTTTCCACCAGGTGATGTAGAATTGGAATGAGAACATTTTCTTCAAGAATCACGATTGAAGACTCACTAGGATATAAGAATTTCTCGATATAGACCCGATACTGCAGTCACTGATGGTGTTTTGTTTCTTCAAACACGCTAACGCCATTTTCCGCTATGATGGCCTAATAGTTATGAAACTCCCCAGAAGATGGTGATATTTCTACAGATTTCTGTACGAATAGTTGACGTTTTGAGATTGTAATTATGTAGTTCGATCTAAAATTGAGAAGTAATTTAAATTACTACTTCTGAATCAACATTTTTAAAAACACTGTGCAAATATCAGTAATACTGATTTTGTTTTAATTTTTGTGTCGCCATCTAACAACTGACATTTGAGTGATTTTCCCCAGAAGATGGTGACATTTTTACAGATTTCTGTACAAATAGTTGACGTTTTGAGATTGTAATTATGTAGTTCGATATAAAATTGAAAGGTTACCTAAATTACTATTTCTGAATCAACATTTTTAAAAACACTGATTGTGCAATTATCAGTAATACTGATTTTGTTTTCATTTTTGTGTCGCCATCTAACAACTGACATTTGAGTGATTTTCCCCAGAAGATGGTGACATTTTTACAGATTTCTGTACAAATAGTTGACGTTTTGAGATTGTAATTATGTAGTTCGATATAAAATTGAGAGGTTACCTAAATTACTACTTCTGAATCAACATTTTTTAAAACACTGATTGTGCAATTATCAGTAATACTGATTTTGTTTTCATTTTTGTGTCGCCATCTAACAACTGACATTTGAGTGATTTTCCCCAGAAGATGGTGACATTTTTACAGATTTCTGTACAAATAGTTGACGTTTTGAGATTGTAATTATGTAGTTCGATATAAAATTGAGAGGTTACCTAAATTACTACTTCTGAATCAACATTTTTTAAAACACTGATTGTGCAATTATCAGTAATACTGATTTTGTTTTCATTTTTGTGTCGCCATCTAACAACTGACATTTGAGTGATTTTCCCCAGAAGATGGTGACATTTTTACAGATTTCTGTACAAATAGTTCGACGTTTTGAGATTGTAATTATGTAGTTCGATCTAAAATTGAGAAGTAACCTAAATTACTACTTCTGAATGAACATTTTTAAAAACACTGATTGTGCAATTATCAGTAATACTGATTTTGTTGTCATTTTTGTGTAGCCATCTAACAACTGACATATGAGTGATTTTCCGCTTTATTGAATAAAATGCTGCTATCAAGTTAACTGTTAGAGTTAGTGTTTTGGTTGAAGAAGTTAGATAGGCAAATAGGCAGAAAAGCTCCACCAGTGTTCTGTACATCGTTTTCTCGAGCAATCAGCCTCACCCTCAATAATAAACTGATCCTCCTTAATGATGAAAGATTCGTTACACAAATACCCATTTCTAAAGCTTTGTGTGTATAATCACCTGTGCAACACCGTAAGGGTACTAGGATGGATCCTGTCGATGCCGTCGAGAACAGCGATCTTGCCGTCGACGGCAGCCTTCACCAACGCCGAAGACCTCCACACCGTATCGCCGTTCTCCGACGTCGTCCTCTGCTGGATCAGATCCCTCGACGTCATGTCCTGGTACAAAACGATGTTCTCCATCTCTCTGTCCAACAGATCGGCCATTCTCTCCACCAGCAAACTCTTGCCGCACCCTCTGGCGCCGACCACGCACACGTCCGCCACTTTGACGGTTTGCAGAAGGTGCTCCAACAGCCGGTTTTGGTAGCCGGTCGCCACGTAGGAGCTGTCACTTTGGCCGGCCGCTTTTATCGGATCGACCAAGGCCTGTCGGCTGTCGGGCACTACGTTGAACTTGGACAAGAGCTCTTCCAAGTTCTCGACACCTTCGTTCAGGAATAATTTGTAAGGGTACAATCTGTAGAGTATTTCGTGAGGGGTCAAGTGAGGGTTTTGTTCCTGCAAGCGGTGAAAACATTGTCGTGTCAAAATCGGTATTGTTCCTCACAAAATGAAAATTGCAAAGGTCTAACCAATATATACAGGGTGTTCCGTTGATCATGTTACAAACTTCTAGGGTAGATGAAACACACAAAATAAGAAAAAAAGTTCATGTGAACATGGGTCCGGAAACGCTTCTTCAAGGAGCTAGGGCCCTTCGAAGATGACCTTCAAAAACTACTTTTCGTTTTATAGCTTCGGTACTACTGCAGCTATCGCAACCAATTTCGGGACATGAAATCTAGTTCGTAAGTTCATCAATTTGAGCCTTCCGGATTTTGTCACCTCTAATCAGGGGCGTACAAACCAGGGGGGTATTTGGGCAAATTTGACCCTACTCCTCTTAGGCTTCAATTTCTTACCATTTTTATATCTGATTATGATTCTCCAATGCCTTTTACATAAAAAAGGTACTCTTGTAAAAATCGCTATCTGTCACCGTTTCCTCCGAAAATGGCTAAATCCAATCAATAATAAATTATTGGTCTTAAACCAATTATTACGTTGAAATATGAAAATGAGGTTTGTACGCCCCTGATTAGAGGTGACAAAACCCGGAAGGCTCAAATTGATGAACCTACGAACTAGATTTCATGTCCCGAAATTGGTTGCGATAGCTGCAGTAGAAGCTATAAAACGAAAAGTAGTTTTTGGAGGTCATCTTCGAAGGGCCCTAGCTCCCTGAAGAAGCGTTTCCGGACCCATGTTCACATGAACTTTTTTTCTTATTTTCGTGTGTTTTATCTACCCTAGAAGTTTGTAACATGATCAACGGAACACCCTGTATATATATATATATATATATAAAACGGGGACAAGGAAGGATTTGAATGATTATATAAAGGGTGGCCCAACGAAAACGAAACAAGCAGGTATGCATTTTACTGAGAGATAAAGGAACTGACATTAAAATAAATGATTCCTCATGTAATGTTGGATATGACAGGATTTAGTACATGAGGCACTTCTTAGATGAACATCGTTCTAACCACAAAATGAGAAATAGTGATCGAAGGGAAAAAAAACGTTACTTTCCATGACAAGCCGATTATTTTCATTAAAGTGTTTTCCCGAGAACTACTGCATTGAATTCCAAAAACAAGGAAGCGTTGGTGAGAGATTTCGATTACCTTCAAAATGATGTATCACTTGACTGACCCTTTACCCCATTTAATATTCAAGGGTTCGAAGTGGAAAAGTTGAAAACATGCGCAAAATATTTCCCCCTCGAGAACGATAACTATGTCAAATCAGCCTTGTTTCGTTTTCATTGGGCCACCCAGTATATATTTTCCTATTCCATACTCTCGATTATTCAATTTGCTGATTTGAAAATCATTGAATTGTTACAGTTCACTGTTTAGCAACGGTTTATTGATCCATGATATAATTTTATTATGTATATATTTCTGGAGAATATTTTGGAAGACACTGAGTCGCTGATATCTTTTACTCTTCAGGTCTACTGAACATGAGGCTCTACGTATTGAGGCCTTTCTAAATATTAATGTGGTCTTTGGATATTTATTTAATTTGTATTTCAGTTTACAGTAGACATATCGTTTTGTAAACGTGACAACACTGTATAAAGACCAGCAAGAGACATGAACAATTTCCATTGGACACAAAGTTTTAACCTCACAATTTCTGTTTATGTGATGATTGATGATGTTAGATGTATCTTTACGTTACCAGTTGTGGTTTTGATTTTAATGATCTCATATCTACTTTTCGACACTTCCCAAACAATTTGAAGCTATGATTGATCAGGTATACCAACAGCTGTTGCTGCATCATTGACCGAACTATATAAACGATAACGGCTGATTTATTTGCCAAGTTTTGACCGCGTGTGACGCGTATCAGGCTTTTTGTGGTTGAACATTTGGCTTGAATGGTAGAAAATCAGGTGTGGGATAGTTTTTCCTCATACCAAGATCAAAGCTGCTAGTGGTAGATTTTCCAATGGGAAATCAGGTAGGCCGAGAGCTGAACTTTCTTTACTGAGAAGTGCGAAGGCGCAGCTGAGAATCATCTCTAGTTTATCTTTCGGAGCTGATGGAGCTAATTCGGTCAACTCTGCTCTCCATTCCTGTAAATGAATATTGTTGTATGATTTCTCAAGTGTTGACATTTCTTCAAGCAATTGATTTGAACATTCAGAAGGAAATTCCACATCAAATAAATCATTCCAATGACTTTTTCAATTCTTGAAGCTGTTTCTGAGGTTTTTGAAGAATAATATTAAGGGAAAAGAAGAAAACATGTTCAATTTTTTTTAAACATTTCGTTCTATATGAATCTTTATAGATGATTGTTTCTTCACATCGAAAAAGAAATAGGGATGAAATTTGATTGAAATTTCCATGATATTCCAATTCAGCTTCCTGAGGTTCTTCTTGACGTTTTTTTATCGAATACCCTGTACAACATCCTATATGTAAAACGGAATTGTGTCGTTTGCGGTTTCGCAGATATTCTGAAGCATTCACGATTAGGGGAAGTTTAGAAGTTAACCTAGATTTTCACGCGAATTCGCAATTTGAATTAATTCCTTGGAAAATGTCTTCGCATGGAAGTTTGAAAGCGAACATTACGATACATTCAGTTCAATGTCGGATATCTTTTGGAAATTCTAGTCTATTATCATTATGAGTCGTCCAATGATAATTTTCCTGATGTGATAGGGTAGAAAAGAAAGACGCCCTAAAATATCTATTGTATCAAGATTCAATACAATGCTGCCATGAAATTCCAGCGAGTTACAAACTTTCTTATACTTTCGAACTTTGACAACAAAAGCTTTCAAGAAATACGTCCATATTGTTATACAAGGTGTTCCACAAGTTCCTTAACAAAAACATTATCTCCGTTTTTCGAAGAGATAGAAAGATGAATTGGAAAAAATTTTTCATCAAAGAAGACATCGAATAGTTTTCTAATAATAACCAACTTACCTGCCAAGTTATTTTTTTTCTACGAAAAAAAAAAAATGAATAAGATTGTGGTATACCTTTGTATGTATCAAGATACAACCTATCGAACTTTTTCCAAAAAGTCGTTTTTTCGTGAATATCTTAAATATGCTTCACCTATTTTCGTTGTAATTTTGCATTTGAATTTTCACCTTGCTCAGTTTTCGAAACAGAAATGAAATCCACTAAATTGCATAATCAAGGGTTGCCTTGGAAAATGATTGCAGCATTTCGTATATAACTTGGTGGTGTTGTCAACTCATTGATAAAAGCTATTCAGGAAATCCATTTTTTTTTCAACACCTTGTATCTTGAAAATTAAGACAAATTTTTGTCTCAAGATCACTCAAAGAGTTTGTTGAATTTATCGTATATAACCTATTTAGCTTCTGATCGAATATGTGATAGTCAATGTGTGAGAGTTGTGTTCCTATTTTTATATACAGGGTGAGTCAAAAATGTGTACCGAGCTTTCTGGGGGTGATAGAACATTGAAAAATAAGTGTAGTTCGATGATTAAACTCATGGCCCAAAATGCATATTAAGGGAGATATTATATCCTTCCAAAGTTGATAAAATTAAAATAATTTCTCCGCATAACTTCTGAACGATGAAAGCCACCCGATTGAAATTTTGTGCATGAATGTATGTTGTCAAAATACATTTTTTCGTCACACTTCCACATTTCTGATATTGTTATAAAGGGTGTTTTCAGAGGGTGAGTCATGATTTTTTGTAGAAAACTTTTTTCCCTGTATTATTTTTGGTGAAAAAACAGGAGCTTTTGATGGAGCGAAGAAAATTACATAAAAAAGGTACTCTTATTCAAATACAAAAAATTGAGCCGTTCGTGAGATATTTGAGTTTTTGTAGTTACATGATATCAGCAGATTGATTTTATTCATCGCGAGATTCATCGGTATAACGATATTTCAGCAGGCCATGAACAATTTTGTTTTTGATTTTGTCGATAATATCACCTCCCTGTGCCACGTTACTGTGCAATGAGTACATAGCATATGTATAGTTCAGTGGTTCATTTATTGTGTTGTATAATTTTTTCTCAATAGGAATAAGTTAGTATATCGATTTGTTAAACGAAACGAAAACTGTAGATCCCTTAGTGTATCCCTATTTTTATTGTGCAAGAGATTTTAAGTAAAATATTAAAATTTCACTAATACACGCATGAAAATCGAATCGAGCACGTCAAACAACAACCTGCGCCGGCACGTCATGTGACACCACCGCAATCTCCGACTAGTCGACAACCCTCTCGTTACTCCTATCTTATTTATTTCCGGCGGAAATGTCCCGGAAGACAGACGGTCCCGTACCTGTCTCCAGAAACAATCGCGAATCGCGTGACTGACGGCAAATCCGAACGACAATTCTTTCGCGAAACGAACGATGGTTCAGCACTGGGAGTCCAGCCAAAGGCCCTTGTACGTCAAAACAGTGTGGCAGGAGGGTCAACGCCACGTGATCCTGCGAGCTGAGGAAGCCACGAACCAGAAGAAAATTCGCAGGAACTACAATCGGCTCGACAGCAGAGCTGCGAGAGCCTCGACCGCCACCAAGAACTTGAGGATATCCTCAGTGGGGCTACTGAAGTCGACGAGCGGCCGACGTTGCAAAACCAGCGTGGAGCCAACCGAGAAACTGAAGAGACACGTGTCTTTCAGTGCCCCAGAAGGGCCTCAACTAGGGCTTTCCCTGAAAACAGCCAGCTACTCCAAAGACGCCCCCTTTCTGGAATCTTCGGAGGATTCTCTCAGCCAACGGGTGTTGGTGTGGCTCGACTTGGCTACCCAGAGCGGCAGCTTCGCAGCCAAGGCGGCAGCTGAGCCCACGAAGATGGCCACCAAGAAGAAGCGGAAGGTTCACCCTAGCTCGTCTTTCAGCGTGTTCGACTTGGTGACACCTCCCAGCACGTCTCATCTCTTGGTGGAAGGGGTGGCGCAAAGTAACAAGCCGACGCAACACGCCCCGACGGTCGTCGAGAAGGGTGAAGATGATATTATTGTTTCGGATAGTTCTGAGAGGAGGGATGAAGCCGAGTTTGTTGTGTCTTCTGAGGAGGAGAATGTGTCGTCGGAGTTTTTCGTGGAAAAGTGCGATTTCAGAGAGTTAGGGGTGAAGAGGCAGCTGCACATTTTCATGCCAGAGTTGCCGAAAAAGTTCAGCGATTGTGACAGTAGCATTTTGAGCAGCAAATTCAGCAACTGCTCCTTGAAGAGGTTCCTAAATAGCAGGAGCCAATGAACAAAGTGCTCGAGTACAGCTAATATTCATTGAATTGTTTTTATACAGAGTGTATCAAGTTTATTGTCTAATAGATGGAATAGAGGAAAATAACCTCGTGTTCCAAATCCAATCATCCAATTTTGCATCGATTTTATCTTGATAATTAATCGACACACATTTCGCTAAAATTTCGGGAGAATTTCATATTGTACTGGGAAAAACCGAAAGTAGCATTTCACTATGACACAATGACACTGGACACAATGTGGTTTCTTGAAGAAGCGGCCGATCCCCTTAAGCCAGTGACCTTGTCGCCGTCATTTGTTTCCCGAACTGATGAATTAAGAGGGGTGACGATTCCGAACTCATCTCGAACTAACGGTTTTGTCAATGTCAATGTTTGCAATTTCGCCGAAAGTTTACATATATACGCGAAACGATCGCATGAACGAAAGCAATAAAGTTATCGTCGAGACTTATCGTGTGAATTGCTTTTACGAAACACATAAACTCTGTTAAATTGGATTGAATTGCGGCAAAACGTAATGATAGAGATTTCGATCTAAAGGGAAAGCTATTATGTGGAATTGAAAAAAATTCCACTTGCTGTTGTGTTAACTTTTAGGCCTCCTCGGAAATTCTTCAGACGCATTAATAAAATGGACATGAACAAATAACGAACAACATGCGAATAAATGTACAGTTCTTTCTTCATCGAGTGTTACACCTTAGTTTTTAACCTCAAAATTCTCACCTGATAGCTATTATTACCGATATGTCTTGCTTGGAATCGTGATCTCAGTGGCGGATCTAGAGGATTCCCTCGATATCTGAAAAAAAAAATGTTAACTGGTGCTGGACAATATACAGGGGCACGAGTTTTACTTCGGTACTGGCAATCCTAAGGCTATCACCCTGAAATTATCGTCAACTCTCACTAGCCTCCATTTTTCTAATTCTTTTTCTCCGTGTTCCTGAAAATGTGATGATTAGAATTTTGCTATTCCATATACCGGGTGTCTCGGTACTCCTGTCCTCACATGGAATATCTCATCCATTTCAAGGTAATTTTCAAAAGAAATCGAAAACTGAAAAAAATATACATTGTGAAATATGAAAGTGGATTCACTTGTCGATTCAATCGTAAGTTGCCTCTAATTGTCGTTCAACAGAAATTAAAGGCATTCATATGTATATAAAATTGTGAGATAATAAAAATTTCTGCATTAAAATGTTCTCTGTCACTTATAATTTGAATCTTATTCGACAAAATTTTATCAATTTACTGAACAATAAATGAAAAAATACAGATTTTCCAAAAAAAGTCAAATTATTATTGAGATATAACTTGGAATAGGTATATTGCGACACCCGGTATATCGATTCACAATGTGAGAACACATACTTTCAAGAGTTTATCGTATCTGTGAGCTGGTATCAATAATCTCCCATCTTCCAGATTCATTTCCCTGTTTTCTAGAAGATTATTCAATACTGGTAAAACATTTCTTTCAGCTTTTTCAATTCCTTCTAGAATAAGAACTCTTCCTTCGGTAGCAGCTCTAACTGCACTCTGAAACATATGAGTAGAACACAGAATTCAAAACACGAAAATTCATACATAGTTAGTTGAGAATTCAGTGCGATCTATTGAAGAAAACATCGTAAAGTAAAGTCATGCTTTGCTGGAATGATTCAGTATTTTTATATTCTGAGAATATTAGTCAACGAAACAAACCAACAATAACTAATACTTCAGAAAAAAAGGATTATTCTAGGTTACGTGTGAAATACTTGTAAAAATGGCCACCGACGTCACTAGTTGATGAATCTTACTGTACTTAGGGAGTATTCCACTATTTTCATGAAAGTAATGCCATCACAAATGAGTATCATTGAGTATCAATCAGTTTCACGTTGATAGAAACATATTCGAACCTGATCGAAATACTTGGCGGTGCCTTGAACGATTTCCCTTCTCTGTTTTAGGTCGGATTCGGTAGTGTCTCTGCTTAAGGCGACATATTCGTGTTCCCTATTCGTCAATTCCAAATACTGCATGGCGAGGTGTCGCTTCTTGGGCCCCGGCGGACCCAAAAGGAAGATATCTTGGCCTAGGAGATCTTTTTGCATCATCCATCTCAGATGGTGCAGAGTGCTTTGACTCAGGTCGTCTCGATCTACAAAGTTTGAATCAATGCTTACACCATTCCTATCGACGCCTTCAAGAATATGTCTGTTTTTTGGATGTGTCTAAATATCATTGAGTAGGTATAGTAAGTGGTGTACTGCATCAATGTTTCTGATAAATAATACTAATGTGCAAATAATTAGCTGAGAATGTTTCACGCAGAACGAAGAATTCTAATGAACATGTCATAAGATTACAATTTCATATATTTCAAGATACTAGTCTACTCCTCGATCGAGGACAAACGGTCAATAGTATGTTAGACACTGCAACATAAAAAGTAAAACAAGAAACAAATTGGAATGTGCATTCAACCAATGAACTGATTGTTTATCAGATGATTGATTTGAATTTGAATGCAGTGAGTGAAATTTGGCAATATATGAAAGAGCTGAATCATATATACTTACAGTATTTCAGAGGAACATATTCAGGGTGCTTCGCTTCGCTCACTTTTTTCACAATGTTTCCAAATGCCACACTCTCTTGTTTATCATTATTATAACTGACAAACCGTTCGATAGTGAAACTAATTGTCGAGGAATTTTTATTCAATATTCTAAAGTTTGTTTTTGATCTTAGTATACTAGGAAACAACATTTTAAAACTCACTAACTGAAGGTTCCAAAGTTCAAAAATGTGACATATTTAGGTTAGGTGCCCCAAGAGTATCTAATAAATAATTCTATGAGTGTTATGTTAGGACAATCATTTCATAACAATAAATTATTATGAAGTTCCTTTATAATAATCATTGAGCAAAAGGTTGCCAATGATATGTAGCGCCACCTAGGCGATTCCGCACACGACAGAGATAAGTTACCCACATCGAGTGACTGATCTCTGCCCACAGTTTGTAGCGAAGTATTCTGTAATGGAAATAGCAGCAATTGCAGGCAACAACTTTCCATTTTCATCTTCTGGTCTAGATGTCAGACCATTCCTATATACAGGACGAAGCAAACAGGCGCACAATGAGCACTTAGCGTTATTGAAATACTGTAAGGAGTTCGAGATATACCGAATATATTTATCTAACAAGTTTTCAACATTGTCCCACATACTTCTGCAAACAATCCAGTCCAGACAAAAAATCTATCAAATATAACAAAGCTGAAATGAAATATTGCGTAAGCAGGTGCCCAGAAAGTACCTGAAGGAATCCACAAAATTCAGATCACTTTCGGAATATGCATATGTGTTCGAACGAATTTGTGACAACCTGTATATATTATTTAGAGGTAATATTTCGTTCAAAAATCACTCCCACGTTTTATACGAGCTAATTCAAATGGCACTTTTTCAGGAGAGACGTGCTGCTGCATGAAAGATCCATGAAAACTACTCCATTTGTTTGTGCCAACGACCCTCCTATTTGCACAGAACTGACGACATCATTATGCAAAGAGACAGTACATTATTAATTATTCAATTGCCAATAATTATATGGATTTTATGGGCGAAAACGTATACGGGAAAGAGGAAAAAAAATCTCTGTGTGATCTGTGATATTTCAATCATCCAATATAAATTGCGATGTTGCAGACTAACACGTGACATTGACATCACAGGAACATTGATGTAATAAACTAGCAGGAACCATGATACTATCGTTATAGTATCATGACAGGAACCTACATTTGTCAGATTCATGTGGATGTAGTAGTAATATTGCACCTCTATATCAGAGGAACTTCTCTCCTATGAATATAATTCCATGAAATAATGAAATAGACATTACTTATTGTGAATTACTCCAGTTAAAAACGAAGAAATCAATAAATCGATCACAGCCAATCAAAACACGTGACCACTTGTCTGCTAACCTAACCTTGACGGGTAGAAGTAACGTTGACTTTAATCAAAATATATGTTTAGGATAATGTCCCCAATCACGTCTTTTTAACACCATCGGCATATGTTCAACATAAGTTGTTCCTAATCGAAGACATATGATTATCCCAATCTTCTTGTGATATCACATTGTTTGTTGGATTTATAAAGGCTTGTGCATTGTGTAAAAAGACAGTTTACAGTGTAATGAAATTGATTACAAAAAAAAAATCGGATGACGGGCTCAGAAGTCGAGATAAACTCGGTGGTATATCACTGTACCGAAGGCAAGTCAGGAAGGAAAAATAATTGACTAGATTTATGAATAATACTTAGTATTCAGGGAATTCTCTGCCTGCTGTTGACATCGGCTGCGCGTTTTGCATTAGAAATGCCCCCGTCCGTGCGATGTTGCCAGGAAATCTCTCAGAGCAACAGTAGGGAGTGTGACGAAACACACTAAATATTGATCCCCTCCCCCTAAAAAAAAGATAAATAGCATGAATGGACACATCATATTTTTCCTGTGACAAAAAGTCAACAAGTCATGCGATTGACATTAAATAATCTCTGTTAGGTCTTATTCAGATGTAAGATAATTTATAGGTTATAAACTGGATATTCGATCTTAATGTTCGGATATTGTCACCTATATGATTTTTTTGATCAGAGATCAGATGTTTTTGAACAGAATGACGATCTAGACCAAAGTCAGTCATATTGTTTGTCACATTCGTAGTGGATATGAGTTACGCAATCCAAATTTCATAGTCAAAACCTCTAATACGATTCGAAAAAAGCTACTTCAGAGCCGTTCTTGGGGCCATCTATCGATATGCCTTAGTCTGAGCTATACAGTAGGTTTTTCTAGGAAAAACCTATACATAACAGTACGATGAAGTTCAAAGTAGATCTATTGCTAAAACAGTATCCCTGGCAACTCTGTCCCCATGTGGAGTTTCCCGGTCGGGCCAGGTTATAAAAGACATTTCGGAATTCTAATAGAAAACTGCGATCGTATTTCACTTGTGGATGCGGCGAACAACGAAAATTATTTTAATGATGACAATAAACGGCGCGTTATTTATGAAAATGGGTGTTTGTCTTTCCAGCTCCACCAGAAAAATATAAATTCCGACCTGCTTTTCCAGGAGTCTGGTTCGGAGATACATATATTCCTCTCACTTTTATGCTTTTTACTTTGCTGGCGACACGATAAGATCTCTGGAAACTTGAAATTTATTTATTCTATTATCATAAAAAGAGCGGAGTTCCTCAAGGACCCATTCTTGAACCAATTATAGTCTGTTTGGAAACTAGAGAAAATTTTGAACTGGATCTATGAAGATCCAATCATTGTGTACGTTGTGTACGTTATATAAAATATTTTATGGATGTAACAAGTCTATTCTACATAAATACAAGATATGCTCAAAGAAAGATATTTTGATAATCATTTCTATACCTACACTCCTTTCAAATCTGCACATTATAATATCAGTTCAATATTTATTGACAGGGTTCTACTCTGCATGAAAGTCAATCAACAATATCCGTTGCATTAGAACTTATATGAGATGCTGGTTGCTTACCAAAAACAGCAAATTCCAGGATAACCTTCTTCATCAACACACAACCACACATATATTCAGGAACTTTAAAAAGAGTTGTTCAAGAAATGGCAATCAAGTGTCATGTCATTTTGAAAATTCAAGATGAAATTGATGTTGCCAGAACTACTTGTTCTGATCGGAACAATAAAGATTGTTCATACTTATAAATATACAGAATTCGAGTCCCTAATGTATTTAAAATGAACTCAATCAAATACACGCTCTTTCTTTTGTGTCTTACAAAGATGTGGGGCACAAACTATTCAGTATTTGCAGCAGGATCCTCAGATGTTCGGTGAACAGGTTCGTTTGATCTACACAGTTCGCAATGGAGAATCAGGAACTAGGAAGTAAACTAATAAAAAATTACGACCACGGTCCTCATTCCCATTTCTTTGATGTCAAATTGATCCAGCAAGTTGGGCCATTAAAATGCCGTGGAAGGCTCGAGAGCCACGGAAAAGTTTCACTATATGTTTCTCGATCTCCTAAAAGAAACGTTGACATAAAAAAGGAACAATGTCATTCCAGGAATTTTGTCCATTTACATTTGACATGATTATAAAGTTGTTATATTCGGGAGATCAACTTTATCTACACAACTTTTCGAATGAAAGTAGTTATTTGGCGTACATAAACAATAATAAGCAATTCCATTGACTTGATCATTTATGTCCAAAATTACATGAACACTATTTTGAAATCGAACCGATACTTACACCATCTTATAAACATTCAACTTAGTGAGAGCAGATAACCAAGTCAATAAGAAAAGAAGAAGAAGTAATTCAAATGTTTTCTACGAATTCCTTTTGAAAATCTTTTCCGTGGATTTGGCTTGGTGGAGGTGGACTTCTCAAATTTTCAAAGGAAATTAATGAAAATACACGGGTACGTCGATTAAATGGAAGTGCGATACTTATATTCGTGATTGTGCTCGGGTTCGCGTTCGAAAACTGCATAAGTTTCGGGAAGTTGTGTGTAAAGTGTTTGATTGAGTCCATCAGCCAAATGAAGACTCCATTTTTGGATATATCAGGTAGATACTTCAAACGTTAATTCCTCTCATGCGAAAACATTACAAACAATACACTAGAAGTGTCTCATATATCCGCTATAGCATTTCAAATGGTCATATATACATTTCTGCAAATTTTTGTAGTCATATTCATGTTCACCAATCCAGGATAACTCTTCTTATTCTTATTATCTGACTCACTGTTTGTCGAATGTGAAACAACCACCATAGTTTTTGCATTATTTTTTCCTCTATGTTGGACTAGAGGTGGGAGTGCATCTCCACATATCGAACAATTTATTCATTATTCGTTACAAGTTTTTAACCATGAATGAAATGAACTTCCATGACTTATTATGGACTCCATGTCGATTTATAGTGAAAGGTAGTGTATTAATCAGGGACCGGAATTATTCAGGCTACAACTAACAAAAAACACCCCAAAAGTCATATAGCGCCTCTATTCATTGTCTGATTTTGAGAAACAGAAAGTAAATGAAATGCCTTATCGAGTATTACAAGGTGGCACTGATCTCGCTCCTAGGTGCATATTTAATCTGAAATCTCGATATCTCAAGAACGGTCGGACTTAGAGATTCGAAGATCACGCCAATCGATTTCTGAGACAATTTTTCATCTTTTTTATCTAATCAGACGCGTTTATTCACGATTCATAGCGAATTTTCTTCACCGATTTTAAGGACTGAATTTTCAAAAAACTCAATTGTGTTTTCAATAATTTGTAAAAATTCACACGGACTATTTCAGATGCTTGAATAACGGAACTAAGATTGAAAAGGATGATTTCTCGAGGATAAGAAAGTTATCTCGCTCCTAAGTGCTTATTTCATCTGAAGAAGCGTGAACTTGACTTTAGAGCTCGATATCTCAAAAACAGTGGGACTTAGAGATTCGAACATTACGCCAATCGATTTCTGAGACAATTTTCTACTGAGACACATTTCTTTTCCATTCGATTAGATGCGTTTAATGACGATTTATAGCGGATTTTCTTCACTTTTAAGGGCTGAATTTTCAAAAAACTCAATTATCTCCTCAAAAATCTGAAGAAATTCACATAGACTATGTCGGACTTGTAGATAACGGAACTGTGGCCAAAGAAAAAATCAATTCGTTAGGATATGAAAATTCATCTCGATGCTCACTTCCGCTAAAAAAGCGTAAAGTTGACTTCGGAGCTCGATACTTCAAGAACGGTTAGACATAGAGTTCAGATCAACTCACCAATCGATATCTCAGATGATTCCCCATATGATCACGAAATATTTCTTCGATCAAACTCTTCCTTCATGATTCATAGCGGATGTTTGTCAACGATGCGCGATTTGATGGAAAAAATCAGTGGAATTTTGGCAAAACATTTTAATTTTTCATGTCACGCCATCGCATTAAGAAATACGACAGATATTATCATTCGGATTCAGTTCATAGTGTAAGATAATTCACTTGAATTCATTTTTAGCGAGTTTCATCGATCCGTAAGTTTCAATAAAGATCAGAATCATTTCATGAGTTTTTGAATAATGTTGAGCAAATTTCAAATAGATCCTAGTTTGCGTCTAGAGAAAGGCAGAATAATGAAAACAGCAAACGAGAGAGAGACAACTAGCCGTGATCTGCTGACTGTTGGCAAAATTGCACCTGTTCTTGTTGCACATCCAGACGAATCGATAGCTCTTTCTTTTTTCTTACGCTCGTCACAATGCTAGTAGAGCATATACAATATCAAATCTGCCTATCGATGTTTCCTCGATCGATGATCGATTCCCAGAATCGCCCACCTCTAACTTCTATCTCCCCACATTATCGCGATATCGGAGACATGTGCGACCCGCTACTATTGCACCGCAGGTATGCCGGATATGAATCCCGCCGATATGCCGGTTTTTCTCCGCTTTTCCGGGCCACTTTTCCTCCCGCGCCGGCGAATAATGAGAATTCATTTCGGTCGGGATATGCAAAGTTTCGGCACCGCCGCGCTGCTGATATTGCCTTGTTATTGACATTTCATCAGAGAAATGGAAAGATATTTTCCGGGTTAAGAAGAGAGAGGTGGGGGGCGGGGGGGTAGATTTGTGTTCCGTCTTGCGAAATCTGTGGTTTCATTATTATCGTGAAGAATTAGGAGGCGCAGGAGTGGGGGCTTACCCCCCCCCTCCAGGATAAGAAAAAATTGGAGTAAGTGATGTATCGATTGGATTTTTTCTTACCGCAAAAATATGTTATTCATTGTGAATAATATAAGTTTTCGAACATTTTTGGATAGTTTCTCAGAATCTGTCATCATGTCTATTATTGTTCGATGATCACATGATAATACTGTGGATGAGTTTTTCACGAGAACCAATGAAACTATAAAGAAAAATAGACGAAAAAGTATGAATTCACCGTTGGATATTTATGTGTAAGTAATAGTGGGTGATGCGGAATGCGAGGGCCGTATATATTCGTTTGTCCACTATCGAAATCTGTCGAGGAACGTGAGATATTGAGTCCTGTGCAGCGATGAATAATTTTATAGCACGAATTTATATCCCATTTCACAGAAAGCTTTCCTATAACGCCGTTTTATGTCGGCGAAAGTGACGTAACTTGATTTGTTCGATTGCACCTATATACTATGGTATATAGACAATCGCGTCCCTTTTTCGTAGGGCCGTAGCCAGGCTGCGGTTCTGGTTAGGGCCAATACCAGTTATTACATCACTAGTTTGAAAATGTGGAGATAGGAAATGTGATGAGTGCATGGAAAACAGAACCCGAGCAGAGATTCTTTCCATAGTTTGAGAGACAATACCATCGACAATTTCATTAAAATAAATGTGTGCGCCTATGGATTATTACAACTTCGGCAACCTTCGGATATTTCAGCTATCATCTTTGGTAAGCAACTTCACTCGACTGAGTCAACGTCAACTGTGTTGTTTGACATTGTCACAATGATGTTTCTTGTTTTTTTTTTCATTTTGAACTGAATATTGTAATATAATATTTTCCGAAAGGTTAGTTAGGTTGCAAAATCAGTTTGAAATCTTTTTTGTCTACTTTTATCTCGAATTTCGACTGTTTACATGTGATTGACGTTTCTTCTCAGTTTAAATAACCTTTATAATCGAATCATGTGCGAAATCTCTCGTTCCTCTATAGTATCGAGTATAATTCTCCTACCATAAATTTTTTGTCGAAACGTTTTGGGGAATTTTTGTTGCCTGGAATATTTGCTCCAGGAAGGGAAATAAATTGTAGCTTCCTGGTTACAACCCTGTTCCTTTAGGAGCCCGAGTGTATTGTGATTGAAGGTCCAGACCGACTTCCATTCTCAATTTCGATATAAATAGGTGCATCTGTACGAATTTTAGATGTCTACGGATACCTATTGGATTTTCGCTTCTGCATGATATTGAGATATTTCACTTCCGTTCCTTGTTTGATTTGGTATGGGGCTGCAATGTGCTTGCACCCTTTTATTTCAATTTGAACGTAACCTCCATTGACACTGTAAAACAGCTTGGGGGTCTTGCCAAGTTATTGCGAAATGTTCTGATGAATTTCAAGGCGGTAGAAAATTGTTTCTTTAGGAATCGATCGGAGAACTTTGACACTCAATATCTTCAAGACGAATTTTCATTTTTGCGATATCATTGGATGATACAAATCCAATGTTTGAGGAAAAAGTCTGATGCGATTATATATACGCCGTGATGATTCAGAGATATGAATGATTTTTTTTTTTCGTTTCAGGTTAGTTCCATCAGCCTATTGTTTCATGGTGATTTTTTTGAATTCATCCATATTCGAGGTGAGTCCTTCATCATCTATAAATTGCTGAATATAAACAATGCGAAATTGATGATCATGTTAAAATAGCTGGATGTAAAAACTTTCAATAGCAAATCTCGTTTTGAGCTTTTGGTAATGACTTTCATGAATCAGATGATTTTTTCATGTATTATACAGGGTTGGGATGAAGTATGGAACCAAGTGAACCAATCTTTCCAACGAAGAGAACGATATTTATGAAAATTTGTAGGTAAGTGCAATGGAAGAAAATGCATCTGATGTACATTTTTTTGTTAATAAAATACTTCCGGTTCAACCGTAAATGCCATCAACTTTTTTAATTCAAATGGGACACCCTATATATTTTTACAGATTTTGAAAGAGTTTGTCATTTTGAATCCATACATACTGAGTTTAGTGTGGAAAAAACTCGAAGGAGGTTGATTAAAGTGCCATATTCTTCGTTTTTACAAATTTTTTACACTAAACTCAGTATACAGTCTGTCCAAGATAAGGTTGCACAGCATGGGGATCTCGGAAACGGTAGGAGATACGTAGTCTGTTAAATGGGGAAAAAGTTGCGCATTCAGAGGCTCATACCAACAGCCCTCGAAAATTTCCAAAATTGTTTTTAGTTTTTCAGTTATATCGAAGAAAGTGAATTTTTAGAATATCTATTTTATTTTTTTTCTCCGTTATTATTAGAGATACAGAAAAACTGAATATACTTTTTCATAGCAACTTTTGATGACGTTGAACGAGGTGGTACCGATTTTTCTATGCGACGTTTCGTATTCGTAGAACCATTATCAACTTTTGTTTTTTAAATACGGCCCTGATAATTCTTTCACAGATTCTGAAAGCTTATTTTATTCTGAATTCAACCATGTATTAAACGAGGTGGTTTGAATGTGTTTCGACCTATTTTTAGCCATCATCAATGTATTTTTCGAAATTACAAAGGAAAAATGTCATCAGTTCCACTTATTTTGGAGGAAAATTAGTCAACACACTAATACCTCATCAACTAGTTCCAATTGATAGGCTTATAGGGATAATTAGTTCGAAAAATCTAATTATGACAGGCTCCTTCGGAAAAATACGAATACAATTTTTTCTCAATGTTTTTAACTGGAGTATAATTTCTTCATAATCACTCACTATTCTGCAAAAATTGAATTTTCGTTGTTTCAATAGTTTTTCCAATTGCAATCATGAAATAACTCATTTCATCAAATCGATCAATGAAGAATACGACGATATTATGCTATGTACAGCTTGGAAATTCTAGCTGTGCCTCTGAGATGCTCGAGAAAGTGCGAGCGAGAAACGAATAACTAGTCCATCAATGTTTGACACTGAATGATCAGAAATAAGTAGAACTGATGGCATTTTTCCTTTGGAATTTCGAAAAAAACACTGATGATGGCTAAAAATAGGTCGAAACACATTCAAACCACCTTGTTTAATACATGGTTGAATTCAGATTAAAAAAAGCTTTCAGAATCTGTGAAATAATTATCAGGACCGTATTTAAAAAACAAAAGTTTATGATGGTTCTACGAATACGAAACGTCGCATAGAAAAATCGGTATCACCTCGTTCAACGTCATCAAAAGTTGCTATGAAAAAGTATATTCAGTTTTTCTGTATCTCTAATAATAACGGAGAAAAAAAAATAAAATAGATATTCCAAAAATTCACTTTCTTCGATATAACTGAAAAACTAAAAACAATTTTGGAAATTTTCGAAGGCTGTTGGTATGAGCCTCCGAATGCGCAACTTTTTCCTCATTTAACAGACTACGTATCTCCTACCGTTTCCGAGATCCCCATGCTGTGCAACCTTATCTTGGACAGACTGTATATGAATTCAAAGTAACAAGCTCTTTCAAAATCTGTAAAAATTTATAGGATGTCCCATCATTCAAATTAAAGAAGTTGATGGCATTTTCGGTCAAACCGGAAGTATATTATTAACAAAAAATGATCATCAAATGCATTCTGTTTCATCGCACTTACCTGCAAATTTTCATAAATATCGTTTTTTTCGTTTGGAAAGATATTTACTTGGTTCCATACTTTATCTCAACCTTGTATGCAGTAAGGAGTTGAAGAATAAACGATATTTAATCAGCTTGTTATTCCTCGTATACTAAGAAATCCGCCTGCTTTGCATCTAAGTGACACCATTTCGGAATCAATCTCCGTTCACTAAGTTCAATACAATCACCAATTCATTAGGAAATATACCTTGGGTGATGATCTGGGATAATTCGAAGATCTGTAAGATCTTGGCTTTGTACTGAATCTGTTAATTTCGACTCGTGGAGTTGTTGTGTGACACCTTGTTCATCCGCAAACTCTTCCACCGTGAACGGAATAAAATCCGATTCGACCATTATTCAGCGATCAGGGTACACTAATATCTCGATAGCTACAGCTACAGCTATAGCTATAGCTTCGATACGTGCTCGAAGGGAGGTCGCGTAGCTTTTAAATCCTGCAGGACTATAAATCTATCGGCGGCGAACTCCCTCCTACTCCTGGCCGAATACACTAGTAGTTTGTTTGCCGAGAGCGGGAGAGTCTCCTCTGGATAATATCGGCTCGACGGGCTATTTGTTCGGCGAGTCCTTGGAATCGGTCCTTATGAGATCCGGCGTTGTCGTAGGATCAGCACAGCATCGTCTAGGGCTCTCGTCGGTGCAGGTACCTACAGGGTATTTCGGATTTCGCGAAATTACAAACATATCACGTGAATCATGAGTGATGGTCTATCTAGGCTTGGTTTCGATGAAACTATTTTTTCTACGAAGTTGCTGATTATGGACGAAAAATATTCGCCCGAAGTGTTATGTAATATGAGCGAAAGCACGGTTTCCATTCATTTCGTCTTGCATGATATCATTGAATTTAATAATTTTAATGATAGGTGAGTCGATAGGTGTGCATTTCAGATTTGACCAGTTCATCCATTACGAAATTTAAATTGCTTGGTGTTCGCATTGTTTAGGTGTCGGTCTAGGAAACCAATGATTGTGAGTTTAAATCTCAATTCTTTTCCTTAAATTTATTTCATCTTCACCGCTGAAAATTCTCCGAGAGGTATTTAAAATGTTTTTTCGTCAATGAATCAATTTGCTCTGAGTTGTCTATAACGAATAATTGTTCCACGCCGATTGTTTTTGTATATACAGGGTGGCCCAATGGAAACAAAACAAGGTATGCTTTTTACTGAAATATCAAGGAACTGACATTGAAATGAATGATTCTTCATGTAATGTTGTATAGAACAGAATTTGAGAAAAAAAATACATAAGGCACTTTTGATATGAACATCGTTCTAACTACAAAATGAGAAATTGTGATGATCGAAGGGGAAAAAAAGCATAACTTTCCATCACTATCCGATTATTTTCATAAACGTGTTTTCTCGAGAACTACTGCATTGAATTCCAAAAACAAAGAAGCGTTGGTGAGAGATTTCGATTACCTTCAAAATGATGTATCACTCGACCCCTTGTCCCATTTGAGATTCAAGGGTTGGAGCTCACCCCTCCGAGGGGTTCGAAGTGAAAAAGTTGAAAACATGCGCAAAATATTTTCTCATCGAAATAATAATCGACCGGTTCGAGCGTTTTTTTCTTCTTCTGAGGACGATAACTATGTCAAATCGGCTTTGTTACGTTTTCATTGGGCCACCCAGTATATAAGTTGCTTTTGTTGAGGCTTCGTAGTTTGAAAGAACAGTTTATCGTCATATATCGTTGCGAACACTTCCTACAAACATCGAAAATAAAGTAACGTTGGAAAATGAAAATGAAGGTCACTTCGCATATACTGTTATCGATGCGATTCTGGTAATTTCTCGACATTTGTAGTAAAAAAAAAATATTCGCTTCTCATATTTCCAGAAGGTTGATCGGACGGCAACAGGGGCGCATAAAAGTACCCCCTGTGGCGGGGGCACGATTTCCATTTCGCGACCCCTTCGCCAATAGCAATCTATCACGACGAAAGCTCCGTCATAATATTCGACAACGTCGAGTGAACTCGCGGACTATTATGGAGTGGAATTATCGAGAATCAATGAAAAATTCATTCATTTCCTTTGAGAGCCTGTCCCGGGTATCGGGGCGATATTTTCTCTACTTTGACACCTATTACTCTCTTCGTGTCGCGTTAGCTGAATGATAATGTGTTTCGATCCGATTCGGTTCCAGTCGAAACACTCGGTGTATGTATAGCATATAGGATCTCCTCTCAGAAGTGTCGAGAGTGAGGAAAAAATTTTATTCGAAATTCAATCCATGATGTTGAGAAATGCAACAAACTTCATATCAATTATAAAAAATTATCGAATCAATAAATATAAAGCCATTTGAAAGAAAAATGAGTTACGAGCGTTCGAAACTTGAGGAAGTTGAAGTTTCATTCTGACCACCCTGTATATATCAAGGACAGTGTGTGATAGAATATGGTATTTTCTATCGATCCTTATGAATATTTGGTTGCACTAGTGAAATTTTGAGTGGCAGACATTTTTGAAAAGATGAAAAATAAGAAACACAAAAGAATAGTAGTTTGAAGGAATTCCAAAATATGCATTTTCTGCATCCAGAACTCTTGTCAACTTTCAAAGTGAAACTTTTATTACACCACCTCATTTTATTACACCATCTCTATAGGGTGTTCGATTTTCTCGACACGATCCGAGAACGATCGTTTCAATACAACTATTTACCGTTCGTGGTCTCATGCATATGCATGTTGGAATGTAATTTCCACTTCCAGTATCCCTCCTGCTGAGTTTTCCTTCTGGATTTTCTTCTAGTTTGCATTCAGAAGATGGCCCTCTCTGTTCCATTTATTCCAGTTCAATGTATTTGATTTTTCTAAGCTACGGAAACATTTCACTTTAATTTGCCATCGACCTCCGTATGTTTGATAGTCTAGACTTCTTTTTTGCTAACAGATTCACTCTTTCTTTGATCGATTTAGTGGTTGTGAATTTTTTGGGAATGGACGATCAAATAAACAACTTCCCATTTATTCTTCCACAGAAATTACCTTCGTGAACATTTGACTGGTGTTTACAATCTAGAAAATTTTTCTGTTCATTATTTTGTCGACTGATAAAGTAAGGTTAATTTATTATTTTTCGAGTAAAAATTGAAACGACATATTCTCCATCACTGTTTTCACTCTATTGAACAGGCTAGATTGCATACAGTGTGTCGAAATTGAAAGTTACCGGTGCATAGAAATAAAAGAAAGTTTTATAAAGAAAGTGAATATTTTTTTTCGGATTGTAAGTATGCCAGCACTTGGGTAAGACACAGGATCTTAGCGATAGCATAAAAACTTTGCTTGCTTCGAAGATACTGATATGTACGTAACGTTCGACAATCGACAATAATAAAAAAAGTTCCTCTTCGAGTGGGATTCGAACCCTGAGCTACAACTTGAGAAGCATGCGTATCGACACTTTCACTTCGAAAAAGTAACAATAAATGTCCAAACTACTCTGTTTCATTCGTGCCCGCCCCCAACCCTCAATTTACCACCCCCCTCCCTCCCATCCCTCCATCTCGGGGAGGTAATTAGACGCAGAGAAGAATGGAGAAGTGATTTTAATCCGAGTAGCGTCACTCCGAATGAATTATGGAGGTATGTTTCATTTTGCTTGTCAGCTTTATTGATAACCCGGAGGAATCCGGCGCGGGTAAACCGACTAGACTGTTCTGATTAGGGTTGCTCTCCGCCCGGCTTCGACGTGTTTGGATTGTGTTCAATTTTTTTTGTGCGAAAAGCTATTGGAATCTATTCGATTCGAATTCGTTTCGTTTATTTTCGATAAATGAAGTTTCAATTCTTCAAAACTACTCAGGAAGAGAGGAAGGGCAACAGTAACAAGGGGTTGAATTTCCCTTGATTTTCAATAATTCCACTTGGAATCACAAAATTTTCGTCCAATTTCCACAATTTCCATAAAATTTCCATTGGATTTTAAAGATTGAATTTCTATAATACCCCATGAATTCCCAAATTTTCTACCTAAAATACCCCTCGTGAGGAGTAAAAGAGGAACCATAAAGAGAAATGATAGATGGTTTGAGGAGACGAAATATACAGGGCGTCTAGAAACTAGTGATCATATATGATAGGATATATAGAGGAAGTCGAAATGATGTCAGCATATAGTGTGGCTTCCTCTTTGATATACAGGGTGGTATAAAAAACAGAATCGGTGGGTGGTGGTCGCGTCTATTATTTAGTCGGAAATCAGAGTGCAACGGACAACATCCTGTACGAATCTGGTCGGGCGAGTTTGCTCGGAGCGATCCGCCTGAACATCGTCGGAAATCTTCCGCAAATTGAATTGCGGAGTCAAATCGAACTATGCCTTTCGGACATTAGGTATATGATATAAGGGAATCCCATGAATCCGTAATAGTAAATATCAGGTTTAGCCGAGCACCGGAACTCCGGAAAGTTAGTCGAAACTTTACGGTCTGCCATTCGCTATCGGTGATAAATGTTTGGGCGACCGAACGGAGGGCCGGGGGGGGAGGGGGGTTGATTTTTCTTCATGGTCATTATCGATGTTTGATTCTTCACCATCGCTTGTCGCATACGCAGCTTATCAGAAGTGAAATTATCCAACTTGAATGACTCAATTTTGAAATATTCTTCTACATTTTTTATCGACTATTTCGCAAGCTTCTTATCCATCGTGAAAGTAGTACCTAGTGGTCATATTTAGAATCACATCAGGTTTCTTTTCTCGAGAACAGAGCTTCGTATCGACTTTGAACATGGGTACGTTTTCCATACGAAATCCAATCCTCTTTCAAATAATTCAATTGAATGAAAACCTTTTCCTTCCATGAAACGTACTGTAACGTACCCATTTACAGGACTACTGAAATTCGAATTCAATGTTATCACGAAACCGTTTCGTATCCAGCAGTATGATTCTTCAGCTATTACGAATGAATTATGTCTTTTCACATTCAACACCTTGATCTTGAATGTTGAATGCGAATCATATTTTATAAACTAGGGTCTATATGATCTATTTTGCGTTCAAGAAATTGTTGTCTTTCGATTTCCTGTTCAAACTGCAACATCCTGTATAATTATTCCTAGATTATTAGCATTATTTCAGAAGTGACATTCCTCAGAGCGGCATATCAACCAGGCCTCACTATAATGTTCACGTGCTTTATATTTTGTGTGTACAAAGGAAGGGCCTTAATTTAGATTTCTTCGGAACTCGAGGCCATATTTTCCTAATATCGTGCGATAATTGAGCTCAAAGTATCTTGTTGACAATTAAAATTGGAGCGAACAGTGTCAAAGAAGTCTTTTCAATCGTTTTGGAATTTCATCAATTAGGTTTCGATTGATGCCATTTCTTTGTTTTCTCACGTAAGAAAATGGAATTGGAGTAATGAAATGTATTTCGAAAAACATGGTGTCATCATCATCAAGAACTTTTTTTGTCATTATCATTCCAATTATTGAGTTGAGATTGAAAACGCGATTTTAATACCTGAAATGGTATAATTCTCCAAACATTTTCAGTTGAATGCATACTATCGATCCAAAAAAAATGTTGCATCATGGTTTCATCAAACCACAAAATGTTTTTTTTTTACATATCCACCTAAATGAAACAAGTGTTTCAATGGAACTCTCTCTACTGTTTCTCTCTGTATAGTTGCAGAAAACTTCTCTTTGTGTAAAAATCCTAGTAAAAACATAGAGTTCTTTTGATTTTCACTCAAAAAAATTAAAATTGCAAATTATCGTTATTTCCAATGATTCAGAAACTGAAAAGGACACATCAAATTCACTAACCCCTCATGAAGAATAAAAATTTTGTTCTCGTATCAAAAAGACAGAGTAATTTTCAGAAAAAAATCGAATCAATGAACATAACACAAGAAATTGAAGTGTTTTAATGAAACTCTCTCTTTCTGATAATTGAAAAACTAAAAATGACTCATCAAATTGCATAATCCCTTGTTAATAGTGAAGATTTTGGTTTCGACGGAAAAGACAAAGTAATCTCTAGCTATGCCATGAAAAAAATCGAATGAATGTACGTGGCACAAAAAACTCGAGTATTTTAATGGAACTCTCTTCTCTCTCTCTCTCTCTCTCTCTCTCTCCGTCTAGTTTCATCTCCATTTAGAGAACTATCAGAGTTTCCTGATTCTCACAGAGCATCATCGATTTCCTGTCTGGGATGTTATGTGGCTGTATAATACTTACTTATTTCGGAAGCAACATTCCTGCACAGACGACGTTTTTGACGGTTGTTTTCAGTAGCTTTTCACTCCAGCGCCAGGATTCATAATAGATTTTCCTAAACAACGAAACGAAAATCGTTCGGAAGTCCAATCCGAAATGATGAGATGGGAAACTGTATTTTCTTTCTATTCTATCTCCTCTTCATGAAGAGAAAAACTGAAAATAAGATGATTATTTCGATAAAATATGTATAGTATGAATAATCCACTGGATATTTTCTTCCAAATTGAAATTCTTTTTTGGATTTCCTCTTCGATTTGGGTGGAAAAGTAACTCTCGTAAAATTTTGGTTTGAGGTTTCGTTCAATGAGAATAGGACTTAATTTTTATCATAATCCATTATCTTATTATCGCTACCACTATCTCTCGGTCTAATAACAAATACTCATGAGGTGATTACCATCGAATTGATTAACTCTTCACATGGAAGAATGAACGCGGACGAATTGATGAAAAAATACCTTGTTGTTTATGATAATAAAATTGAAGGAATCACGAATTGATTATGGAAATATAGATTGTTGTGTGACATGCGAATCTCCTCTTTTATTACCATCACCAGAAACCATGACGGTGAAACGATTATTGGTTTTGACGGTAATATTTCATTTTTCTAAACTACTGATTCTGTTTCCAATATAGGAATGCTTTCCTAATGATCTTGTGATTACGCAACTCTCTTCTAATTGCGGATGATTGTATTCTAGATTCGTGAATCGAAAAGGCATTTCAGACGAGTGTCGTGTCATCATCTAGAAACCGAGGCATCGCCTGATTCGTAACGGATATTTTTCCACATGAAAAAACGTCACGCAGACACGTCAATAACGTGAAAAACGCCACACATTTCGCGCCACGTCGCTTATGTTGGGTTTGATATATTTTGGCGGATTCGCCCATAGCGAGCTCGACACAGGTTAGCGATGCCGCATCATTTTTGGCGAAGTCGCACCGGACGGCCAGGAAACATTTTGGCGAATGCGCGCACACGTGTGTCTTATGCACACTTTGGCGAATCCGCACCAGACGGCGGTAAAACATTTTTGGCGAAGGCGCACACACATATGCATATTAGGTAAATTTTGGCGAATTCGCCCATGGTATATGGTTGGGTTTAACATTTCATAGAAGCCGCGTATCCGTATCGCCCGGACCACCCTATGTAGACGAAAATAAGTGAAGCGTATCCCGATACATTAGCGGATCGAAGTCGAGAGCAAGTGTATAGCCGATGATGCCGAATGGGCCGTATATATCCCAGTCAACAGTTTGTTGTTGCGCGGGAGGAAATATCGTTCTCCGGCGAGCCATTTCTTTCGACGCCGTACTACTGCGGGGTTTGCAAGGCGGATCGGCCCCGGAGGATCCCCATCTATGTATAAGGTGACCCACGTAACATGGCTCCTCTTGTCTAGAAAAGTGGAACGTACGTTTCTTTAAGTGGAACACTCTGTATTTTGTCACATTTTTTGATAGAGCTCATTAAGATCGGATTTATTTGCGATCTGGGATCGCATATTATGAATGGAATCGTCTGTTTGAGCTCCATCAAAAAATGTGCCAAAATACAGATTGTTAACATTTGAAAATTTCCAAGAATTGACGAGCAATGTATTTGGAGGGCTGTGAATTTCGACTATTATTTGGAAGAAGATCGTGGATAAGTCCGAAACGGGGGATCACACATCTATGTCATAATATACAGGGTTGGGATAGAGTGTGGAACCAAGTGAATATCTTTCGAACGAAAAGAACGATATTTATGAAGATTTAACCGGAAATGCCATCAACGAGGAATATAGCACTTTAATCAACCTCAACATCAATTAGTTCATCTGAATAGTTCTTTGCTCTAATGCAAAAAACTCAAAGATATTCGTCTGAAAGATATTCACTTGGTTCCATACTTTATCCCAACCCTGTAAGAATAAAGTCGTCTCCTAGAGCTCTATCGAAGAATGTCATGAAATACAAGGTGTTCCATTCGAAAATTTCATCATCATTCGAATCATTCATGAAACTAATTTCGAAACCATTCAGGTTTAGATCGAGGAATTAGGAGGGTCTCTATCCTAGTACCGTTTGATGAAGAAAGAAAGCTACATGTTCTTTGCTCAGTACTTTCTACTACTTTCACCTGCAATAATCATCCTGAGTTCGAATCCCGAAGTGGCGATTATTGATCTCTATCAATTCCACATACACACACACACAGGGCGCATCGCCTCCTCCTTTCCATTCGCGCCTCGCCGCGAAATCGGTTCGTAAACACGCTGCGAGGTGTTATCTCATAAAGCGAATTTATATCCGGAGAGTCCGGGCCAGTCAGCCGCTGATGCGATATCCCGGATCGGATTCATTCGAATACGCCTTCTAATTCAGCCGCAACAACGCCGGGGAATCTCTCGAGGATATCGAGGAGGAATTTATTTCTCTCGACCGAGCGATTTTCGTGAGCGGGTGAGGCTGGATAATATCGACGACTGGAGCGAAGTGGTCGTCATGACAGTAAATGACAACGATGACGAATTATCATCAAGTTTTGAATGCAGTTCACCGGTAGAAAACAGATTGGCGACTCATGACACCGCCACTTCTTTCTAGCATCTATAGAAACTCTATTGTTCTCCAAGTGTCAAATTCTAGTTGACGGAAATGAATTTTATAATCACCATAACCGATCATCATTGAGATTAATTCAATACGCTCTTTTTCACTTTATTGAACTATTCTAAATTGTACGTTCATTTATTACTATTCATACAAACAACATCGATAAGTTCATCTAAATAGTAATTTGCTCCAATGCAAAAAACTCAAAGGAGGTTGATTAAAGTGCTATTTTCCTCGTTTTTACAATTTTTTTTACACTAAACTCAGTATGTATGAATAAAAATTAACAATCTCTTTCAAAATCTGTGAAAATATATAGGGTGTCCCATTCAAATTGAAGAAGTTGATGACATTTCTGGTCAAACCGGAAGTAAATTATCGACAAAAAAATGTACATCAGATGCCTTTCGTTCTATCACACTCACCTGTAAATTTTCATAAACATTGTTCTTTTCGTTCAAAAGTTGGTTCCATACTTCATCCCAACCCTGTATGTGCTAGGCATCAATCGATAAACAAAGCTGGTGTTCCACAAGGATCTGTCTCGGCACCAACTTTGTTTTTGAATGTCAACAGTATTTTTCGTAGAGTTATGTTGGTATGAAATATCCACCAAGGATGACGTGATTCTCAGCTGAGAGTGACCGAGGTGTATCAGTGATGGAAATTCATCGAGAACTGCAGGAATTGAAAATGGAAATTCCACACATTTGATTTTCAACCAATCATAACGTGTATTTCTGTCAGATCACCATAGCAACGGATGAATTTTATTGGAAATTTTTTCCTGGTGGGTATCCAACAGCGAATTATACTGGGAATTTTTTTGACGTTTATAATAGTAGTAGTAGTAGTAGTAAAGCATTTATTTAGCATAATAGCTACATATAAGAACAATTTGCCTTATTACAATATGAACAAGAAAATACGGCTAAAAATGTGTGAAATTAAAGTAAATAAAATACAACCACTAACACTTATCTAAAACAAATTTTCTCAGGAGCCGCTTGAAATGGCTTAGGTTATCACAGTTTTTTATTGTTACAGGTAACTTGTTGAATTTGGATAGACCCTTGTACAAAACCGATTTTAGCATTTGAGTTGAATTGCAACGTTCAGGCAAAATAAAATCGCCTCTATTTCTGGTGTGATAACTATGTATATCGCTGAAGACCTTTAATCTGTCACATAGATAGTTGGGTAACAAATTATGTTTAAGCTTAAAAATAAACAAATACACATTAAACATAACCCTTTGATTCACAGACAACATATTTAGGACACTCAGCATATATTTAATTGGCGTATACCAGTTACATTTTAAAATCTGTCTCATTGCTCTGTTTTGTATTTTATCCATTTGATTTATTTTATACTGTGGTAAATTAAATAATAGGGTCGAACAAAATTGTAAATGTGGGAGAGCTATAATATTGTAAAGTTGTAATTTTGTGTGCAAGGATAAATTTTTACCTATTCGAGTTATAAAACCCACTTTTTTTGCAAATTTCCTCATTACATAATCAACATGAGCCTGAAAGTTTAAATTACAATCCAATATAATGCCTAAGTATTTAATTTCGTTACTATAAACAATATTTTCCCCATTTACCGTAATTTGCATATTTTGGATTTCGGCTTGACTAAGTTTTGATTTTTTCCTAAATACGCAAAATTTAGATTTATCAGCATTAAGACTTAGTTTGTTAACACACAGCCAATTGAATATTCTCTCTAAATCATCATTTAAATCTTTTAATATTTCTTGTAAGTTTTTACCTACGATACAGAGCATTGTATCGTCAGCAAAAAGAATAATCTTGCACTTTAATGTTACTCCAACCAAATCATTTATATAAAGCAAAAATAAGAGTGGCCCTAAAACGGTTCCTTTTGGTACACCATATTTAACATCTAAAAAATCGGACATATAATTTTTATAAGACACACGTTGTAATCTTTCAGACAGATAAGACTCAAACCACTTTAAGACAGTATGCCTGATTCCTAGAATCTCTAATTTGCTTAATAAAATATCCCTGTCTACTGTTTCGAAAGCTCTCTTAAAATCTAAAAACACAGCTAAAACATAGTTATCACAGTCGATGGCCCTGAGAAAATCATCACAAATACCAACAACAACAGACTCGCAAGAATGATTTTCTCTAAACCCTGATTGGTTAGGAATAATTATTTTATTTTTATCACAGAAATTCATCAACTGTTCTTTCACAGCGATTTCCAAAATTTTCTCGTATATGGGCACCGTATTTATTGGACGAAATTCATTATATAGTTTAGTGTTGTTTACTTTAGGGACAGGAATGATAGTTGTTAATTTCCAGGGTTCTGGAAAAATACCACTGCTAAGGGAAGTGTTAATAACTTCTAAAAGTCGATTACCAACCACATACACAACATCACACAGAACCTGTTTCGAAAAGCCACTCTCACCCCCACCAACATTTTTAAGATTTTTTGTTATTTCTTTCATTTTACTCATTGTTAATTTTTCGAAATTACTAAGAGCTTCATTATGCACTGTGGTTCCATCTCGGGTTCCATCATAAAAGGGCATAACATTTTGAGGACGTGGTATATTCCCGATTATGTTATCAATGCTATAAATAAAATATTTATTAAATCTATCGGCTATGTCCGCCTCCTGTTTGATTATTTCCGTTTCAAACCTAATTTCATCTGGCAATAATTGTTTTTTACCAGGTAAGAGAGTTTTAAGGTTTTTCCACAGTTCTTTTGGGTTGCTTTTATTTAAGTCTATTGTTTCTGCATAATATTTCTCTTTCTCTGTTCTCAATTTGTTGACAATGGTATTTCTTTTCGTTTTGTATTCTTGCCAAGTATTTTCACTTCCATTCATAATAGCCCTTTTATATAATAGATCCCTTTCCTGCATCATTTCTCTTATTTCAGCATTAATCCATTTTTTGTCTAAATATTTTTGATTTTGAACTATTTTTACCCTGGGACACATACGATTAATTATATTTTCAATATCTCCAATGAAGGAAGTGGCTAAAACATTTACATCAGAAACATTATTGTCCCAAGCAGAATTATATAATTCTAGTTGAAGTTTATTGGAATCATAATTTTTGAAGGACCTCTGGAATGTTATTATTTTCTTGTTTTGTGTTTTTTCTTGAGGAAGTGTAATTGAAAGAATTGAATGGTCACTTATTTTAGGTGTATGGTGAACTTTATACTGAAGATTCTTATTATTAGTCACGATATAGTCTATTAATGTTTGGCTACTGGGGACTATTCTAGTAGGAGTTTCGACAATTTGATAAAATCCATTTGTGTAAATAACATTTGATATTTTATTGCTATAAAAAGAATTTTTCAGTAAATCAAAATTAAAATCGCCCATTATAATATTTATACCAATAAATTCACTAATTTGATCAAAATAATTATTTAAAAAATCTATGAATTTAGCATCTTCTTTCTGAGGCGGATGGTATAAAACAGAGCACAAATACGCCGAACTGGACAGGGACATTTCAAGGGATAGCAGCCATACATAGTTTTCAACACATTTAGTAGTTGAAATCTTATATTTAATATCACAACGTATTAAGGCCATAACCCCTCCTGTTCTGTTGTTGTTGGTAGTGCATTGCTCTAATTTGTACCCCTCAACATATAATTCACACAATTCGATATCGGGTAGTACATGTGTCTCACTCAGAAATATTATTTTAGGTTTCCAATCATTAGCTAATAACACAATGTGATCTTTATTATTTAGAAAACCCTGACAATTAAAATACACAATGCTACACTTATCAACAGCAGTAATGTCTAATTGCTATTTGATGTACTTACATCGCTGGATTTCCTCTATTCTTTTGTAGGATTCACATTTGTTTAAGTCCCAGGTAACATGGTTGACATCCAAAGTGAGGCCATATTTCTTATTCGACATGACACAATTTGCACATTTTACACAGTTCACATCACACTCCTTCGCATCGTGATTCCCACTACATTTACCACATACTTTATTTTGCTCGCAGTCCTTGATCCTATGGCCATACTGACAACATCTAAAACACCTTCTTATGCCATACTCATTAAAAATTACACAACGATTCCATCCTATGTTTATTCTCTCCCTTTCTATAAAAATACTATATGTACTGGCATCTACTTCAAGTATTAAAGTAAACTTGTTGTTTACAACTTTAGTTTTCCTTAGTATTTTTATTTTTCTATCAGGAGTACCACATAAATTATTTTGACTCTCGATTTTTAATAAGATTTCATTATCAGTTAAGTTGAATTCTGACTCACTTATACCCACTACCTTAATCCTATGCTCTAAAGTTTTAGGAATATCAACAGTATAATCATCCCCCATCTTCTTTTGAATCTGTTCCTGAATATTACACAAATCCTTTTCATTACCACATTTAAGGAGGATTCCACCATTTTTAGTGGGTTTTCCTAGAGTTAATCCAGCACCAATATCTGTGGGATTTATCTTTTTTCTTATATCCTCCTTGACTTTCAGAGCATCTTTTTCTTGGCACTTCTGTTTAACAACCAGTACTTTGTTGTCGTTGGTAAGGGCCTTAGCATAAGACGACGACATCGCCGGCAATGCATCAGTACCCTTAGGGTTAATCACATTTATTTGTTGCTTCTTAATATCTTTTAAACTAGCAATTTCAGCCTTAAGGTTACCATTCTCCTTCAACAGTAAATCCACTTTATCGCTTAGCTCCTTCATTTTCTTTACTAAGAAATTTATCATCCCAGAAATTTCACTAGCTGTGGCAACGTCGACATCAAAAACATCATCGGTACGGCTACGTTTCCTTGTGCGCTCAGATTTGTTTACCTCTGCTGTTAATTTAACCTCACTCAGCGTCTCACAATTTTCACATTTCCAGGACGATTTTTTTATACGAGAACCTCTCATATCCACGTTTCCGCATTTTCCATGATAGTATTTGTTACACGTTGTGCACTGAAAGATACTTTTAACATCTACGAACGTTATTTTACACTTAAAACAGCAATTTACAGGATCACCATCGATTACTGTGCTACCGCCCGCCATCGCGCGGTTGCCTATATATAATGACAGAATATTTTTTTCGACAATATAATTTTCATTTGATTTCGCACATAATAATTTCGAATAATTTCAACAAGAAGCTTAAATGTTTTCTAAATTCATGGACCATTATGATTGATGTTTATATTGAAAACGCAATCATTGTATTTTATGGCAGGTTGATTCGAAGTTGCTTGCTCTTGATTTAGAGATTCTTGGACTGTCTTTGCAGAAGTTGAAGCAGACCTCATCGCGTCAATTATATCCTGATGATGGCCCGAGTCAATTTGCAGATATTGGTTTTATGGAGTGACTGCTACCATGCCCTGTTATATTTTAATTAATTGCTGTTCTCCAATTTCCGTTTTGCGAGAACTTGATGAAGACGAAAATTGATGTTGTTGAAAACACATTCGGTGTGGAATTTTCTCACCGAATACCACACGAGGTCAAATCAAATCCGGAAATAATTCGACCTCTAGTGGTATAACTAGTGAAAATTCGATGGCAATTTCCAATTTTATTAGGAAATCGATGATGGCAATCGTGCCTCGATTTCGATGAGATCAGGTCTCCCTGTATAGTAGTTGGCCTCCTTCCATCACCCCTCAGGGCTTCGTAAATAACTTTATATAAATACATTAGGCCGACGCAATAAACTCCATCGGAGTTTACGAGGAGCCGTTTCAGATGGCCATCTACGTAGTTAGGGGTCGGGATTGATGCATCGGCAACCGAGGAGTTGCGAGGAGTTGCACGTATAAGCCGACTAAATAAGATGACCGGTCCGGAGAGCGAGTTTTAACAACTTCGAGGACGCGCTCGACCTGGTTTTATAACTCGCGCTAGTAAAAGATATGGGGCATGTCGGTTAGCTTGGTGAGTATAATGGTGAATTGACGTTGCGAGATTGCAGATGTATTTCGAAGAGTATATCAACTTCAGACAGCATTCACACAGAACAGAATATACCGGATGTTATACGATGTAATACGCAGTTCACCAGGTGACATTTAAATTATTCGTGTGGCACTCTGACTCGCAATCGTCCCTACGCGTATTCATTCATATCATCGTGGAATTCTAATCAGATTTCTGCATAAGTGAGTTCGAGTAAATGCGAATTCGATTTCATATTGTTCGAAAAATTTCGCCTATTTAGTTTCTGTTATTTCAACAAATGAAAAACGGTTGCTCAACACTAATATTTGAACTGATAGTCAACTTCATCGGTTGTAATTCATGTAAATACTTCTATATGTATAGGTCAGTCTCCGAATTTCCATCGAAATATTTTTGCATGCCTAACAATGTAACAAAACAGGCTGAATAAATACAGTCGATGGTTGAAGCGAATAGAGGGATTATGAACTTTGGAAATGTGGGAAAATACTTGCCGTTCTCCCGCAAAATTATGATGATGAATAAAACGCGTCATAATCATATATAATTTAAACAAGACATAATAATGATAATTTGCTGGGTGAAAATTCAGAGGAAATAATCCATAGAGCACGTCTTCATGATTTTTCTGTATATGTACGTATTGGACATTCTCTCCTCCGTGACTTAGAAAAAATGATCCGAAAATACGTTCGTTCACATATTAATGAAACTGGCGCAGTCGGTAGGACTCTGCGAGAGAATGATCGATCGATCGATTGGATTATGATACATTCGATTATACATCATGAGAAAACATCGTGTATGAGGTAGAATCACGATCATGATAAATCAACCCCCTCCCCTCATCTGTTCATCGTTTATATCCCAATAGAATAGTTGGCCTCCGATGCCGTGCGTTCGGTTTAATATTCTGAGAGAAGGGTGGCTTCCGCCGATGAACATGTTATTGTTGAGCACGACTGCGATGTTTGATTATCATTTTGTTGCCATTAATTACAGAGACTGTTGTGTTAATAAATTGGGACGAGGTATTCTGCCTGTGAAAGGTAATTAATACCTTTATTTATCGCTGGCAGGAGAGGATCTTTTAGTGTGAGCGAAATTAGGAGATCGAACCTGATTCGACGTCTTTTTTCCTTCGTGTATTTGTGAGAAATATGGAGAAAGATCAGAGTTGAAAAATTCGAAATGATCTTCACGATATATTCGAGAGGATATGCGATATCAAGTCATGAGAGAGAGAATTTGTAGCGAATAGAATTTTCTGACAGATAAATCAACATTCGCATATGGAAAGGAATCGACTCAATTTAAATTTGGTCATTTCTTAAACGGCAAATTGAATGGTGTCCTGATTTTCTCGTAGACAATAGCCTATGAATCGATATAAACACTCAGGAATATCCGCGAAATCGTCGATATGGCGAAATTATGTGAAGTTAGTTATTAACATGGGACAAATTCATTTCAGAGTCACATTGTAGGTAGCGCCACACCATTCAATCGATACTCTGCCATACTCAGTCATTTTTATCATACATCGATCTCAAATTGTGGTCGTAGAAAAAGTATAGTACACAACTCGAGTTGTAGTGCAATCACGCACTCGTGGAGTCACACGGTGACACTAACACTTACATCGACAGTCACTGTATTTGTGGTCGTAGAAAAAGTATAGTACACAACCTGTATAGTTCAATTTCGCTGTAGAACGGAAGACCTTTACTATGCAAGCAATTATCTATATTTCGTGTCAGAGAGTCGACATCGGATGCGGTATTTTTTCTCCCCGCGCGCGCGCTCCTCTTTGTTTCCATCTAGCCGAATCCATCCTCGGAGGCCTATACAATATGTAGACTTGATCCCGTTTTATGCAAGTGGAAATTGGAAGTCGGCAAAGCGTATTCCGTGAACGCTAATTCGACCTTTTGTGGTGACGACGCCGGAGCGCCCGTCGACCGGCTCCCGGCAATTGTCGAATTTAATTTAACGCTCCGATTGGCCGACGACGTTCGCAGAGTTGAGAAAGTGTCGTCGGCATTCTGGTCGGAAAATTACTGGAATATAGTTGCGTGAGTGCATCGAGAGCTCACATGCAGACACCTGCAACATCGAGAGAAAAAGATATTTTAGAATTGCAATCATCGCGACCAATTTCTAAATTCACTCAACTATGCTATCGAACTGAAAGAACGTTTACTGGTTTTCCAGTGATTATTTTGACGATTCATCACTCCTAAACCTTCCTCTTGGTGACATTGATCACTGTGCGAAACTTGGTGATTATCGGTCAACTCGTCTAGAAGGACTAGGTATGATTTCAAAGAAGACGCAGTGTCTAGTATAGGTCATAATAATGATCTACTTTATCATGAAGGTTGATCATCGATGCTCGATATCACTACCAACAGTGCCAAGCGAAACATGTGAACAGTACTCCAGGACAGGTCGAATTACTGCTTTGTAGATCATGAGCAGTTGCTGGGTTGTGAAGTATCTCGTCGCACGGAAAAGAAAACCGAGTTTTTGTGAAGCAGTTTTCGCAATGGACCTCACATGATCGTCCCATGAGAGAGCACTGTTGGTGGTGACACCCAGCATGGATATTGACGACCTCATAGGAACAGTGGTGGTACCCGACATCATCAAATTGGGCATTGTGTGATCAGCCTTCTTGGTGAACATACAAGCTTGAGTTTTAGTTGCATTAAACTGTACTAGATTCTCAGATCCCCATTTCAGAATTCTAGTCAGATCCCCATTTAAAGCATCAACCTGTCTTCGCCTTGCACCTCTGGCCTCGTTGGATGATATAGGGGCTCTAGAGGAAAAGGCGGAATGAAGTGTACTTACTATCATCCGCAAAGCTATGAACTGGGCTGGAGGTCACATTCAACAAATCATTGATGTGGAGCAAGAACAAAATTGGTGCCAAGACAGAGCCTTGTGGAACACCAGCATTGATCGTCATTGTATCAGACGAGACCCCGTCTACCACCACGTAGAGCGATCTATCTGCAAGGAAACTCGATAGTGAAAGACACAGTTGGGGCGGCAAACCATATGACGGAAGTTTCGCTAGGAGGCCTTGGTGCCACACTCGGTCAAATGCTTTGGAGATATCCAAGGCCACAGCCAGAGACTCCCATATGTCTCTCGATTGACACCTGCCACTCATGTGTCACATAGGCAAGCAGATCTCCTGTTGACCTCTGGTGATGAAAGCCATATTGCCGGTCGTTCACGATTCTTGAGCTCTCTAGATATCGGATGAGCTCGATGTTGATTGCTTTTTCCATTACTTCAGAGATCACAGATAGTAGTGCAATCGGTCTATAGTTGTTAGGGAGGGTTTTCTTGCCCTTCTTTGGAATCGGTTGGATCCTAGCTTTCTTCCGGTTAAAAGGAAACACGCCGAGTTTGTACGAAAGGGTGAACCACTTGCAAAGAACTGGTGCTAGTTCTGGGGCACATTTATTGGGAACAATAATTAGAATTCCGTCAGGCCCCATAGCCTTCTTGACGTTGAGGCTAAGCAGATTGTGTCTGATTGTGCGTTGCCGGAAGACAATTCCTGGCATACGGTTATCGATGGTAGCGATTTTGGGAAGTTCCTGGCTTCGTGGATCCAAGGTAGAATTGTCTGCAAACATTTTGGCGAAGGTGTTGGCTTTTTCATGAGGTGTTATAGCCAATGTATTATCATCCTTTGTGACGGGAGTGTATGAGTTGGAAGTGGAATTTCATCCAATTGAAACCATTCGACCAATCGATTAGGTTTTATCTTGTGACTTTGTTGTATGCTACTTCAGACGCATATATATCTATAAAGTTGGGATATCCCAGATAGTTTTTGGGAATTGATGTTATTTGAATTGGAGAATGAAGTATCTGACTTTTACTTTCAGAACGAATGTTGCCGTTACATGATGTTTTTACATGAATACATCATTACAAAAGTGCTTTTAATTGCAACTTGAGTTGTGCAACCAGCCGTTGGGATCTTTGTGTGGAAAGTGACCTTATATATCATTTTCATTCATCCAAAGTGAATGCATCACAGATCGATGAAAAACAAGGCAATTCACTCGGAACCGAAAGAAACTTTCGAATACGACCGGAGGTCGATCTCGATCGGAATTAAAATACAATGTTCCTCGGAAAAAAAAAGGGGTGAGGGTGGGAGGGGGGGGGGGGGGGTGAGTAAAAGGAGTCCCGATACAGAAGAAATGCATTGTCTATTGTCGCCGGCACGTACATCGAACGGCTCTCGAGGTACGAGAGTGGTTCGATGGAGTGCGAACCGGAAGAATGACGTTTTCGGGCGGCGATTATTTTTCAGCTGAAAGCTCTCGGGCGGGGTTCATCATGCGCGACGAGTTGTTGTATATCGCTCGGCTCGGCTCTGCTCTTATAGTCATTGTAATTATACCGACACTTTGCTACGCATTGCCGATCATGTTTTGCACTCCGGGGACCAGATTTGCGGTACGTTCTTTCTGCCCTTCCGACGGGAATGTGTTATATGTAACGAAGATTGATGATATGAGTTTTTATTTCTACGATTTTCGATGATAGCTAGTCGATTTTGCAGCGTGAATCAGTACCATTTTCAGATTGTTCTTCCTTTTCCTGCTTCGTTCAACATAGATCTCGGGTAGCGAGAGTCGCAGCCATGTTTGAACTGTCGATTATCTAATACTCATTACATGCAGGCACGCCAATCGTGCATTGATGGGACTATTGAAGTGCCGATACAGAGGAAAAAAATCCTCGATGGTAAGTGAGAATGAGAAGAGAAAAATTCAAAAATGTGTTTTCATTTCAGTTTCCTCGATATCGCGAGTATGGAAGTGGAAGTGGCTATGGAAATATTCAAAATGATATCAATTAACTGGGAAACTTCTGAATTTCGGAGCCTTACAAGCATAGAATCATCAATGAATTTAGATCATAGCCAAAACTCGGTTGTCACGGATTATACATTTCATATTGTGTGATATTTACCTGACTATGTCAGAACTCACGAAATTTGTTAATGAGAGTGCATATTCTCCCTGGACAATGAATCATGAAACATATAATTACATTCATTTTCCAGATTTTTGTGGGATTTTCTCTCCTCGTTTCTAAAGAATGAAGTAGAAGCTATAAAAAAATAATTTCAATATATTTGTAGTAAGGACAGATTTTGTGATCTGCCCCAAAATCTCACTGCGCTTGAAAATAAACCTTTAGATACCTAGAAGAGAAATTTTCTATTTCTCAGCGACACCTTATTTTTCGAAAAATTCAGGAAAACAAATATATTTTTAATAAAAACAAAACCCCTACTTATCTTGGTGTACGTTTCGGGAACGAATCTACTCCCGTTCTCAACACAATTAGAATACTTTTCTTCGCAAGATTTTTCAATGTCCAGTTGGTTTTGACACTGTAAAGTGACAATTTGGCAGACGGTGGAATTCTGGTTGCGAGGTGTTTTTTAATAATTGATATTGAAAAGCTGAAAAATGAATGTACCACCTCCTCGAAAAACTTATAGACAGTATAAAGTTACATATTCAAAAAACGAACGAATCGTCGTACTGTAGAATGTGAAATTCTCGACAATATTTGAATCACTCTTGGAAATTTCACTCAGATGAAGATCAAAACAAACTGGATAACTCTTCTTTGTTGCCTTCTTTATTTGATTGACTGTGTAGATGAATAAGAGCGAAAAATCACTCTCATTCGAATGCGATGAGTGGTTCTGAAAAAGAACCTGACATAAATCTGATAGTTTGCCGTCATCGAAAAAAGTTCCCAGCAGAGTGAAAACTCTAGTAGATTAAAGCGAAAGTCGTCGAATCAGACAAGCAGAAGGAGTTTTATAGTCAATATCACCCCGTCCGACGGCAGTGAATTTTCAATTTATGCCTTTCTCGATAAACCTCGTAGCGACGAAACAAAACCCTCGAAGAAAACATTTGAAATATAAGGCCATTAAGATAGCGAAAGCGGCCCTCCGAACACATTTCACTCGTTCTTCGCGCTGAAAGTTCGTTATCCCGGCCACATTAAGTACCAACGTCTGCGTACACTTAGACACCGTGTTCGGGACAAGCCGGATGAATTATTTAGTCACCGCCTAATTGTCTTGCACTTCAAAAGCAGTTCGGAGACACTAGAGACTGTAACTGCTAGTGGATCGTTGCAGCTTCACAATGGAAGTTTGTCGAATCCAAAGATATGATGTTAAATATTTTCTACTAGATCGAGCTCAGAGAGAGAGAGAGAGAGAGAGAGAGGAATAAAAACGGAGGAAATGAATTCGATAACGAATAAATGAGAGCGTGTTGGGAAAAACGCTTGGACATTTATTTATTTTTACGAGCGCATTTTTTGAAAAAATAAATTATTTATGGTGTGTCATGTGACAGTGGCCAATACCAACTTTCTTATTTCAAATACAACCCACTGTATATTATTAGTTTTTTGGATTCTTCAGGAAATTCTGAACATGATTCATGATTCATGTCGCATACCTATCTTCAACTGTTTTGGAAATATCAAGTGTTTTGAGATGTATTGCAACAATTAACATTTAAAGAAGGCAATTATTTTATTCCACAAATAATGTGAAAAAGGAAAAAATAATTTCAATGTGAGATATGTTCAAAATGTTCGCCGCAAACGTATTGGCAACATGCTAATCTGGTATCAAAATGTCTTCTAACGTTACTCAACATCTCAGTCGTGACTGTATCGAGTGTAATGTAGCGAATTTGTGAAATGAAATAATTTCCTTTTTTTAATGTTTTAATTTTTGTAATACATCTGGAAACACTCAATAGTTCCAAAACAGCTGAAGATAGCTATGAGACATTGTACATGATTATGTCTAGAATTTTCTGAAGAATCCAAGAAACTAATAATATACAGGGGGCTATATTTAAAATGAGAGAGGTGGTATAGGCCACTGTCACATGACACACCCTATAGATTTTTTTTTGTGAAAAAAATGCGCATCTGAAAATACAAATCGACGTGTTCAAGCGTTTTTCCCAACACGCTCTCATTTATTCGTTATCCATTTATTCCATTTGGCTGTTCCACACTGTATGTGCCACGCCATTGTATGCGTACGCGAAATATTTTGGTGATCACAACTATTTTCCAACTAAGCTGCACCTCTTCGAAAAAATCAGTTTCCGATCACCAAAGTATCATTTTTCGCACCAGATACAAAGATATCTCACAGTGCTTGGTTTTTTTTATTCGTATCTCACTTGACATGAATAATTTTCAATGATTGTCAATCTTCTAAGAAATATTATATGAACAGGAAATTGATTCAAACTCATACCACATGAATACATGGCGTGAATTTCGAAAGTTTCTAGTGGAAAAATCTCGGAGAGGAAAAACAAGATATCAAGAATTGCCTCAACCTTCGTTGAAGCACGGTTTCACGATCTCAACTCCTACTTCGAGAGTTCAAAATCACTCCTTCAGTCAGTCCACATAATTGGGGAAGCAAAGAATATAGAAAATCGAGATAGAAATATAGCAAAGTTTCATAATAAATTCATTTATTTTGATTTCACACTGAATAACAAATAATATTTATGGCGAACATTGACTTTTGGAACATCTTACACATCTTATTCGTATCTATCAACACAATAATTATCGTTAACAATGAATAGGTACTCTAGATTTTCGGAAACATTTCGAAAACGTTTCGCGAGTTCGATAATATCCTCCACTTAATAGCAAACATTCAATGTATATTATTTGGCAGGGAGTGATAAATGATTGTACACAGTCTTATACGAAATGATCACTGGTTTGGCACAGATTTCTGCGGTTTCTTCAGCCCTCTATCACCATCATTTCGGCAGAGCAGAACCATTCGGTCGTGCACGTTCTTCCCCAGGCATCTTTGGGGGTCGGTACGGAAAAAAAACAACAATATTTACAAGTTTCGATCTCCAATACCAGCAGCTCACTGTTACCGTACGATCGTGTTGAAGACGTGTAGAAGAGCTACGCTGAGAATGATGGTGGTGGTGGAGGTTATGATTGAATCTGCAACAAAAAATTCCGAATAGAATTGCGAAATGATGATTGGGTTAGGATGAAATAGTATACAGGGTGTTACAGAGCTATGGGATCAAAGTTTTAGGGGTTGTTCAGTGGAACAGTGGGAAACATTCGAGTAGTGTCCCATTTCTGGAAAAGTGTCAAGACGCGTTAAAATTTAGAAAGACCATGAAGTGCCTAAATAGTATTCAACGCATTTAATTTTTGCCTTTTGTACATGTTACTTCTACCCTTTTTCCCACTCTCCATTTTAGTATTCACATAGGGTTTGTGAGTGATATTTTGTTCATTGTTAGATATCAATGCAACTAAATCTTGTATTGTGATTTGTAAAATTGCTCTGATAATTGGGAACTGTTGGGCAATGAATGCTACTATTATTATTTTTATTATTAATATTATGATATCATCACAACAGTTGTTCAAAATGTCAATGTCAAATGTCGCTAATTTTTTCCTGTGGGGACATGTTAAGTCTTTGGTCTACGAAACTCCAGTAGAAACAGAGCAAGACACAATCGGACGAATTACAGCAGCATTTGGAATCATTCAAAACGAGGATCAAATTTTTAGTCAAGTCCACCGAAATCATGTGCGACTTTTAAATCGGTGTATTCAGGTTAGAAGAAGACATTCTGAACAATTGTTGTGATTATATCATGTACAAAAGGCAGAAATTAAATGCATCGAATCCCATGTAGGCAATTCATTGTCTTTCTTTTCCGGACATGTGACCCACTACTCAAATGTTTTCTACCCCTAGAAGTTTGATTCTATAGTTCTGTAACACCCTGTATTGTGTCACGAGGGCTTTAGCATCCCGCGGCTATCAGCTGCACGAGCAAATCAATATTTATTTGTGTCGAGTATTTTCATGAAGTCAACCATGTGATTATTTTTCGAAGCAAATCTTGTTTCTCGGGATCTGATAGTGAATGGGATGTAATTGAAAGAAAGAAACGTTCCGTTATCGTTATAGGAATGGGACGGCCTCAGCTCTGATATAATATGCAGTTCGTCGGGAAGTCTGACACGAAAATAAAAATCGAAACACACAACCCAACAATGAGATTAGAGCGGCGAGCGCGAGTCGGCTGTTCGTAGGAATGCCTCCATGAATTTCTAAGTTTTATTGAAGTTTCCAGCGCCCGGATCCGCATGGATTTATGCTCTCCTCTCTCGTCTCTCGACAAGATTATTCTCGAAGCTGTGCAATGGTCGGGCATCTCTTATTAGGCGCAGTCGACGAAATATTCATTAAAATATCCATTTTCCCATTATTAATAAGAAATTGACTAAACATTCATAACAATAATGTGATAATATTGTGCCAACTATATATGAAAATTTTTCAGCTTTTGATGGGATTTTCTCTCCTCGTTTCTAAAAAATAGAGCAGAAGTTATTAAAAATTATTGCAATATATTTGTAGTAAGGACAGATTTAGGATCTGTCCCAAAATGTCACTGCGCTTGAAATTAAACCTTTAGATACCTAAAAGAGAAATTCTCTATTGGTCAGTGACACCTTGTTTTTGAAAAAATTTTGGAAATACAAATATATTTAATAATAATAAAACCTCTACTTATCTTGGTGGACGTTTCGGGAACGAATCTGCTCCCGTTCTCAACACAATTGAAATATTTTTCTTCGTAAACTTTTTTCGATGTTTCCGATTTTGACACTGAAAAGTGACAATTTGGCAGACGGAGGAATTCGGGTTACAAGGTGTTTCCATTAATTGATATCGAATTTTCCATTTTCATATTCAAGTTTCAGAAGTGGATGCCAAGTTCTATATCAACTGAACAAGAAGCAATATTATTGTCTCCGTTCAGGAGAATGCAAGCAGACTCTTTGATTTTCCGTTTTTGGTTGTTGTCTTCTTTTCCTATGATCTCAATATTATGAGAATGGACAACATATGGCAACAATTCCTCTATTGATGCATGATTGTGGTATAGGCAATCAATAGTGCATCGTCGCCTGCGATTTCGAAGCTGATATTATGTGAAATCTGTATTCGAATGCCAAAAAATGGATATCAATCAAGATTTCACATTTTCCCAATGAAAACGAAACAAGGCCGATTTGACATAGTTATCGTTCTCAGAATAAAAAAAAAAACGCTTGAACCGGTCGATCTTTTTCGTCGACGGGGAAATATTTTGCGCATGTTTTCAACTTTTTCACTTCAAACCCCTCGGAGGGGCGAGCTCCAACCCTTGAATCTCAAATGAAATAAAGGGTCAAGTGATACATCATTTCGAAGGTGATCGAAATCTCTTACCAACGCTTCCTTGTTTTCGGAATTCAATGCAGTAGTTCTCGAGAAAACACATTACATAAAGAATCATTCATTTTGATGTCAGTTCCTTGATTTGTCAGTAAAATGCATACCTTGTTCCGTTTTCATTGGGCCACCCTGTATAATATATTCCATCTAGATATCGAATTTTGAAAGGATTCAAACTGGAAAGTATCCTCCACCATATCAAGTGTCGAAATTCCTGAACTGTCACCCATTGTTTCAGCGGAAAAAATATGTGTTTATGTGTATAAATCTTTATAACTTTTATTTTAATTTTTAAAAATCGAGGAGAGAAGATCCTACAGACGGCACTCTGAATAAATTTGCCGGAGGAATAATTTTATTACTTCAAGAACCTTTTCACATTAGCAATATCGAATCTGCGACAGATCCATCGATGCATTTCTCTGCAATAATCGACGATTTCCGCATCAATCGTGTCTTCTAGTATTTAATCTTCACAACCATTTCGAATATAAATGAATCGTCTCATTCGAAAAATATCGAGTATTCCGATTCCATCGCGATTTTCTAGATAGCATTTTTATCCGTCGGAAATTTTCGCAATTCCCACGAGCATCTACTTACCTTAATACGCTAAAGTTGTGCATAGATGGAAAGGAGTTCCCGCGAGAGTGCAACTTCAATGGGATGCACCTATACGTATATCTAATTCCGCGTTGCTGAAGATAATTCATCGGAGCGAATAGACAAATTCGAAAGAAGAAGAATAAAAAAAGGTGGTTGCTTCGATGGGAATTTCGTCAATTCCTGAAAAGACTGGAATTATTCAAATATCGTTGCTGCGAGCTTCTCTCCTCTAATCCGCTTTAATGATAATGATGCTAGCAAGGAAATAAAAGAATTCCCCACTCTACCCCCTATCCAATTGAGATAAATTCGTCCGGTTCTCTAATCCCGCCTTACTATCAGGTGCTGAATCATCTGATGAACATTAATTTGCAATTGCTTGGGAATCTTTCGTTTGATCCGTCTGTTCTGCCAGCGGCGTACAACAGATATTTTGAATGAACCGAGATGATCATTATAGGGAAGCGATAAAAAGATGGAACAAATTTTAATTTCCAGTTCGAACAGAAAGGTATGAATCTCTTTATTTTCCAATTCAAATTGAAGCGGTATCCAGAAACCCGTTCAAACTGTTGACGTAATAATCCTTCCTAGGTATCCTAGGAAGGATTCCTTCCTAATGAGGATAGCTTCCAGCAACGTTGCCAAATTTTTCGAAGACTGGTATTTCAAATTATAGACACATGAAAAATTGTAGAGTCGTTTTCATTTTGATGTGACGGACAAATATGTATGATTAACAGAGAACTGTAGCTGATTGTTGAATGCAATTAGAAATTTCACAATGATACAAACTCGTTCGTAAACATATCAGCACAGCAAAGCCACGAATATTGTTGGAGATGCAATATAAATATTAGCTCAATTATGTTTTGTACCGTTGGACCAGGGTTCGAATCTTGTCGCGAAATTATTTTTTATTTTTTTTTCCATCATCTCGACTATCTCGATTGTTCTTGATTATTGTAGTGGAAAAATTGTACCTGTATGAAAAAGTAAACGATTGAGTTGGGGATTGACATAGAATAATCAAATCACTTCATGATAGAGCCAAATCCATACCATCGAACCACCAAATTTTCAATACCGAAATGAACCATATAAAAGATGTTCTACAACTCAACACTCATCGATTGATAAAAAAATACATCATATTGAGAACATTCAGAATATACAACAACCACAAAGAAAACTAACACTGATAACAAATGTAATCCCATACATTCCCGGAATATCAGAAAAAATTTAACGTGTTGGTGACAAGTTTCGAGTGAAAACAGTGTTCAAGACAGAAAATACAATGAGATCGATTTTGACTCATACAAAACCGAGAAATGAAAAACAGTCATCAAAAAATTGTATATACAGTATACCATGTGTTTGTGGTAAATATTATACCGGTGAAACCAGCAGGCCTCTATCAGTAAGGATGAAAGAGCATAAGAACAATATAAAGAGAAGATATACTGACAAATCAAAATTAGCTGAACATATCCTCACTGAAAATGGACAACATATGGCCGATTGGAGTAATATTAAGATCATAGGAAGAGAAGACAACAACCAGAAACGGAAAATCAAAGAGTCTGCTTGCATTCTCCTGAACGGAGACAATAATATTGCTTCTTGTTCAGTTGATATAGATAGAACTTGGCATCCACTTCTGAAAATTGAATATGAAAATGGAAAATTCGATATCAATTAATGAAAACACCTTGTAACCAGAATTCCTCCGTCTGCCAAATTGTCACTTTTCAGTGTCAAAAACCAACTGCACGTTGAAAAATTTGACGAAGAAAAGTGTTGAGAACGGGAGTCGATTCGTTTCCGAAACGTCCACCAAGATAAGTAGAAGAACAAGGTGTCACTGACCAATAGAAAATTTATTTTTTAGGTATCTAAAGGTATCAAACGAGGAGAAAAAATCCCACAAGAAGCTGAAAAACAGACTAAATAATTTTGCTTCATTACGATTGTTGACTGGTTCAGTTAGTCTGAAGACAGGCTGTGACGAATGAAAGCTCTCGCAGGTTTTGTGCCGTGGAAAGTTTCAATAACTTTCAGGAGAGAAAGCTACGATCCTCAACAAAACAAAACATCAGATGAAAAATAACGTGAAGAGGAAATATTCTATAGATAAACAGTTTTCGATGATCTCGTAGCGTCTACTACGAATAGAAAAAGCCGAAGACCGAGATGGACATTGGTTGAAAATAAAGTTCACCAACTGAGTAAACTGGAGAAAGGAAATTCGTGTTTTTTTTTTCTCATACAGTGCTGCTCGAAAATAGTTGATCTCCGCTGCTGATCCTCAGTTTTCTCCTGGATTTTTTCTCCTCATCCGCGACGAGAGTGAAACATAATGCCTTTCGAGTCGGACGACGTTTTCTGGATGAAGTGAGCCGATTTATAATCATTATCCGGGAAGAGAACGCCGCAGACCCGGCGATTTTACTTATTCAGAGGAAGAAGGCCTCGCCGATGGAATCGCCTCGATGATGGGTGCATAACAAGAAATACCTTTTGTGGAACCGGAAGAATGGAAAAGGGTGCGACGGGGCACCGACAATGGGATATTTGGATACAGGGTGATGGTTCGAGAGGGAAGGGAAATATTTCGAAGGAACTCTACAGATGAAGGAAAGTTGTTGTAGATAGTCTGGATAGGTTTTTGTTTCCATATTAGTGAAAATCACTACTTTTGGACCAATGGGATGATTTTGGAACAATATTAGTTTCACATATCTATATACATGTTCGAAAAACGAGATTGATCTTCTAAGAATGACTTGTGTAGAACATATTGCAATTTTACGATTTATACTGGGTGGCACAATGAAAACAAAACAAGGCCGATTTGACATAGTTATCGTTCTCAGAAAGAAAACGCTCGAACCGTTCGATTTTTATTTCGATGGGGGAAATATTTTGCGCGTGTTTTCAACTTCTTCACTTCAAACCCCTCGGAGGGGTGAGCTCTAACCCCTGAATCTCAAATGGGATGAGGGGTCAAGTGATACATCATTTTGAAGGTAATTGAAATCTCTTGCCAACGCTTCCTTGTTTCTGGAATTCAATGCAGTAGTTCTCGAGGAAACACGTTTATGCAAATAATCGGCTAGTGATGGAAAGTAACGCTTTTTTCCCCTTCGATCATCACTATTTCTCATTTTGTAGTTGGAACGATGTTCATCTAAGAAGTGCCTTGAGTATTTTTTTTCAAATCCTGTCCTATCCAACATCTCGTAAAAAATCATTCATTTTAATGTCAGTTCCTTGATTTCTCAGTAAAATGCATACCGTGTTTCGTTTTCATTGGTCCACCCTGTGAAATAACGGAATCTCAAGACGCTCAGAAGGAAATGAAATTTCCATTTCCAGTTACGAGCAACAACCGAATATTATCTATGATAACTTCCTTCTCATGTTGGACTAGATTCACTAAAGACTAGAGTCAAGTGGTCCCGTCCAAGCAGGCCATTTTTTTTTCAAGACAACTTCACGGCGAAAGTTGAATTCCGAAAGAAATTTTTTGATGCGAAACCAACTTTCTGGAGGACACTGTACAATTTCAAGAACAAACCAGATTTCATACAGGAAGTTTGAAAATAACTAGGTACAAAGACATGATTGAGTCGAAAAATTTTTATCGAACTGAAAAATGAGTGTTATGATTTTTTTTTTCACATACGTATACATAGTGATTATTAGTAGGAATGAATTTGAACAGATTCTTTTTCCACCTGAAGTACGTTTTCAGAATATTTTGTTTTCCTCCCGAAATACCCTGTAAATGGAATCATGAGAAATTCAAATCGAACGCTGAGAATCGAGTAGAGTGCGGTGAAACGAAATGAAAAAAAAAAAACGATGATGAGTGGAAAGATTCTTCGATTTATCGTTTTAATATTCTGATGTAACGACGTTAGATTGGCTCCTCTTCTTTTTATATCCAGCTGTGGCAAGAAATGAAAAAGTAAGATTTGATATCTCACCTCTGGATTCTGTCCTGACAAGAGATGCATTTTTTTTATATATGATCAATATACAGGGTCCTTCACGTCGAGCAGAGCTGATATTTACTAGGATTATTTTCCAGTTTTCCATATTGTTTACTATACACACGGAATTTTGACGGATATACAGAAAGTTGTGATTTGAAATATGAATGTTGTTTCCAATCATTTTTCTGAATAAACTTTTCTGATAATGTCAAAATAATGGTACTCAGGAGTAATCGAAATTCCGATTTTTCGTTCTCCCTCAGTATGGCATATGTATTGTGATTTAAACACTACATTCTAACAAATCAATGATATAATATGTACAATCATTATATTTGCGGCCGTAGAAAAAGTATAGTACACAACTCGAGTTGTAATGCAATTATGCATTTTGTGGAGTTACACACATAATATGCAACATGCAATTAACGCAACTCATGTTACGTAACATTCCGTTGATATTCTGGCGAATTACGGATTCCTGTCGTGGAAAGTGTGATGAGAATTCTGTGATCAAAGAAACACACTGGCGGTCGGCAACGCTATACCGCATCCGCCTAATAACGTTATATAATATACACTCGTCACGTTTAGACAAATCGCGGTTGGCGGGACCCGAAAAGTATCGGTTTCCGGCCTCGGGGGAAATCACGACATTTTTGTCTTCGGAGAGCCATTCCATATCGCGTGCGTGTGCTTCACCACCAATAATCGAATTAGTTTCTGACAGAAGGAATTTCTCGAATTAGGAATGCCTAGAGAGGGAATGTATGTATGTGTGTATGTATATAACGGCGCGAACTCGATAAACTTTTCGCGTCGGTCTCTAATTCCAGACGAATTTCATCGACATGAAAGATTTTGTCGACACTGCAAAATGATTTTCACAGATTTTTGTGATATTCTCTAATCGATTTTGGAAATAAAAATTAGGGTGATTCTGAATTCGATGTGAATATTCAAAGGATTGTTGGGATCAAAATGAGACTTTTTCTTTCGAAACAACACGTGTTGAGTTAGGTTCCATGCTTTCCAATACATAAGAAACACTCCTGGGATTTTAGAACGTGTTTTCTTTTCTTTCTGTGCAAAGAAGAACAAAGAAAAAATTCGAGAGACCGATTTCTTAGATTTTTACTATTCGAAATCATAGTTTCGCTTCCTGAATATGAAATTCGGGCCAATAAACGTGAGGACCGTCCTCCACAAAACTTGGTTTACATAATTTTTGAAGGAAAGAAGAAATATAGAGCCTGATAAAACAGAGGCATGCCAATTTTCAGAAGAATTGATCCTTTATACTAGTCACAATTGTATCGTAATTTTCTTTACCTAACTTAGAGTGGCTGTAGATTGGAGAGAGTTCATTTCAGAATACATATTGATTTGAAGAATCGAAGAAATATTTGGATCTCAAAAATACGTCCTTGAAATATTTACATTGAATTTATTTACAGTAAGGACAGACTCATGATTTGCCCGAAAATGTCACTGCGCTTGGAATTTATCTTCAAGATATCTAAAAGAGAAATCCTCTATTCGTCTTGTTTTCGAGAAAATTCGGGTGACGAATATATTTTTAACAAATATCAAAATTTCTACTCAGTTCAGCGGGAACGAATGCTCTCCCGTTTCAACACAATGGAAAATGTTTTCCTTTTCAATATTTCCAATCAAAAGAGATGCAGCAGCCAAACGATGATCAGAAACCTAAACATGAAAGGGAATTATTGAAATTTCAATTGTTTTTTCCACATTATTATCCGCATAAACAACTGAAGAGATTTGATTGCATTGATTACATTCGAGTCCAGCTTTAATGAATTATTCCAATCGAATTATAGCGATGAAAGTGGTTGGATGCACTATTGCTAATTGCTTTTTTATTCTGATACTACTAAATCTGACAACATTGCTTATGCCTCTCGCTCATTTTCCACTACGCTTATTACCGATTGCGATAATAAAGCACTCAGTTTTAACCGAATATAGACCTATAATATTGTTTGGTTGACTAAGCTGATTTTGATGATCACACAGACCGTGAATTTCGAATAATATTTATTTCATTTTGTTGGCGAGCCTCACTGAAAATATGCGGGATTACTCTCATAAAGCATTTCAATTTTCAACATTACCGACTATAGTGCATTGCAGCCACAATGAAAGTTATCGTTATAATTCAATACACATACATAATTCAATGTGTATATATACACCATGTTTTCGATATATATAATATAATGAATGAATTGGTATTTTTCATCCAGCCTCGTAGGTCAACAAGCATTTCGTTTGTTTTGTAGCGAATTTTCGTCGAATTGATGGTTGACTCTCTGGTATACTAATTATGAAATTGTATCACATATATTGAAATGAAATATTCGGTTACTTTTTACATCTTCTATCTCAGAAATGTGACAACGCCGAGCAGGTATTTTGAATGAGCTTCACGAAATACAACCGACTTCTTTTTAATATATATAGTTCAACCGACAGCGTAACTACAGCTGCTTCGGAGAGAGAAATAGTGTGAGCACCTGAAAAACACCCTGTATTAATATAAAAAGAAGTACCCATTTCATCTTATCAATAGATATTAAGTATCTATTTTAGTTCCGAAGGATTCTCGCCAACTTGATCCAAAAGAGGATGAGATACCGTTCGAATGGAATTATGAAAAAACAGTCGAAGTAAAAGTGAAATAGTATAGAGGTGGCCTTAGCGCAATGGGCAAGGTGTTTGAATTATGATCGAGCTCCCGGGACGGTAGTGAGTTCGAACCCGGCCGCGGCTGGTTATTTTTCATTAAAATTGTGTAGGTTCAGCGTTTTCAATCCTGACATCGATCTGACAGTGTCGATACAATGTCCCTCAGAAGTGGTTGACCGAGTCCACTATAAAAAATTCAACCCACTCGAGCTAATGGGACGTTGGATTCCGACGTAGAAGAAGCGATTAATGGAAAAAAGGGAATAGAGGAACATAATCAACTAATGCTGTATTCGCAGAATTCTGTGTAACACGTCATGAAAAATAATAGCAATTATCCCCCTTGTACCCCCGTGTGAATCCGCCCTTGCATTGTTACGCCGTTCAAAGAAAGCTCTACTCATATAATGGTAATAACTTCGTATACCAGTATCGTTCCATTTATTTCGCACTTTCTATACTGATTGGAAATATTTCAACTATTGAATCCTGAGCTCAATTTACGAAGCCCCACTAAATTATGTTGGATAAACTGACTGGTTGATCCTTCCCAAACTCGAAGCCATTAGCGAAATGGCAATTTTATCACGATTTTTTGATTCTCCGATACTTTCTACTGAAATATCGTACTCTGACTTCAATAATGTCGGTGTTTTGGGTCATTGAATGAAACTTTCGACCGTATTAACAAAAAAAAACATGTTCTTCAGTTGAAAGTACTGGGCACGAATAATTTCAATAGTTGAAACATTCACAAACATTCACCCTGTGTGAAGGTTTATTTTGATGAGATGCGTGAATAATCAAACTGCACAACGCGATTTCGAATTCCAGCGTGCGGAGTGCATGTTCTCCTGTGATGTCGATATAATGTTCAGTCGACTTGTTGGGCAAAGGGCCTCCATCGGAGAGCATTCCATTGTAAGATCATAACATACATATCGTGTGTGCGTAATCGAACAGATATCTGAGGGCTGGGAATGTGCACTTTGCTGCCGTTACGATTGGATATTGCCCGGAAATGGAGGGCCCTCGACTTACTTTGGCACATACAGGATGGTGCGAAATGTTCTCCTGGTGCTCAGCTTACGATCTCCAAACTGTCAAGAGGAATTTCGATACCATCCTTCTTGCCCGACAGTACACCGCTGGCTAACACGATGTCCCTCGAACATCATAGGTTTCCCTTTCGTGTTGTCAGAAGATTAAAAAAAATCCGAGATCATCATCATCTACTTTATGATATGAGATGCAGGTAATATCTGTAAAGACAGTAATGGTGTTCATACTGACGTTCGTCCCATAATTTACTTCGAACCAAATTATTCTTATGTATTAAAATCAGTTATCACACCTTCATTTAGGCTAGATATGTACGTTTTGCATCATCATCAATAAAAGCGTGAAAGATTCAGTTCGGATACGAATCTGAACCATTCAAAAATGATCAAAACTCAAATTCGTCAATGCTTCGTTTGACAATCAACTCCAAGCCACATATTTCAAAAATAAAAAAATTCTTCTCTGCATGGGATTCGACCCCCAAGCCACAACTTGAGATGCACGCTTGCTAAACGTTAGACTATCTAAAATATATTTTCAAGTTTAGCTGCAGTCAGGGTTGAGACGGCATACCTGTTACGAATATCAGAATCATTTGAGGCGATATATATAGAGTTTCACTTTAATAATGTGCGAGTCAGGAATGAACATCTGTTCTGATATTTGACAGCCGTTGCTCGTCCACATAGTGCACGAGCTAGGAGGTTCTCGACAGCTCCGGCATATTTCGTCGAAGAATCTCAACCGCCCGTGTCATCCGCTGTGTATATACCGAAAGTATTTAATATCTCAAGAACGTGGTCCCGGTTTATTATGCAATTTCCATGCCCCGATTCCGGATCCCGCATTCTTTATCGTTGCCCCGCCGTGCGGTGTGTGTGGTTCCTCAGCTAATTCCGTCGTTACAGCGAAATTAAATTGAGGTTATGATCTAATAGATGCATGAATATATAATATCAGGTGAAACGACTGACCCAGACTGACGTGTGAAAATGTTGGTCGACTTGTTTGCTATGATCTGATAATGATATGATATGATAAAATGTCCGAGTGATTTGAAAATTATACTGAGCCTAGAGAGGAATTGAATAGGAATTGAAACGACCATAAGGAAGAGACGCTGCGATGAAAAATCAGCTGACTGTTGGCGAAATATCTTGATGTGCCATGATTTTTATTCGGATCGAGTTGAAAATGTAAGATAATTCACTAAATATCGTTCAGCGAAGCTCATTACTTGTTGTATGATCATTGAAAAAATTGGTAGATAATCCTAGTTGGTTCAGCCGGTTCAGCTCATCAAATCAAGGAAGGGAATTTTAAAACTTTGTTCGAAAAAGTTTTTTCGAACTGTTGCAATAGATTGAAAAAAGATCAGAATGAATCATTTCATAGGTAAGTTATTGAATAATGAAAACAGCAAACCAGAGAGAGGCAACTAGCAGTGATCAGTTGACTGTTGGAAAAATTGCACCTTTCTTTGTTGCACATCCAGACGAATAGATAGCTCTTTCTTTTCCTCATGTGCGTTTCAATGCTCCTCATAGGTCTTCATAAGGGTGCATCTAGTAGAGAATATATAATATCATATTTTTGGTTGTAAACCATTGTGTAAAATTGCGGCAAGATGAAGCTATCTACCAATCCAATCTATATCATATCAATATCATACCAATCTTTATTGACCTCGAGTATATTCCATATACAACCACCAAGTACTCGGGATACACTTTGCAAATTTTCAATTTCTTCTACCAATTTCCTACCAAATCGTGCGATTCGCATGAAAAAACACTCAACAGTAACTGTTGTCAAAATAGTACATTACGCGAACCTTTATCGAATGGATCCTACCGACTGCGCCACTTTTACAAAACCAACCAAATCGAATATTGCGAACTGCGAATATTGAAAAAAAAATGTTGGAAAGAATGAGATGTGCCAAGAGCGCCAAAATAGAGAAAATATTGAAAGCTATTGAAAATTCAAGCGCGACGTACCTGCTGCTGAATCCCTGGTGCCCAGCACGGAAGACGGCCTCGGCCTCGGCCTGTCCTCCTCCACGGTCGCCTCCTTCTGCCTCTTGTACAGATCGAAGACGCTGACGACGCACGCCAACTTCGCCTTGCCCCCCAGGAAGGTCCTCTCGTCCATCTCCACCTCCACGCCGGACACGCTGATGACCGGCACCCGCTTGCCGGACCCGGCGGCCATCTTGTGGTCGACGTCCGGCGGCTGTATGCGCCTCAGGTAGCTCTCGTTTATCTGCAACGGAGTTTGCGAGTTGTGTATTGGTTTTAGAGTTGCGGGATTATTTAACGAGACGCGTTGGCTGGAATGGCAGAGGAAAGTTTTTGGTCTGAGGCCTCGAGGGATGGAGGAGAGTACTTTGTGGGCGGCGAGGATCGCCTGATGCGTATGCGAGTCGAATCGAAGAGTTTTCTTTTGCTTCAGGTGAAACATCCGTAGATTTTTATCTGTTGAAGATACGGAAGGAAAACCTATATGAACGTTCGTTCTCTTCTATTTCTGACCATTCCTATAGGAACTTCACCTGTTATGTTTCCTCTTCATTCAATCCTATTTCGTCAGTCTATTCAGATCTGCAATACGTAAAATAATCGTTCGAATCTCGGAGGGGGAGGGGGTTCACACCCCCAACATCCCTCGGGCACGCCACTGGCGAGGCCAATTACAAATCCGATGAATCCCTTCCACCCCCCACACCTCCGCGATGACGTACGGTCTGACGACGTCAGCTCAACTCACCGGGAGATGGGAGCCGGTTCGTATCCCCATTTTCCCCCCGATCCCACCCCCGACAAACTGGATCGTCGACAATGGCCGATGATAAAACATGCTCCCGCTCCCGACGGGACGTAATTTTCGTGGACATGTGCCGCGCGGGGGAGATTGGGGACGGGGTTGGGCGACGCGTCACTACCTCGTCGCCTCCGATTATATGCTAATTGTCGACAACAGAGGTGCGTGTCGCAGTGGACTTTGATTGTTCGTCAACGGGAAGATTAATATTCTTCTGATAAGGGATGACAAGTTTTGAATACAAAAAATTTCGTCTTCACATCACTTTTCGAATCAGTCAGACATCAACGCATTGTTGTTGTCCCTTACCACCTTACTCTCCCTATCAGCTTAACTTTGTGAGCATCAAACTAACATTAGCGACTTCGGCAAAACACGTTGGACGTGACATTGGCGACTTCGCCAAAACTAATCAAACCTAACTTAACGAGTGACGTGACGTTCTATGAGGACTCATGTCATCTGCGTTGTTGTTGTCATTTACCACCTTACTCTCCCTATCAGCTTACCTTTGTGAGCAACCAACTAACATTAGCGACTTCGGCAAAATAAGTTGGACGCGACATTGGCGACTTCGCCAAAACGAATCAAGCCTAACTTAATGCGTGACGTGACGTTCTATGACGACTCATGTCATCTGCGTGACGGTTTTTCACGTTTCTAAGCGCTTTGTCTTTTTCCACGTTTTCGCCGTCTGCTTGTTTGTTTCACTCCAAGTTCGTTACATATGAAATTTTCATTTGTCTCAAGTTTGTTTCATACCAAATTTGTTATCGCCATCAGATTCTTCTGTCGGTAAGTTTTTCGAGGAGGTGGTACATTCATTTCCCAGCTTTTTGTGGGATTTTCTCTCCGCGTTTCTAGAAAATGAAGTAGAAGTTATTAAAAATTATTTCAATATATTTGTAATAAGGACAGATTTTGTGATCTGCCCCAAATATGTTGAAATAATTTTTAATAACTTGTGCTCCATTTTTTAGAAACGAGAAGAGAACATCTCACAAAAAGCTGGAAAATTAGATTCTTCTGGTTGCAAAACCATCGAATCTAGTTTTTATCAGGATAGAATGCATCATAACTGAGTTATAGAAGGATTATTCGAAGCGAAACCTTTTTGTAGGTGAATCGAGGAAGGTGGTGTATTAATTTTTCCAGGCTGTTTGGGATTTTCTCTCATCGTTTCGATAATCATAGTGCACTTAGGAGATCAGAACTTTCTCTTCATTGAAGCTTTTCCTATCGATGAATTTCGAATACTTGGTGAGAAGCGAAAACCCGAATATTTTCTCGAACGTGTTGTTGTTTTCTTGCTTCTCCTTGTGTTAATTGGAGTTTTGAAACCGGACGCTTGAATCGCTATCAAAATATCCCCCATTTTCATTAGTTCCGTTGAGAGCTCCTCTTTTGACGTTACTTCTTTTCTAGTCGTCCACATAATTCTGCCGGTTCATTCCGCAAATGGTGCTCATTGTTTCCGATATGGCTCGTACGGGACGGAATACAAAGCGATACGAAGCCTTTGGAGCGCAAAACGCGCTTAATTGAATCAAGAGAGTTTTTGTTGTCCGTCGGATTTTTTCTTTTTACGGCCATTCAGTAATTCCTCGATATACACCCGCTAGGGAAATAGCGGTGTATTTTCCAACCGCAAAAAGCCACGGCCATGATAGTCGAGTATCGTGAACGGTAACGGTATTTTTTCTACGACCATTAGTCTAAGTTGGTTATTACGAACGAGAAACAATCTCCTTACATTCATTCAGTTTGTCTAAAGTGTTATTCAATATGAGCGAAAGCACTTCTTACAAAGATATTCTGATTCATTTCGTCTTTTAGATGATCATCCAATAAAGGTTCCCATTACAGTTCCTATTACAGTCTTGAGGAATTTTTGGAAGAGGATAATTTTTAATCAATAATAATGTATATAATATTGTAGTGACTACTGGGTCAAAATGAGATGTATTCTCAAGATAACAATGGAAAGTATCACTTTTTTATATTCAATAGCTTAGTTCTCATAGATGTCAAATGCTCATAGATACTTAAACTCACTTCTTCACATAAATAATAGCTATATAGCTTATAGCTATAGCTATAGCTATAGCTATAGCTTATAGCTATAATTTGTTTATTAATATATATACAGGGTGTCCCATAAACATACCGACAAACTCTAAGGGATGGTAGAGGATATCAAAATAAACATTTTTGCGCGATAATCATAAGTCCGGAAACTCTTAGTTTTCGAGATACAAAGTTATTAATATTTTTTTTAAAAATCGATTTCTCATTAATATCGTAAAAACGATTTGGTTGAATTCAATGAAATTTTTACAGATTATTGATACATTTATAAGGTATCTTTTGGAGCTATTAGAATTTGCCCAATAATTTCAGGGGCGTGCCCACGGGCTATGTCGGATAGTTTTTGCACAAAAAAAATATCACCCAGTAGATTTTTTGTAATTATGATAATTTTTTTCAAATGAACAACTGAAAATGCAATTTTTTTCCCCTTGAAATTTTTCCGTATCTACGTTTCGAAGAAAAAAAATAAAAACCATATCTCCTACATCTATGACAAAAAAAAATTAATGCTCCAAAATTATAACTGACATTTCACCAATGCGTTTATTGAAATATTGAAAAACTGATAAAACTTCCAATAACTGTTTTTTACTAATCATTAATTATTATTAATGACTGTGAATCATTTCTTGTTTTGTATTTAATTGGAAAATTTTCGTAATTTTTAATATCTTGGAGAGAGTATCTAAAACATACCGACAAATAAAGGGTGCTAAGGCAATAAAATGTTTTGAATAAAATAAAAATAACTAAATTAACTCTCAGTTCAGTTGAACACCACTGACTTTTGTTTACATTTTTTGATTTAACTACGTTTGATGTTGGGAACAAACATTGTTTTTACAATAAAATTCCACAGATACCAATTTTACGACCGATACTATTTTTCAATATAATTTAACACCCTGTATCTCGAAAACGAAGAGTTCCCGGACTTATGTTTATCGAGCAGAAATGTTTATTTTGATGTCCTCTACCATCCCTTGAAGTTTGTCGGTATGTTTATGGGACACCCTGTATATATATATATATAGGTCGTGACCAATTTCTACGACATGTTATGTGTTTCAGAAATAAATACTTTCTACTTCTACTTTTACTTCTACATGAAGACCTCGACGAAGATCGCTTATGTTTACAACTTTTCACGCTTTCTCGCCCTTCCTATATTTCAGTGAAATGGGTACTTTTTGTGACATGACACTGATTCGACTGTGGTGAACTAGCCCCAGCTGGAAATATCACATTCATACCATGATATATTGCTATAGTTATCATATGTTACTGGGCCACCCGGTCTATATATGATTCCCATCGATAACGCATCCATCTCCTCTCGGAAATCTATTTACGTCGTCCAAACAGCAGGAATCGGATTACGTCAATATTCGGAGCGTTAACAAGTTAGTGACGTTCATTAGCGCCATATTGTTTGCGTAAACTGAATAGATTAAGCGTTTCTATATTATCCACAGTTTCTCTCGAATCTGCGATAGGTGCTTCGCGACCAGAATCCCGAATCCGAACGTATATTGTCGGTCCATTCGATCGCGAACAGTAATCATTATTATGTGAATATTTGCTTCAATGGGTGTGCATCGATCAATTGTAATGGCACCGATATAACGAATTTACCGGGTGGCACAGGAGACATGTGATCGGGAAGATGGATACTTCTTTTTCATCCACCTCTTCGACAGCATTCATTCACCCTAAAATTCTCTATTCGGCTAAAGTGCTCAATGAATTAAGTTTTGACGATTTTCAAGTTGCCAAAACTTTTTAGGAAATCTACCGATTCTCAATCATCAAAACAGAGTTGCATTGTTTCTGCTGAAGATTCTTTGCTGAAACGAAACGGTTTTTCAATTCTCGCCTTATCTCATACATGATGTCAAATTTCGATTTTTAAAAATCTCCTCTATTTTCACGCATCTCTAATGATTTGAGAAAAGAATAGAAGATATTTAAACCATGATATACTGTGGAATCTGAGAGAAGAGTTTGGCATTTCTTTGGGAACAGCAGCAATTTGGTGAAATTGCATATTCAGATTGGTGCTACTATAATCACATATCATCGAAATTATGAATCTTCCAATCGGATCGACAGTCTCGGTTAATATCTAGAAAAAAATATGAAACTACGGTGATTTTTAGATGATCATGAGCTGGCATAGGATATCAAGGAACAATGATGGTGCATGTTTCATTTGCAAAACGATCGAAAATCAGTGTCCAGTCCGAATGAATGAATGATATTCATCCGAAATGAATGTGATCACGTGGGATCAGGTGGGATCACATTCATTCATGCGATAAAACTCTCAACCGCGCCAGACAATTGCGAATTTGACCATCGCAAAGAACCTTTTCTCGATAGAGAAGAAAACGAGCTCTATAAAGTCTAAGTTCAAGAGAACCCCACGCTTTTATCGAGGGGAAGTCGACCTGCTTTTCTGATTACGTCATAACTGTGACTCCGTATAGGCTCGTGAGAATCTCGAAGGTAAACACGGAAGGTGTCGATATCGCAATATCGAAATCCAAACCAGATGCCTTCCAAAAGCACTACGAGACCTCTAGAGCGTCACAACGAGCTCTTTATTTCTTGTTCAAACACCCCGAGCGATGCGAATAAGGTGAACCTTTCCAGAATGTCTGGAACGTCTCGAGGAAAGATGGAAATTACTGCTCTCCCATTGCTTTGATACCTACATAATCAGGGATACTGTTTGATGTGGGTTAATCGATTTTTTCCGACGTTTCCTATTCTCGTTTTTAGATATCGTTACAGAAATCATCATGATTACTTTTATATTCGGATATATCTCGATCATGATTGCGGATGCATCCATTTTCCACGCTTCAATTGTCGTATGTCATACGTCATCTGTCATTTGTCATCTGTCATACGTCATCTGTCATGCGTCATCTGTCATCTAACAAACGTCAGAAAGTGAGGTATAGCTCTGGTAACGCTTAGTTTATCGGGTTGAGGTATGAGAGTTAGTTGGTCATAGGCGATTCATCATTTTGCCCTGTCGGGTGGTGCCCTCTGCGTATATCTCATTGGAAAATTTGTTCATTCGCGAACTCATCGGGAATATTCCACCTGGATCGAAATGGGGCTCAACAAGTTCGAATAATGAAGTGCATTTACATTCGGGCTTATACATATATGGTGAGCCGAATTGGATGCGTATGTCGCAAATCGTAACAGATCCGTGGGTGGTGAAATCGTGGCAGGTTTGGGTGATTTGTATAAGTATAAATTTTGATAATTATCAAATAGATTCGTCTTCCGAGTTTTCTTCAACAAACAAAGTGTCATTGACAAATGGATGATTTTTCTTTCAGGTATCTGAAAGTTGTATTTCAAGCGCAGTGGCATTTTGGGGCAGATCATGAAACTGTCCCTACTTCGAATATAGTGAAAAACGATCGCAAAAAATTAAGAGAAATACATCCCAAGAGAGATCTTAATGATACTCATACATTCTGCATTTCAATTCGAGCATGTGATACGAGCGATAAAATAGGCAAATCGACTAACGAATCACGCCGGAATGGGAACGACGGTCGCAGAAACTAATAATCAGATTGATCGTAAACAAAATTACCGGAATGCCGGAGAGGATATCCGGTAGTCTGTTTTCGAAAATTCGTCGGATGGCTCGCATATGAATTGGATATTAATTCGAAATCCAATTTTCAGATCGCGCTCTCGGCACGAGTTCTACGCACAATTTGTTATTCCGCATTTACATAGAAATGACTAGTTAGCGTTGTAGCCTTCAACAACAACCCGAACGTCCAACATATGGAGGACCGACTGACAAAATCGGTTATCTTGCTCATTTGCCAGAAGCCAGACAACGTCGCGAGAATACGAATTATTCGACAGCACCACCCTCTGATCTCTCATTGATCTCTAGAGTGATGGAAATGGTTATTTGTCTACTGAGAACGCAATGTGTTACTTTTCTGCAAGCGGAGTTAGTCACTCGAGCAACAAGGGATATAACTGATTTTCCTTGATTTTGATTTTCCCTCCTCGTATCTGGATATGAAAATTGAAATTGAAATCATCATCACAATATATTCGTGACGAGGAGAAATTTATGATCGATTCCTCGTTCGATTTTCATCTAGATTACAGGATCTCAAATAATTCGATCGGAGAATGCGAAAGTTCATTCGTGTCAGAAGGTACATATTTATCGGATAATCGTAGCTTGGAAATTTCTAAATTTTTATTTATCGGTTTAAGAATCTGAAAAAATTCACAACCACTGATTCGGACCCGTAGAGAACGAATCCGAGATCGAAATTGATGAATTCGTCATGATAACGGAGAAATCTCGCTCCTAAGGGCGTTTTTTTGCCAAAAACCGCACTATTTTCACTTTGACGCTCCATATCTCCGGAACGGTTGGTCTTAGAGATTCGATCGACCCACAGATCGTTTCCTCGTTCAGTTTTCATTCAGATTACGAGATTTCAGATAATTCGATCAAAGAATGCGGGATTTCATTTGTGTCAGAAAGTCCAAGGTACATATTTATCGGATAATCGTAGCTTGAAAATTTCGAAATTTTTATTTATCGGTTTAAAAATCTGAAAAAATTCACAACCACCGATTCGGACCCGTAGAGAACGAATCCGAGATCTAAATTGATGAATTCGTCATGATAACGGAGAAATCTCGCTCCTAAGGGCGTTTTTTTGCCAAAAACCGCACTATTTTCACTTTGACGCTCCATATCTCCGGAACGGTTAGTCTTAGAGATTCGATCGACCCACAGATCGTTTCCTCGTTCAGTTTTCATTCAGATTACGAGATTTCAGATAATTCGATCAAAGAATGCGGGATTTCATTTGTGTCAGAAAGTCCAAGGTACATATTTATCGGATAATCGTAGCTTGAAAATTTCGAAATTTTTATTTATCGGTTTAAAAATCTGAAAAAATTCACAACCACTGATTCGGACCCGTAGAGAACGAATCCAAGATCGAAATTGGTGAATTCGTCATGATAACGGAGAAATCTCGCTCCTAAGGGCGTTTTTTGCCAAAAACAGCACTATTTTCACTTTGACGCTCCATATCTCCAGAACGGTTGGTCTTACAGACTCGATCGACCCACAGATCGATTCCTCGTTGAATTTTCATTCAGATTACAAGATTTCAAATAATTCGATCGAAGAATGCGGAATTTCATTTGTGTCAGAAAGTCCAAGGTACATATTTATCGGATAATCGTAGCTTGAAAATTTCGAAATTTTTATTTATTGGTTCAAAAATCTGAAAAAATTCACAATCACTAATTCGGACTCGTAGAGAACGAATCCGAGATCGAAATTGATGAATTCGTCATGATAACGGAGAAATCTCGCTCCTAAGGGCGTTTTTTGCCAAAAACAGCACTATTTTCACTTTGACGCTCCATATCTCCGGAACGGTTGGTCTTACAGACTCGATCGACCCACAGATCGATTCCTCGTTCAATTTTCATTCAGATTACAAGATTTCAAATAATTCGATCGAAGAATGCGGAATTTCATTTGTGTCAGAAAGTCCAAGGTACATATTTATCGGATAATCGTAGCTTGGAAATTTCGAAATTTTTATTTATCGGTTTAAAAATCTGAAAGAATTCACAACCCTTGAATCGGACCCGTAGAGAACGAATCCAAGATCGAAATTGATGAATTCGTCATGATAACGGAGAAATCTCGCTCCTAAGGGCGTTTTTTTTGCCAAAAACCGCACTATTTTCACTTTGACGCTCCATATCTCCGGAACGGTTGGTCTTAGAGATTCGATCGACCCACAGATCGATTCCTCGTTCAATTTTCATTCAGATTACAAGATTTCAAATAATTCGATCGAAGAATGCGGAATTTCATTTGTGTCAGAAAGTCCAAGGTACATATTTATCGGATAATCGTAGCTTGGAAATTTCGAAATTTTTATTTATCGGTTTAAAAATCTGAAAAAATTCACAACCACTGATTCGAACCCGTAGAGAACGAATCCGAGATCGAAATTGATGAATTCGTCATGATAACGGAGAAATCTCGCTCCTAAGGGCGTTTTTTTGCCAAAAACCGCACTATTTTCACTTTGACGCTCCATATCTCCGGAACGGTTGGTCTTAGAGATTCGATCGACACACAGATCGATTCCTCGTTCAATTTTCATTCAGATTACAAGATTTCAAATAATTCGATCGAAGAATGCGGAATTTCATTTGTGTCAGAAAGTCCAAGGTACATATTTATCGGATAATCGTAGCTTGAAAATTTCGAAATTTTTATTTATCGGTTTAAAAATCTGAAAAAATTCACAACCACTGATTCGAACCCGTAGAGAACGAATCCGAGATCGAAATCGATGAATTCGTCATGATAACGGAGAAATCTCGCTCCTAAGGGCGTTTTTTTGCCAAAAACCGCACTATTTTCACTTTGACGCTCCATATCTCCGGAACGGTTGGTCTTAGAGATTCGATCGACACACAGATCGTTTCCTCGTTCAATTTTTATTCAGATTACGAGATTTCAAATAATTCGATCGAAGAATGCGGAATTTCATTTGTGTCAGAGAGTCCAAGGTACATATTTATCGGATAATCGTAGCTTGAAAATTTCGAAATTTTTATTTATCGGTTTAAAAATCTGAAAAAATTCACAACCACTGATTCGGACCCGTAGAGAACGAATCCGAGATCGAAATTGATGAATTCGTCATGATAACGGAGAAATCTCGCTCCTAAGGGCGTTTTTTTGCCAAAAACCGCACTATTTTCAATTTGACGCTCCATATCTCCGGAACGGTTGGTCTTAGAGATTCGATCGACACACAGATCGTTTCCTCGTTCAATTTTTATTCAGATTACGAGATTTCAAATAATTCGATCGAAGAATGCGGAATTTCATTTGTGTCAGAGAGTCCAAGGTACATATTTATCGGATAATCGTAGCTTGAAAATTTCGAAATTTTTATTTATCGGTTTAAAAATCTGAAAAAATTCACAACCACTGATTCGGACCCGTAGAGAACGAATCCGAGATCGAAATTGATGAATTCGTCATGATAACGGAGAAATCTCGCTCCTAAGGGCGTTTTTTTTGCCAAAAACCGCACTATTTTCACTTTGACGCTCCATATCTCCGGAACGGTTTGTCTTAGAGATTCGATCGACCCACAGATCGTTTCCTCGTTCAATTTTCATTCAGATTACAAGATTTCAAATAATTCGATCGAAGAATGCGGAATTTCATTCGTGTCAGAAAGTCCAAGGTACATATTTATCGGATAATCGTAGCTTGAAAATTTCGAAATTTTTATTTATCGGTTTAAAAATCTGAAAAAATTCACAACCACTGATTCGAACCCGTAGAGAACGAATCCGAGATCGAAATTGATGAATTCGTCATGATAACGGAGAAATCTCGCTCCTAAGGGCGTTTTTTTGCCAAAAACCGCACTATTTTCACTTTGACGCTCCATATCTCCGGAACGGTTGGTCTTAGAGATTCGATCGACCCACAGATCGTTTCCTCGTTCAATTTTCATTCAGATAACAAGATTTCAAATAATTCGATCGAAGAATGCGGAATTTCATTTGTGTCAGAAAGTCCAAGGTACATATTTATCGGATAATCGTAGCTTGAAAATTTCGAAATTTTTATTTATTTGTTCAAAAATCTGAGAAAATTCACGATCACTAATTTGGACTCGTAGAGAACGAATCCGAGATCGAAATTGATGAATTCGTCATGATAACGGAGAAATCTCGCTCCTAAGGGCGTTTTTTGCCAAAAACCGCACTATTTTCACTTTGACGCTCCATATCTCCGGAACGGTTGGTCTTAGAGATTCGATCGACCCACAGATCGATTCCTCGTTCAATTTTCATTCAGATTACAAGATTTCAAATAATTCGATCGAAGAATGCGGAATTTCATTTGTGTCAGAAAGTACAAGGTACATATTTATCGGATAATCGTAGCTTGGAAATTTCGAAATTTTTATTTATCGGTTTAAAAATCTGAAAAAATTCACAACCACTGATTCGAACCCGTAGAGAACGAATCCGAGATCGAAATTGATGAATTCGTCATGATAACGGAGAAATCTCGCTCCTAAGGGCGTTTTTTTGCCAAAAAATCGCACTATTTTCAATTTGACGCTCCATATCTCCAGAACGGTTTGTCTTAGAGATTCGATCGACCCACAGATCGTTTCCTCGTTCAATTTTCATTCAGATTACAAGATTTCAAATAATTCGATCGAAGAATGCGGAATTTCATTCGTGTCAGAAAGTCCAAGGTACATATTTATCGGATAATCGTAGCTTGAAAATTTCGAAATTTTTATTTATCGGTTTAAAAATCTGAAAAAATTCACAACCACTGATTCGAACCCGTAGAGAACGAATCCGAGATCGAAATTGATGAATTCGTCATGATAACGGAGAAATCTCGCTCCTAAGGGCGTTTTTTTGCCAAAAACCGCACTATTTTCACTTTGACGCTCCATATCTCCGGAACGGTTGGTCTTAGAGATTCGATCGACCCACAGATCGTTTCCTCGTTCAATTTTCATTCAGATAACAAGATTTCAAATAATTCGATCGAAGAATGCGGAATTTCATTTGTGTCAGAAAGTCCAAGGTACATATTTATCGGATAATCGTAGCTTGAAAATTTCGAAATTTTTATTTATTTGTTCAAAAATCTGAGAAAATTCACGATCACTAATTTGGACTCGTAGAGAACGAATCCGAGATCGAAATTGATGAATTCGTCATGATAACGGAGAAATCTCGCTCCTAAGGGCGTTTTTTGCCAAAAACCGCACTATTTTCACTTTGACGCTCCATATCTCCGGAACGGTTGGTCTTAGAGATTCGATCGACCCACAGATCGATTCCTCGTTCAATTTTCATTCAGATTACAAGATTTCAAATAATTCGATCGAAGAATGCGGAATTTCATTTGTGTCAGAAAGTACAAGGTACATATTTATCGGATAATCGTAGCTTGGAAATTTCGAAATTTTTATTTATCGGTTTAAAAATCTGAAAAAATTCACAACCACTGATTCGAACCCGTAGAGAACGAATCCGAGATCGAAATTGATGAATTCGCCATGATAACGGAGAAATCTCGCTCCTAAGGGCGTTTTTTTGCCAAAAAATCGCACTATTTTCAATTTGACGCTCCATATCTCCAGAACGGTTGGTCTTACAGACTCGATCGACCCACAGATCGATTCCTCGTTCAATTTTCATTCAGATTACAAGATTTCAAATAATTCGATCGAAGAATGCGGAATTTCATTTGTGTCAGAAAGTCCAAGGTACATATTTATCGGATAATCGTAGCTTGAAAATTTCGAAATTTTTATTTATCGGTTTAAAAATCTGAAAAAATTCACAACCACTGATTCGAACCCGTAGAGAACGAATCCGAGATCGAAATTGATGAATTCGTCATGATAACGGAGAAATCTCGCTCCTAAGGGCGTTTTTTTTGCCAAAAACCGCACTATTTTCACTTTGACGCTCCATATCTCCGGAACGGTTGGTCTTAGAGATTCGATCGACCCACAGATCGTTTCCTCGTTCAATTTTCATCCAGATTACAAGATTTCAAATAATTCGATCAAAGAATGCGGAATTCCATTTGTGTCAGAATGTCCAAAGTACATATTTATCGGATAATCGTAGCTTGAAAATTTCGAAATTTTTATTTATCGGTTTAAGAATCTGAAAAAATTCACAACCACTGATTCGGACCCGTAGAGAACGAATCCGAGATCGAAATTGATGAATTCGTCATGATAACGGAGAAATCTCGCTCCTAAGGGCGTTTTTTTTGCCAAAAACCGCACTATTTTCACTTTGACGCTCCATATCTCCGGAACGGTTGGTCTTAGAGATTCGATCGACCCACAGATCGTTTCCTCGTTCAATTTTCATTCAGATTACAAGATTTCAAATAATTCGATCGAAGAATGCGGAATTTCATTTGTGTCAGAAAGTCCAAGGTACATATTTATCGGATAATCGTAGCTTGGAAATTTCGAAATTTTTATTTATCGGTTTAAAAATCTGAAAGAATTCACAATCACTAATTTGGACTCGTAGAGAACGAATCCGAGATCGAAATTGATGAATTCGTCATGATAACGGAGAAATCTCGCTCCTAAGGGCGTTTTTTGCCAAAAACCGCACTATTTTCACTTTGACGCTCCATATCTCCGGAACGGTTGGTCTTAGAGATTCGATCGACCCACAGATCGTTTCCTCGTTCAATTTTCATTCAGATTACAAGATTTCAAATAATTCGATCGAAGAATGCGGAATTTCATTTGTGTCAGAAAGTCCAAGGTACATATTTATCGGATAATCGTAGCTTGAAAATTTCGAAATTTTTATTTATCGGTTTAAAAATCTGAAAAAATTCACAACCACTGATTCGGACCCGTAGAGAATGAATCCGAGATCGAAATTGATGAATTCGACATGATAACGGAGAAATCTCGCTCCTAAGGGCGTTTTTTTGCCAAAAACCGCACTATTTTCACTTTGACGCTCCATATCTCCGGAACGGTTGGTCTTAGAGATTCGATCGACCCACAGATCGTTTCCTCGTTCAATTTTCATTCAGATAACAAGATTTCAGATAATTCGATCGAAGAATGCGGAATTTCATTTGTGTCAGAAAGTCCAAGGTACATATTTATCGGATAATCGTAGCTTGAAAATTTCGAAATTTTTATTTATCGGTTTAAAAATCTGAAAAAATTCACAACCACTGATTCGGACCCGTAGAGAACGAATCCGAGATCGAAATTGATGAATCCGTCATGATAACGGAGAAATCTCGCTCCTAAGGGCGTTTTTTTGCCAAAAACCGCACTATTTTCACTTTGACGCTCCATATCTCCGGAACGGTTGGTCTTAGAGATTCGATCGACCCACAGATCGTTTCCTCGTTCAATTTTCATTCAGATTACAAGATTTCAAATAATTCGATCGAAGAATGCGGAATTTCATTTGTGTCAGAAAGTCCAAGGTACATATTTATCGGATAATCGTAGCTTGAAAATTTCGAAATTTTTATTTATCGGTTTAAAAATCTGAAAAAATTCACAACCACTGATTCGGACCCGTAGAGAATGAATCCGAGATCGAAATTGATGAATTCGACATGATAACGGAGAAATCTCGCTCCTAAGGGCGTTTTTTGCCAAAAACCGCACTATTTTCACTTTGACGCTCCATATCTCCGGAACGGTTTGTCTTAGAGATTCGATCGACCCACAGATCGTTTCTTCGTTCAATTTTCATTCAGATTACAAGATTTCAAATAATTCGATCGAAGAATGCGGAATTTCATTTGTGTCAGAAAGTCCAAGGTACATATTTATCGGATAATCGTAGCTTGGAAATTTCGAAATTTTTATTTATCGGTTTAAAAATCTGAAAGAATTCACAACCCTTGAATCGGACCCGTAGAGAACGAATCCAAGATCGAAATTGGTGAATTCGTCATGATAACGGAGAAATCTCGCTCCTAAGGGCGTTTTTTGCCAAAAACCGCACTATTTTCACTTTGACGCTCCATATCTCCGGAACGGTTGGTCTTAGAGATTCGATCGACCCACAGATCGTTTCCTCGTTCAATTTTCATTCAGATTACAAGATTTCAAATAATTCGATCGAAGAATGCGGAATTTCATTTGTGTCAGAAAGTCCAAGGTACATATTTATCGGATAATCGTAGCTTGAAAATTTCGAAATTTTTATTTATCGGTTTAAAAATCTGAAAAAATTCACAACCACTGATTCGGACCCGTAGAGAATGAATCCGAGATCGAAATTGATGAATTCGACATGATAACGGAGAAATCTCGCTCCTAAGGGCGTTTTTTTGCCAAAAAAACCGCACTATTTTCACTTTGACGCTCCATATCTCCGGAACGGTTGGTCTTAGAGATTCGATCGACCCACAGATCGTTTCCTCGTTCAATTTTCATTCAGATTACAAGATTTCAAATAATTCGATCGAAGAATGCGGAATTTCATTTGTGTCAGAAAGTCCAAGGTACATATTTATCGGATAATCGTAGCTTGAAAATTTCGAAATTTTTATTTATCGGTTTAAAAATCTGAAAAAATTCACAACCACTGATTCGGACCCGTAGAGAACGAATCCGAGATCGAAATTGATGAATCCGTCATGATAACGGAGAAATCTCGCTCCTAAGGGCGTTTTTTTTGCCAAAAACCGCACTATTTTCACTTTGACGCTCCATATCTCCGGAACGGTTTGTCTTAGAGATTCGATCGACCCACAGATCGTTTCTTCGTTCAATTTTCATTCAGATTACAAGATTTCAAATAATTCGATCGAAGAATGCGGAATTTCTTTTGTGTCAGAAAGTCCAAGGTACATATTTATCGGATAATCGTAGCTTGGAAATTTCGAAATTTTTATTTATCGGTTTAAAAATCTGAAAAAATTCACAACCACTGATTCGGACCCGTAGAGAACGAATCCGAGATCGAAATTGATGAATTCGTCATGATAACGGAGAAATCTCGCTCCTAAGGGCGTTTTTTGCCAAAAACCGCACTATTTTCACTTTGACGCTCCATATCTCCGGAACGGTTGGTCTTAGAGATTCGATCGACCCACAGATCGTTTCCTCGTTCAATTTTCATTCAGATTACAAGATTTCAAATAATTCGATCGAAGAATGCGGAATTTCATTTGTGTCAGAAAGTCCAAGGTACATATTTATCGGATAATCGTAGCTTGAAAATTTCGAAATTTTTATTTATCGGTTTAAAAATCTGAAAAAATTCACAACCACTGATTCGGACCCGTAGAGAATGAATCCGAGATCGAAATTGATGAATTCGTCATGATAACGGAGAAATCTCGCTCCTAAGGGCGTTTTTTTGCCAAAAACCGCACTATTTTCACTTTGACGCTCCATATCTCCGGAACGGTTGGTCTTAGAGATTCGATCGACCCACAGATCGTTTCCTCGTTCAATTTTCATTCAGATTACAAGATTTCAAATAATTCGATCGAAGAATGCGGAATTTCATTTGTGTCAGAAAGTCCAAGGTACATATTTATCGGATAATCGTAGCTTGAAAATTTCGAAATTTTTATTTATCGGTTTAAAAATCTGAAAAAATTCACAACCACTGATTCGGACCCGTAGAGAACGAATCCGAGATCGAAATTGATGAATCCGTCATGATAACGGAGAAATCTCGCTCCTAAGGGCGTTTTTTTTGCCAAAAACCGCACTATTTTCACTTTGACGCTCCATATCTCCGGAACGGTTTGTCTTAGAGATTCGATCGACCCACAGATCGTTTCCTCGTTCAATTTTCATTCAGATTACAAGATTTCAAATAATTCGATCGAAGAATGCGGAATTTCATTCGTGTCAGAAAGTCCAAGGTACATATTTATCGGATAATCGTAGCTTGAAAATTTCGAAATTTTTATTTATCGGTTTAAAAACCTGAAAAAATTCACAACCACTGATTCGAACCCGTAGAGAACGAATCCGAGATCGAAATTGATGAATTCGTCATGATAACGGAGAAATCTCGCTCCTAAGGGCGTTTTTTTGCCAAAAAATCGCACTATTTTCACTTTGACGCTCCATATCTCCGGAACGGTTGGTCTTAGAGATTCGATCGACCCACAGATCGTTTCCTCGTTCAATTTTTCTTCAGATAACAAGATTTCAAATAATTCGATCGAAGAATGCGGAATTTCATTTGTGTCAGAGAGTCCAAGGTACATATTTATCGGATAATCGTAGCTTGAAAATTTCGAAATTTTTATTTATCGGTTTAAAAATCTGAAAAAATTCACAACCACTGATTCGAACCCGTAGAGAACGAATCCGAGATCGAAATTGATGAATTCGTCATGATAACGGAGAAATCTCGCTCCTAAGGGCGTTTTTTTGCCAAAAAATCGCACTATTTTCAATTTGACGCTCCATATCTCCAGAACGGTTGGTCTTACAGACTCGATCGACCCACAGATCGATTCCTCGTTCAATTTTCATTCAGATTACAAGATTTCAAATAATTCGATCGAAGAATGCGGAATTTCATTTGTGTCAGAGAGTCCAAGGTACATATTTATCGGATAATCGTAGCTTGAAAATTTCGAAATTTTTATTTATCGGTTTAAAAATCTGAAAAAATTCACAACCACTGATTCAAACCCGTAGAGAACGAATCCGAGATCGAAATTGATGAATTCGTCATGATAACGGAGAAATCTCGCTCCTAAGGGCGTTTTTTTTGCCAAAAACCGCACTATTTTCACTTTGACGCTCCATATCTCCGGAACGGTTGGTCTTACGGACTCGATCGACCCACAGATCGATTCCTCGTTCAATTTTCATTCAGATTACAAGATTTCAAATAATTCGATCGAAGAATGCGGAATTTCATTTGTGTCAGAAAGTCCAAGGTACATATTTATCGGATAATCGTAGCTTGAAAATTTCGAAATTTTTATTTATCGGTTTAAAAATCTGAAAAAATTCACAACCACTGATTCGAACCCGTAGAGAACGAATCCGAGATCGAAATTGATGAATTCGTCATGATAACAGAGAAATCTCGCTCCTAAGGGCGTTTTTTTTGCCAAAAACCGCACTATTTTCACTTTGACGCTCCATATCTCCGGAACGGTTGGTCTTAGAGATTCGATCGACCCACAGATCGTTTCCTCGTTCAATTTTCATCCAGATTACAAGATTTCAAATAATTCGATCAAAGAATGCGGAATTCCATTTGTGTCAGAATGTCCAAAGTACATATTTATCGGATAATCGTAGCTTGAAAATTTCGAAATTTTTATTTATCGGTTTAAGAATCTGAAAAAATTCACAACCACTGATTCGGACCCGTAGAGAACGAATCCGAGATCGAAATTGATGAATTCGTCATGATAACGGAGAAATCTCGCTCCTAAGGGCGTTTTTTTTGCCAAAAACCGCACTATTTTCACTTTGACGCTCCATATCTCCGGAACGGTTGGTCTTAGAGATTCGATCGACCCACAGATCGTTTCCTCGTTCAATTTTCATCCAGATTACAAGATTTCAAATAATTCGATCAAAGAATGCGGAATTCCATTTGTGTCAGAATGTCCAAAGTACATATTTATCGGATAATCGTAGCTTGAAAATTTCGAAATTTTTATTTATCGGTTTAAGAATCTGAAAAAATTCACAACCACTGATTCGGACCCGTAGAGAACGAATCCGAGATCGAAATTGATGAATTCGTCATGATAACGGAGAAATCTCGCTCCTAAGGGCGTTTTTTTGCCAAAAACCGCACTATTTCCACTTTGACGCTCCATATCTCCGGAACGGTTGGTCTTAGAGATTCGATCGACACACAGATCGTTTCCTCGTTCAATTTTTATTCAGATTACAAGATTTCAAATAATTCGATCGAAGAATGCGGAATTTCATTTGTGTCAGAGAGTCCAAGGTACATATTTATCGGATAATCGTAGCTTGAAAATTTCGAAATTTTTATTTATCGGTTTAAAAATCTGAAAAAATTCACAACCACTGATTCGGACCCGTAGAGAACGAATCCGAGATCGAAATTGATGGATTCGTCATGATAACGGAGAAATCTCGCTCCTAAGGGCGTTTTTTTTGCCAAAAACCGCACTATTTTCACTTTGACGCTCCATATCTCCGGAACGGTTGGTCTTAGAGATTCGATCGACCCACAGATCGTTTCTTCGTTCAATTTTCATTCAGATTACAAGATTTCAAATAATTCGATCGAAGAATGCGGAATTTCATTTGTGTCAGAAAGTCCAAGGTACATATTTATCGGATAATCGTAGCTTGAAAATTTCGAAATTTTTATTTATCGGTTTAAAAATCTGAAAAAATTCACAACCACTGATTCGAACCCGTAGAGAACGAATCCGAGATCGAAATTGATGAATTCGTCATGATAACGGAGAAATCTCGCTCCTAAGGGCGTTTTTTTTGCCAAAAACCGCACTATTTTCACTTTGACGCTCCATATCTCCGGAACGGTTGGTCTTACGGACTCGATCGACCCACAGATCGATTCCTCGTTCAATTTTCATTCAGATTACAAGATTTCAAATAATTCGATCGAAGAATGCGGAATTTCATTTGTGTCAGAAAGTCCAAGGTACATATTTATCGGATAATCGTAGCTTGAAAATTTCGAAATTTTTATTTATCGGTTTAAAAATCTGAAAAAATTCACAACCACTGATTCGAACCCGTAGAGAACGAATCCGAGATCGAAATTGATGAATTCGTCATGATAACGGAGAAATCTCGCTCCTAAGGGCGTTTTTTTTGCCAAAAACCGCACTATTTTCACTTTGACGCTCCATATCTCCGGAACGGTTGGTCTTAGAGATTCGATCGACCCACAGATCGTTTCCTCGTTCAATTTTCATCCAGATTACAAGATTTCAAATAATTCGATCAAAGAATGCGGAATTCCATTTGTGTCAGAATGTCCAAAGTACATATTTATCGGATAATCGTAGCTTGAAAATTTCGAAATTTTTATTTATCGGTTTAAGAATCTGAAAAAATTCACAACCACTGATTCGGACCCGTAGAGAACGAATCCGAGATCGAAATTGATGAATTCGTCATGATAACGGAGAAATCTCGCTCCTAAGGGCGTTTTTTTTGCCAAAAACCGCACTATTTTCACTTTGACGCTCCATATCTCCGGAACGGTTGGTCTTAGAGATTCGATCGACCCACAGATCGTTTCCTCGTTCAATTTTCATCCAGATTACAAGATTTCAAATAATTCGATCAAAGAATGCGGAATTCCATTTGTGTCAGAATGTCCAAAGTACATATTTATCGGATAATCGTAGCTTGAAAATTTCGAAATTTTTATTTATCGGTTTAAGAATCTGAAAAAATTCACAACCACTGATTCGGACCCGTAGAGAACGAATCCGAGATCGAAATTGATGAATTCGTCATGATAACGGAGAAATCTCGCTCCTAAGGGCGTTTTTTTGCCAAAAACCGCACTATTTCCACTTTGACGCTCCATATCTCCGGAACGGTTGGTCTTAGAGATTCGATCGACACACAGATCGTTTCCTCGTTCAATTTTTATTCAGATTACAAGATTTCAAATAATTCGATCGAAGAATGCGGAATTTCATTTGTGTCAGAGAGTCCAAGGTACATATTTATCGGATAATCGTAGCTTGAAAATTTCGAAATTTTTATTTATCGGTTTAAAAATCTGAAAAAATTCACAACCACTGATTCGGACCCGTAGAGAACGAATCCGAGATCGAAATTGATGGATTCGTCATGATAACGGAGAAATCTCGCTCCTAAGGGCGTTTTTTTTGCCAAAAACTGCACTATTTTCACTTTGACGCTCCATATCTCCGGAACGGTTGGTCTTAGAGATTCGATCGACCCACAGATCGTTTCTTCGTTCAATTTTCATTCAGATTACAAGATTTCAAATAATTCGATCGAAGAATGCGGAATTTCATTTGTGTCAGAAAGTCCAAGGTACATATTTATCGGATAATCGTAGCTTGGAAATTTCGAAATTTTTATTTATCGGTTTAAAAATCTGAAAGAATTCACAACCCTTGAATCGGACCCGTAGAGAACGAATCCAAGATCGAAATTGGTGAATTCGTCATGATAACGGAGAAATCTCGCTCCTAAGGGCGTTTTTTGCCAAAAACCGCACTATTTTCACTTTGACGCTCCATATCTCCGGAACGGTTGGTCTTAGAGATTCGATCGACCCACAGATCGTTTCCTCGTTCAATTTTCATTCAGATTACAAGATTTCAAATAATTCGATCGAAGAATGCGGAATTTCATTTGTGTCAGAAAGTCCAAGGTACATATTTATCGGATAATCGTAGCTTGAAAATTTCGAAATTTTTATTTATCGGTTTAAAAATCTGAAAAAATTCACAACCACTGATTCGGACCCGTAGAGAATGAATCCGAGATCGAAATTGATGAATTCGACATGATAACGGAGAAATCTCGCTCCTAAGGGCGTTTTTTTGCCAAAAACCGCACTATTTTCACTTTGACGCTCCATATCTCCGGAACGGTTGGTCTTAGAGATTCGATCGACCCACAGATCGTTTCCTCGTTCAATTTTCATTCAGATTACAAGATTTCAAATAATTCGATCGAAGAATGCGGAATTTCATTTGTGTCAGAAAGTCCAAGGTACATATTTATCGGATAATCGTAGCTTGAAAATTTCGAAATTTTTATTTATCGGTTTAAAAATCTGAAAAAATTCACAACCACTGATTCGGACCCGTAGAGAACGAATCCGAGATCGAAATTGATGAATCCGTCATGATAACAGAGAAATCTCGCTCCTAAGGGCGTTTTTTTTGCCAAAAACCGCACTATTTTCACTTTGACGCTCCATATCTCCGGAACGGTTTGTCTTAGAGATTCGATCGACCCACAGATCGTTTCTTCGTTCAATTTTCATTCAGATTACAAGATTTCAAATAATTCGATCGAAGAATGCGGAATTTCTTTTGTGTCAGAAAGTCCAAGGTACATATTTATCGGATAATCGTAGCTTGAAAATTTCGAAATTTTTATTTATCGGTTTAAAAATCTGAAAAAATTCACAACCACTGATTCGGACCCGTAGAGAACGAATCCGAGATCGAAATTGATGAATTCGTCATGATAACGGAGAAATCTCGCTCCTAAGGGCGTTTTTTGCCAAAAACCGCACTATTTTCACTTTGACGCTCCATATCTCCGGAACGGTTGGTCTTAGAGATTCGATCGACCCACAGATCGTTTCCTCGTTCAATTTTCATTCAGATTACAAGATTTCAAATAATTCGATCGAAGAATGCGGAATTTCATTTGTGTCAGAAAGTCCAAGGTACATATTTATCGGATAATCGTAGCTTGAAAATTTCGAAATTTTTATTTATCGGTTTAAAAATCTGAAAAAATTCACAACCACTGATTCGGACCCGTAGAGAATGAATCCGAGATCGAAATTGATGAATTCGTCATGATAACGGAGAAATCTCGCTCCTAAGGGCGTTTTTTTGCCAAAAACCGCACTATTTTCACTTTGACGCTCCATATCTCCGGAACGGTTGGTCTTAGAGATTCGATCGACCCACAGATCGTTTCCTCGTTCAATTTTCATTCAGATTACAAGATTTCAAATAATTCGATCGAAGAATGCGGAATTTCATTTGTGTCAGAAAGTCCAAGGTACATATTTATCGGATAATCGTAGCTTGAAAATTTCGAAATTTTTATTTATCGGTTTAAAAATCTGAAAAAATTCACAACCACTGATTCGGACCCGTAGAGAACGAATCCGAGATCGAAATTGATGAATCCGTCATGATAACGGAGAAATCTCGCTCCTAAGGGCGTTTTTTTTGCCAAAAACCGCACTATTTTCACTTTGACGCTCCATATCTCCGGAACGGTTTGTCTTAGAGATTCGATCGACCCACAGATCGTTTCCTCGTTCAATTTTCATTCAGATTACAAGATTTCAAATAATTCGATCGAAGAATGCGGAATTTCATTCGTGTCAGAAAGTCCAAGGTACATATTTATCGGATAATCGTAGCTTGAAAATTTCGAAATTTTTATTTATCGGTTTAAAAATCTGAAAAAATTCACAACCACTGATTCGAACCCGTAGAGAACGAATCCGAGATCGAAATTGATGAATTCGTCATGATAACGGAGAAATCTCGCTCCTAAGGGCGTTTTTTTGCCAAAAAATCGCACTATTTTCACTTTGACGCTCCATATCTCCGGAACGGTTGGTCTTAGAGATTCGATCGACCCACAGATCGTTTCCTCGTTCAATTTTTCTTCAGATAACAAGATTTCAAATAATTCGATCGAAGAATGCGGAATTTCATTTGTGTCAGAGAGTCCAAGGTACATATTTATCGGATAATCGTAGCTTGAAAATTTCGAAATTTTTATTTATCGGTTTAAAAATCTGAAAAAATTCACAACCACTGATTCGAACCCGTAGAGAACGAATCCGAGATCGAAATTGATGAATTCGTCATGATAACGGAGAAATCTCGCTCCTAAGGGCGTTTTTTTGCCAAAAAATCGCACTATTTTCAATTTGACGCTCCATATCTCCAGAACGGTTGGTCTTACAGACTCGATCGACCCACAGATCGATTCCTCGTTCAATTTTCATTCAGATTACAAGATTTCAAATAATTCGATCGAAGAATGCGGAATTTCATTTGTGTCAGAGAGTCCAAGGTACATATTTATCGGATAATCGTAGCTTGAAAATTTCGAAATTTTTATTTATCGGTTTAAAAATCTGAAAAAATTCACAACCACTGATTCGAACCCGTAGAGAACGAATCCGAGATCGAAATTGATGAATTCGTCATGATAACGGAGAAATCTCGCTCCTAAGGGCGTTTTTTTTGCCAAAAACCGCACTATTTTCACTTTGACGCTCCATATCTCCGGAACGGTTGGTCTTAGAGATTCGATCGACCCACAGATCGTTTCCTCGTTCAATTTTCATTCAGATTACAAGATTTCAAATAATTCGATCGAAGAATGCGGAATTTCATTTGTGTCAGAAAGTCCAAGGTACATATTTATCGGATAATCGTAGCTTGAAAATTTCGAAATTTTTATTTATCGGTTTAAAAATCTGAAAAAATTCACAACCACTGATTCGGACCCGTAGAGAACGAATCCGAGATCGAAATTGATGAATCCGTCATGATAACGGAGAAATCTCGCTCCTAAGGGCGTTTTTTTGCCAAAAAATCGCACTATTTTCACTTTGACGCTCCATATCTCCGGAACGGTTGGTCTTAGAGATTCGATCGACCCACAGATCGTTTCCTCGTTCAATTTTTCTTCAGATAACAAGATTTCAAATAATTCGATCGAAGAATGCGGAATTTCATTTGTGTCAGAAAGTCCAAGGTACATATTTATCGGATAATCGTAGCTTGAAAATTTCGAAATTTTTATTTATCGGTTTAAAAATCTGAAAAAATTCACAACCACTGATTCGGACCCGTAGAGAATGAATCCGAGATCGAAATTGATGAATTCGTCATGATAACGGAGAAATCTCGCTCCTAAGGGCGTTTTTTTTGCCAAAAACCGCACTATTTTCACTTTGACGCTCCATATCTCCGGAACGGTTGGTCTTACAGACTCGATCGACCCACAGATCGATTCCTCGTTCAATTTTCATTCAGATTACAAGATTTCAAATAATTCGATCGAAGAATGCGGAATTTCATTTGTGTCAGAAAGTCCAAGGTACATATTTATCGGATAATCGTAGCTTGAAAATTTCGAAATTTTTATTTATCGGTTTAAAAATCTGAAAAAATTCACAACCACTGATTCGGACCCGTAGAGAATGAATCCGAGATCGAAATTGATGAATTCGTCATGATAACGGAGAAATCTCGCTCCTAAGGGCGTTTTTTTGCCAAAAACCGCACTATTTTCACTTTGACGCTCCATATCTCCGGAACGGTTGGTCTTAGAGATTCGATCGACCCACAGATCGTTTCCTCGTTCAATTTTCATTCAGATTACAAGATTTCAAATAATTCGATCGAAGAATGCGGAATTTCATTTGTGTCAGAAAGTCCAAGGTACATATTTATCGGATAATCGTAGCTTGAAAATTTCGAAATTTTTATTTATCGGTTTAAAAATCTGAAAAAATTCACAACCACTGATTCGGACCCGTAGAGAACGAATCCGAGATCGAAATTGATGAATCCGTCATGATAACGGAGAAATCTCGCTCCTAAGGGCGTTTTTTTGCCAAAAAATCGCACTATTTTCACTTTGACGCTCCATATCTCCGGAACGGTTGGTCTTAGAGATTCGATCGACCCACAGATCGTTTCCTCGTTCAATTTTTCTTCAGATAACAAGATTTCAAATAATTCGATCGAAGAATGCGGAATTTCATTTGTGTCAGAAAGTCCAAGGTACATATTTATCGGATAATCGTAGCTTGAAAATTTCGAAATTTTTATTTATCGGTTTAAAAATCTGAAAAAATTCACAACCACTGATTCGGACCCGTAGAGAATGAATCCGAGATCGAAATTGATGAATTCGTCATGATAACGGAGAAATCTCGCTCCTAAGGGCGTTTTTTTTGCCAAAAACCGCACTATTTTCACTTTGACGCTCCATATCTCCGGAACGGTTTGTCTTAGAGATTCGATCGACCCACAGATCGTTTCCTCGTTCAATTTTCATTCAGATTACAAGATTTCAAATAATTCGATCGAAGAATGCGGAATTTCATTCGTGTCAGAAAGTCCAAGGTACATATTTATCGGATAATCGTAGCTTGAAAATTTCGAAATTTTTATTTATCGGTTTAAAAATCTGAAAAAATTCACAACCACTGATTCGAACCCGTAGAGAACGAATCCGAGATCGAAATTGATGAATTCGTCATGATAACGGAGAAATCTCGCTCCTAAGGGCGTTTTTTTGCCAAAAAATCGCACTATTTTCACTTTGACGCTCCATATCTCCGGAACGGTTGGTCTTAGAGATTCGATCGACCCACAGATCGTTTCCTCGTTCAATTTTTCTTCAGATAACAAGATTTCAAATAATTCGATCGAAGAATGCGGAATTTCATTTGTGTCAGAGAGTCCAAGGTACATATTTATCGGATAATCGTAGCTTGAAAATTTCGAAATTTTTATTTATCGGTTTAAAAATCTGAAAAAATTCACAACCACTGATTCGAACCCGTAGAGAACGAATCCGAGATCGAAATTGATGAATTCGTCATGATAACGGAGAAATCTCGCTCCTAAGGGCGTTTTTTTGCCAAAAAATCGCACTATTTTCAATTTGACGCTCCATATCTCCAGAACGGTTGGTCTTACAGACTCGATCGACCCACAGATCGATTCCTCGTTCAATTTTCATTCAGATTACAAGATTTCAAATAATTCGATCGGAGAATGCGGAATTTCATTTGTGTCAGAGAGTCCAAGGTACATATTTATCGGATAATCGTAGCTTGAAAATTTCGAAATTTTTATTTATCGGTTTAAAAATCTGAAAAAATTCACAACCACTGATTCGAACCCGTAGAGAACGAATCCGAGATCGAAATTGATGAATTCGTCATGATAACGGAGAAATCTCGCTCCTAAGGGCGTTTTTTTTGCCAAAAACCGCACTATTTTCACTTTGACGCTCCATATCTCCGGAACGGTTGGTCTTACGGACTCGATCGACCCACAGATCGATTCCTCGTTCAATTTTCATTCAGATTACAAGATTTCAAATAATTCGATCGAAGAATGCGGAATTTCATTTGTGTCAGAAAGTCCAAGGTACATATTTATCGGATAATCGTAGCTTGAAAATTTCGAAATTTTTATTTATCGGTTTAAAAATCTGAAAAAATTCACAACCACTGATTCGAACCCGTAGAGAACGAATCCGAGATCGAAATTGATGAATTCGTCATGATAACGGAGAAATCTCGCTCCTAAGGGCGTTTTTTTTGCCAAAAACCGCACTATTTTCACTTTGACGCTCCATATCTCCGGAACGGTTGGTCTTAGAGATTCGATCGACCCACAGATCGTTTCCTCGTTCAATTTTCATCCAGATTACAAGATTTCAAATAATTCGATCAAAGAATGCGGAATTCCATTTGTGTCAGAATGTCCAAAGTACATATTTATCGGATAATCGTAGCTTGAAAATTTCGAAATTTTTATTTATCGGTTTAAGAATCTGAAAAAATTCACAACCACTGATTCGGACCCGTAGAGAACGAATCCGAGATCGAAATTGATGAATTCGTCATGATAACGGAGAAATCTCGCTCCTAAGGGCGTTTTTTTTGCCAAAAACCGCACTATTTTCACTTTGACGCTCCATATCTCCGGAACGGTTGGTCTTAGAGATTCGATCGACCCACAGATCGTTTCCTCGTTCAATTTTCATCCAGATTACAAGATTTCAAATAATTCGATCAAAGAATGCGGAATTCCATTTGTGTCAGAATGTCCAAAGTACATATTTATCGGATAATCGTAGCTTGAAAATTTCGAAATTTTTATTTATCGGTTTAAGAATCTGAAAAAATTCACAACCACTGATTCGGACCCGTAGAGAACGAATCCGAGATCGAAATTGATGAATTCGTCATGATAACGGAGAAATCTCGCTCCTAAGGGCGTTTTTTTGCCAAAAACCGCACTATTTCCACTTTGACGCTCCATATCTCCGGAACGGTTGGTCTTAGAGATTCGATCGACACACAGATCGTTTCCTCGTTCAATTTTTATTCAGATTACAAGATTTCAAATAATTCGATCGAAGAATGCGGAATTTCATTTGTGTCAGAGAGTCCAAGGTACATATTTATCGGATAATCGTAGCTTGAAAATTTCGAAATTTTTATTTATCGGTTTAAAAATCTGAAAAAATTCACAACCACTGATTCGGACCCGTAGAGAACGAATCCGAGATCGAAATTGATGGATTCGTCATGATAACGGAGAAATCTCGCTCCTAAGGGCGTTTTTTTGCCAAGAACCGCACTATTTCCACTTTGACGCTCCATATCTCCGGAACGGTTGGTCTTAGAGATTCGATCGACACACAGATCGTTTCCTCGTTCAATTTTTATTCAGATTACAAGATTTCAAATAATTCGATCGAAGAATGCGGAATTTCATTTGTGTCAGAGAGTCCAAGGTACATATTTATCAGATAATCGTAGCTTGAAAATTTCGAAATTTTTATTTATCGGTTTAAAAATCTGAAAAAATTCACAACCACTGATTCGGACCCGTAGAGAACGAATCCGAGATCGAAATTGATGGATTCGTCATGATAACGGAGAAATCTCGCTCCTAAGGGCGTTTTTTTTGCCAAAAACCGCACTATTTTCACTTTGACGCTCCATATCTCCGGAACGGTTGGTCTTAGAGATTCGATCGACACACAGATCGTTTCCTCGTTCAATTTTTATTCAGATTACAAGATTTCAAATAATTCGATCGAAGAATGCGGAATTTCATTTGTGTCAGAGAGTCCAAGGTACATATTTATCGGATAATCGTAGCTTGAAAATTTCGAAATTTTTATTTATCGGTTTAAAAATCTGAAAAAATTCACAACCACTGATTCGGATCCGTAGAGAACGAATCCGAGATCGAAATTGATGAATACGTCATGATAACGGAGAAATCTCGCTCCTAAGGGCGTTTTTTTGCCAAAAACCGCACTATTTTCACTCTGACGCTCCATATCTCCGGAACGGTTGGTCTTAGAGATTCGATCGACCCACAGATCGTTTCCTCGTTCAATTTTCATTCAGATTACAAGAATTCAAATAATTCGATCGAAGAATGCGGAATTTCATTTGTGTCAGAAAGTCCAAGGTACATATTTATCGGATAATCGTAGCTTGAAAATTTCGAAATTTTTATTTATCGGTTTAAAAATCTGAAAAAATTCACAACCACTGATTCGGACCCGTAGAGAACGAATCCGAGATCGAAATTGATGAATTCGTCATGATAACGGAGAAATCTCGCTCCTAAGGGCGTTTTTTTGCCAAAAACCGCACTATTTTCAATTTGACGCTCCATATCTCCGGAACGGTTGGTCTTAGAGATTCGATCGACCCACAGATCGTTTCTTCGTTCAATTTTCATTCAGATTTCGAGATTTCAAATAATTCGATCGAAGAATGCGGAATTTCATTTGTGTCAGAAAGTACAAGGTACATATTTATCGGATAATCGTAGCTTGAAAATTTCGAAATTTTTATTTATTGGTTCAAAAATCTGAAAAAATTCACAATCACTAATTTGGACTCGTAGAGAACGAATCCGAGATCGAAATCGATGAATTCGTCATGATAACGGAGAAATCTCGCTCCTAAGGGCGTTTTTTTTTTGCCAAAAACCGCACTATTTTCACTTTGACGCTCCATATCTCCGGAACGGTTGGTCTCAGAGATTCGATCGACCCACAGATCGTTTCCTCGTTCAATTTTCATTCAGATTACAAGAATTCAAATAATTCGATCGAAGAATGCGGAATTTCATTCGTGTCAGAAAGTCCAAGGTACATATTTATCGGATAATCATAGCTTGAAAATTTCGAAATTTTTATTTATCGGTTTAAAAATCTGAAAAAATTCACAACCACTGATTCGAACCCGTAGAGAACGAATCCGAGATCGAAATTGATGAATTCGTCATGATAACGGAGAAATCTCGCTCCTAAGGGCGTTTTTTGCCAAAAACCGCACTATTTTCACTTTGACGCTCCATATCTCCGGAACGGTTGGTCTTACAGACTCGATCGACCCACAGATCGATTCCTCGTTCAATTTTCATTCAGATTACAAGATTTCAAATAATTCGATCGAAGAATGCGGAATTTCATTTGTGTCAGAAAGTCCAAGGTACATATTTATCGGATAATCGTAGCTTGGAAATTTCGAAATTTTTATTTATCGGTTTGAAAATCTGAAAAAATTCACAACCACTGATTCGGACCCGTAGAGAACGAATCCGAGATCGAAATTGATGAATTCGTCATGATAACGGAGAAATCTCGCTCCTAAGGGCGTTTTTTTGCCAAAAACCGCACTATTTTCACTTTGACGCTCCATATCTCCGGAACGGTTGGTCTTAGAGATTCGATCGACACACAGATCGTTTCCTCGTTCAATTTTCATTCAGATTACAAGATTTCAAATAATTCGATCGAAGAATGCGGAATTTCATTTGTGTCAGAGAGTCCAAGGTACATATTTATCGGATAATCGTAGCTTGGAAATTTCGAAATTTTTATTTATCGGTTTAAAAATCTGAAAAAATTCACAATCACTAATTTGGACCCGTAGAGAACGAATCCGAGATCGAAATTGATGAATTCGTCATGATAACGGAGAAATCTCGCTCCTAAGGGCGTTTTTTTGCCAAAAACCGCACTATTTTCACTTTGACGCTCCATATCTCCGGAACGGTTGGTCTTAGAGATTCGATCGACACACAGATCGTTTCCTCGTTCAATTTTCATTCAGATTACAAGATTTCAAATAATTCGATCGAAGAATGCGGAATTTCATTTGTGTCAGAGAGTCCAAGGTACATATTTATCGGATAATCGTAGCTTGGAAATTTCGAAATTTTTATTTATCGGTTTAAAAATCTGAAAAAATTCACAATCACTAATTTGGACCCGTAGAGAACGAATCCGAGATCGAAATTGATGAATTCGTCATGATAACGGAGAAATCTCGCTCCTAAGGGCGTTTTTTTGCCAAAAACCGCACTATTTTCAATTTGACGCTCCATATCTCCGGAACGGTTGGTCTTAGAGATTCGATCGACACACAGATCGTTTCCTCGTTCAATTTTTATTCAGATTACGAGATTTCAAATAATTCGATCGAAGAATGCGGAATTTCATTTGTGTCAGAGAGTCCAAGGTACATATTTATCGGATAATCGTAGCTTGAAAATTTCGAAATTTTTATTTATCGGTTTAAAAATCTGAAAAAATTCACAACCACTGATTCGGACCCGTAGAGAACGAATCCGAGATCGAAATTGATGAATTCGTCATGATAACGGAGAAATCTCGCTCCTAAGGGCGTTTTTTTGCCAAAAACCGCACTATTTTCAATTTGACGCTCCATATCTCCGGAACGGTTGGTCTTAGAGATTCGATCGACACACAGATCGTTTCCTCGTTCAATTTTTATTCAGATTACGAGATTTCAAATAATTCGATCGAAGAATGCGGAATTTCATTTGTGTCAGAGAGTCCAAGGTACATATTTATCGGATAATCGTAGCTTGAAAATTTCGAAATTTTTATTTATCGGTTTAAAAATCTGAAAAAATTCACAACCACTGATTCGGACCCGTAGAGAACGAATCCGAGATCGAAATTGATGAATTCGTCATGATAACGGAGAAATCTCGCTCCTAAGGGCGTTTTTTTTGCCAAAAACCGCACTATTTTCACTTTGACGCTCCATATCTCCGGAACGGTTGGTCTTAGAGATTCGATCGACCCACAGATCGTTTCCTCGTTCAATTTTCATCCAGATTACAAGATTTCAAATAATTCGATCAAAGAATGCGGAATTCCATTTGTGTCAGAATGTCCAAAGTACATATTTATCGGATAATCGTAGCTTGAAAATTTCGAAATTTTTATTTATCGGTTTAAGAATCTGAAAAAATTCACAACCACTGATTCGGACCCGTAGAGAACGAATCCGAGATCGAAATTGTTGAATTCGTCATGATAACGGAGAAATCTCGCTCCTAAGGGCGTTTTTTTTGCCAAAAACCGCACTATTTTCACTTTGACGCTCCATATCTCCGGAACGGTTGGTCTTACAGACTCGATCGACCCACAGATCGATTCCTCGTTCAATTTTCATCCAGATTACAAGATTTCAAATATGCGGAATGCGGAATTTCATTTGTGTCAGAAAGTCCAAGGTACATATTTATCGGATAATCGTAGCTTGAAAATTTCGAAATTTTTATTTATCGGTTTAAAAATCTGAAAAAATTCACAAAACTGATTCGGACCCGTAGAGAACGAATCCGAGATCGAAATTGATGAATTCGTCATGATAACGGAGAAATCTCGCTCCTAAGGGCGTTTTTTTGCCAAAAACCGCACTATTTTCACTTTGACGCTCCATATCTCCGGAACGGTTGGTCTTAGAGATTCGATCGACACACAGATCGTTTCCTCGTTCAATTTTTATTCAGATTACAAGATTTCAAATAATTCGATCGAAGAATGCGGAATTTCATTTGTGTCAGAGAGTCCAAGGTACATATTTATCGGATAATCGTAGCTTGAAAATTTCGAAATTTTTATTTATCGGTTTAAAAATCTGAAAAAATTCACAACCACTGATTCGAACCCGTAGAGAACGAATCCGAGATCGAAATTGATGAATTCGTCATGATAACGGAGAAATCTCGCTCCTAAGGGCGTTTTTTTTGCCAAAAACCGCACTATTTTCACTTTGACGCTCCATATCTCCGGAACGGTTGGTCTTACAGACTCGATCGACCCACAGATCGATTCCTCGTTCAATTTTCATCCAGATTACAAGATTTCAAATATGCGGAATGCGGAATTTCATTTGTGTCAGAAAGTCCAAGGTACATATTTATCGGATAATCGTAGCTTGAAAATTTCGAAATTTTTATTTATCGGTTTAAAAATCTGAAAAAATTCACAACCACTGATTCGGACCCGTAGAGAACGAATCCGAGATCGAAATTGATGAATTCGTCATGATAACGGAGAAATCTCGCTCCTAAGGGCGTTTTTTTTGCCAAAAACCGCACTATTTCCACTTTGACGCTCCATATCTCCAGAACGGTTGGTCTTACAGACTCGATCGACCCACAGATCGATTCCTCGTTCAATTTTCATTCAGATTACAAGATTTCAAATAATTCGATCGAAGAATGCGGAATTTCATTTGTGTCAGAAAGTCCAAGGTACATATTTATCGGATAATCGTAGCTTGAAAATTTCGAAATTTTTATTTATTGGTTCAAAAATCTGAAAAAATTCACAATCACTAATTTGGACTCGTAGAGAACGAATCCGAGATCGAAATTGATGAATTCGTCATGATAACGGAGAAATCTCGCTCCTAAGGGCGTTTTTTTTGCCAAAAACCGCACTATTTTCACTTTGACGCTCCATATCTCCGGAACGGTTGGTCTTACAGACTCGATCGACCCACAGATCGTTTCCCCGTTCAATTTTTATTCAGATTACAAGATTTCGAAGAATTCGATCGAAGAGTGCGGAATTTCATTTGTGTCAGAGAGTCCAAGGTACATATTTATCGGATAATCGTAGCTTGAAAATTTCGAAATTTTTATTTATCGGTTCAAAAATCTGAAAAAATTCATAATCACTAATTTGGACTTGTAGAGAACGAATCCGAGATCGAAATTGATGAATTCGTCATGATAACGGAGAAATCTCGCTCCTAAGGGCGTTTTTTGCCAAAAACCGCACTATTTTCACTTTGACGCTCCATATCTCCGGAACGGTTGGTCTTACAGACTCGATCGACCCACAGATCGATTCCTCGTTCAATTTTCATCCAGATTACAAGATTTCAAATATGCGGAATGCGGAATTTCATTTGTGTCAGAAAGTCCAAGGTACATATTTATCGGATAATCGTAGCTTGAAAATTTCGAAATTTTTATTTATTGGTTCAAAAATCTGAAGAAATTCACAATCACTAATTTGGACTCGTAGAGAACGAATCCGAGATCGAAATCGATGAATTCGTCATGATAACGGAGAAATCTCGCTCCTAAGGGCGTTTTTTTGCTAAAAACCGCACTATTTTCACTTTGACGCTCCATATCTCCGGAACGGTTGGTCTTAGAGATTCGATCGACCCACAGATCGTTTCCTCGTTCAATTTTCATTCAGATTACAAGATTTCAAATAATTCGATCGAAGAATGCGGAATTTCATTTGTGTCAGAAAGTCCAAGGTACATATTTATCGGATAATCGTAGCTCGAAAATTTCGAAATTTTTATTTATTGGTTCAAGAATCTGAAAAAATCCACAATCACTAATGTGGACTTGTAGAGAACGAATCCGAGATCGAAATTGATGAATTCGTCATGATAACGGAGAAATCTCGCTCCTAAGGGCGTTTTTTGCCAAAAACCGCACTATTTTCACTTTGACGCTCCATATCTCCGGAACGGTTGGTCTTAGAGATTCGATCGACCCACAGATCGTTTCCTCGTTCAATTTTCATTCAGATTACAAGATTTCAAATAATTCGATCGAAGAATGCGGGATTTCATACGTGTCAGAAAGTCCAAGGTACATATTTATCGGATAATCGTAGCTTGAAAATTTCGAAATTTTTATTTATTGGTTCAAAAATCTGAAAAAATTCACAATCACTAATTTGGACTCGTAGAGAACGAATCCGAGATCGAAATTGATGAATTCGTCATGATAACGGAGAAATCTCGCTCCTAAGGGCGTTTTTTGCCAAAAACCACACTATTTTCACTTTGACGCTCCATATCTCCGGAACGGTTGGTCTTACAGACTCGATCAACCCACAGATCGATTCCTCGTTCAATTCTCATCTAGATTACAGTATTTTCAACAATTCGATCAGAGAATGCGAAATTTCATTCGTGTCAGAAAGTTCAAGGTACATATTTATCGGATAATCGTAGCTTGGAAATTTCGAAATTTTTATTTATTGGTTTAAAAATCTGAAAAAATCCACAACTTTTAATTCGGACTCGTAGAGAACGAATCCGAGATCGAAATTGATGAATTCGTCATTATAACGGAGAAATCTCGCTCCTAAGGGTGTTTTTTTGCCAAAAACCGCACTGTTTTCACTTTGACACACCATATTTCCGGAACGTCTCACAGACTCGATCGACCCACAGATCGATTCCTCGTTCAATTTCCATCTAGATCACAGGATTTCAAATAATTCGATCAGAGAATGCGAAATTTCATCCGTGTCAGAATGTCCAAGGTTCATATTTATCGGATAATCGTAACTTGGGAATTTCGAAATTTTTATTCATCAGTTTAAAAATCTGAAAAAATTCACAACCACCAATTCGGACCCTCAGAAAACGAATCTGGAATCGATTCGGTTCGGCTCATTTGTTCCATCAATAAAATGTGTCTTCGATAACTTTTCGATACGATCCTATTACATAACAATAATCCATCTCACCTTTTTGCCGTTGAGGAACCAAGTGACGTTTGCTGCAGGATAAGATGGCGGAGATGAACAGTTCCCTTTGACGGTCTGTCCAATTTCCAGCAGCTCCTTCTCTATTTCTAGCACTGGATCTTCACTTGGCACCTCTGTGAAGGAATCAAAACGTCAGCGAACATCAGCTCTGAGCTTGATCACTTATGAAAACAGCACTTTTGATATGTCATTTGGAAAATAGACGTTCTCACTATGATAAAGAATGCTCGCTTGCAGGTATTGATGAACGTGATGATATCTCAACCTGGAAATCTCACATATTACTATAACGTCACATATTACTTATATTCCAGATTGATTTTGCTCTTAACTTTCCGGAAAATGATTGAATCCGCTACCTACCACCTACCTTCAAGCTGCGTCAATCTGTGTCACTATCAGCTCCTGCCTCTTCTGATTGATTTCGAAAAAAATACCCAGGAAACATCATCATTCATGACAATGACGAAGAATTTCTCGCTAAACATGCTGTCTCGAACGAGTGCGATCGAAATAATACCATAACGCGGAGTCCGCTTCATCTCGAGAAGGTGGAGAAGTTTCCGGCAAACAAGATCCTTCTTTCGAGTGGGAATCCGTGTCGGATATGTTCCGTAGTTGGTTTTCTTTCGCGACGAGTACTCGGAAATGTTGTGTTGGGTCTGATATCGGATTGCGTACGTCGACTTTGGGAAGTCGTTATTTATTCCTTCAATTCCCAATCACCGCATGAGAAGGCATAGGGAATAAGGAGCAATTTGTCTGGATTTATCGTGTGAGGATGACAGTTGAAGATGTACGGTTATCAAAGACGTATCGAGTGGAGCGAGAAAATTTGGGTCATTTATAAACAGAGCTATCGGCTATTCACTTATGTTCACTTATAGAAGAAAATTTCCGTTTAATGCAACCCTACTTCAGTCTATGTTAGCCTGAGTGATGGCCTATACAGGGGTGCAACAAAGTTACCTTGTCCACAGAGAGAATGATGGCTACGATGATATCTACAGGGATCGAAGTCAGAAGAGGGAGGAGGTGATGGTCACATTACCAGAAGCACCTCGAAGAATGGAGGAAGGTTAGGATGCAAAATCAATTCCAAATATGAGAACCATATTGACGGTACCAGCAATGCAATTTCCACGTAGATTATCATTATTTTCATCAACCATTACAAGCGTGCGTTTTTCACATATTCACAGACTAGTGTGTTCAACTTTCGACTTTCCTGATTCCTGATTCTTCATGGTGTGCTATTGATGTTTAGTTTCTGAACTGATTATAAATCCAGCTGATTTAAGTGAGTCTTGTTTTATGACAGTATATGGCACCCTATGGGAAGGTTCGTGACGTCAAAATCATGCATCGATAAATAAATTGTGCCTTATACAAACAATCGAATTCGAAGTCGAATTGATATACCTAAATCTGGTCCGATTGTATTCTCGGGGAAGAGAAAATAAAATGCGATACATGGAATTTGAAATTCCTTCAGGGTCTCGAATGAATTTTTCAGGTAAACAACGTGTAACCGCCATTCCAATTCCACATCATTTTTCACCGGGCTTGACGTTACATGAAACTCAATTACTTCACCACAATTTATATTAGGAAATACTGAATGTGGATTCTGCGGGTTTTGTGATTTACTGAATTCCCAACGTTTCGTTATTCGCGATATTGAATTATTTTCTATCTATAGCAATTCGATTACTCGAATATTCAATTAGTTTTTATGATTCGATAACGCCGTTTCGTTTGACACTGGATGATTAAAATGAATTTATACATAATTATTCGATAATCATTTGTCACCGATGGGTGACATATGAATTGTGTCTGTTTTGCAATTCTTCAGTTGAAATAAATATTCACACCTGATCAGTTACTGATATTTGACAGCAAATTTCAATATATGAAGGATGCAAATGTAGAGTTCATTTAGAAAACATGATATTTCATTGAATCCTTCTATACAGATGTATGAGACTCTTTCCATCGTCGAGGATCATTTACATAAATCTACTTCCAACTCTGATTACCATATGTACCAGAGTATTCAACATTACTTTTCGAAATATCATCACATGACTATATCAAGTTTTGGAATCATCTGCTAGAATGTATCGAATCTGTAATGTTAATATTTTCAAAATTGATTCCAAATTGATTCCAGCATTGTTACCTTCCTTCTCACCTTTGTTACCATTGAATATACAAAATTGTTCGAATCAGCAAACTATCAGTATCAACTGACACTTATAAGTGGAAAACGAAGAAATGCATTCTGATGTTTTACATTGTTCGATTGAAATATCATACCTTGTTTTCCAAAGCCTCCTAGATACAAATGGAACTGCACTATTGCCATCTAATTTATATAATCTAATATTTGCAATTCTTCAGTGACGTGTCTACATGATCTATACATAAGAACGAATAGATATATTTTCATTATCATTATTGATATCGTATGCCACAGACAACATTTTCCATAGAATTCTTTCAGGCTTATTACCGTTTGTTAGAATGTTGAAAAAGTCTTTCCGATTCTTCAGCTCATTCAAGCCAGGTAAATAGATACCAACATCATTAGCGCCATATTCTGAATTTTAATTAAAACAGTAATTAATCCCTCGACTTTTCTGTTCGCGTTTCACGACCCTTTTGCGAATCATGGGGCGCGATATGAATGTGAAGCGGGAGTTCATTATATTTCTTTCAAAAGATGTTGCGGATACGTCGTATAGGAACGGTTTTTATACTTTGGTATTGTTTTCTGAACCGCCGAATGATGGTCAGATCCACTTGATGTGCTCAGATATATCCACAGTTAGAGCTGGAGAGTTCAAAAATCTTGAACAACAGGAAATATGGCTTCCGTCACCAAAGAAAACAGGATATTTGGTCGTCTACGTGACAGTTATCGATCGAGAAACATGGGGAGCATTGACCGAGTCACTAACCCCCAACCCCTTACTGTCTCGTTTACTGTCGAGTTTCTTCAGGTGTCAGACAAATTCTCATCTGATCACTGCTGGGGATCCACAAGGATCTGTCTCGACACCAATTTCGATTTTGCTCACCAGCGTTGAAAAACCATTGGAATATATATTTTCGCATCTGACGCTCAGTTGTCGACTATCCCGCATTTGATAAATGGGATCCCAGCGAAAATAATCTTCGGGAAACAGTGCTCCTTTGTGCCCTCCAGAGTAATCAACTGGCGGTCCTCTTGATGGATCGTCCATCATCATCCGGACTGATGAAAGCAAAGATAACTCGACGAGAAATGTAGCCGCCCTAGCGGCTTTGTGTCTCGCCCCATTCACTGGGGGGCATCACAAACAATTTCACGGAAAGCAACAGGAAAAATTAACGGTTTATGCCTATCTTCAACGAGGGTAAGGTGAGTTCCGTTATACGCCAGTAGGGGATTTCACTACCACAGTTATCTGTACGTACATTCAATTCTAGAATTAATCAGAAGACATAATTCAACAATTTTTATGAAATATCTGTTAATCGTTTTATTATTAATTATGCTCTAAATCACTAAAATTAAAATTTTGTCGAAACCATGAGAGGAATCGACTTTTGTCAAGAGTACCTTTTTTGTAGTGAATGAGTTGAATAATTTAGATTTCATATTGAAACTAATTTTTTTCCATTGGCGTAGGAGTTTTAGATGTTTATTCACTGAAAAAATCAAGTTCTACGCCCATGGAATGATATTCATTATGATTATGATATGAGTTTCATTGCCCGATGAGTCTATGCCAACGTACCAAATTTGAAAAAAATCTCACGAGCCGTTCAAAAGTTATGAAGCAAAATCGATTTGAAAATTTCAACTTCAGAGCCGTCTAGCGCCCAAACTAAGCAACTTTTTACTGAGGTAAGTTTGCTTGTATCGAATTGTTTTGGTCTGAAGAATATGTGGTAGCTTTTTGTAAAGACCTTTTAAGGACACCCTGTAAATAATATACAAAATATATATATAAAAAGACGTAGTGTATATCAAAGCAAAGAAATAGTACTTTTTCATAGTACTTACACTAGTATAAGTTACATCACCAAAATATAAATCAAGTTTAAAATATTACAATACATGAGGAATCATTTTAAAATGTGACTACATATTTAGTATTAATCATATTTAATGAACAAAAAAAAATAATAATAATATCCCGAGCAAATAGTTTCAAATATTTATATTGCACAATACAAAGAAAGAACCCCACTGACAAATAAACAAACATATTTACCCCCATTATACTTGTATGTATTTCTTCAATCTGTCTTTGAAATTTATCAGTGAAGAGGATGATTTAATAGCATCTGGTAATTTATTAAATTCTAGAAATCCCTTGAAAAATAATGAGTTCATAGTATTGCGGTAAGACGTTTTTGGTACATAGATTTCATTTTTTCCACGAGTATTATGGTTATGGATATTTTCATTGAAAGTTACGTATTTCTGAAAATAATCGGGTGCCATGTTGTTAAGTATTTTAAATATTAAAATCATGGTAAAATAGAAAAGTCTTCTTTCTACTGGAAACCAATTTAGGCTCATTAACATCGATTTAATGGGGGTGAGTCGACTCGTTTTCAAAATAATCCTCATTCCACGATTTTGCAGTTTTTGTAGCATATTTATTTTATTCAGACTAAACAGGTATACAATTGATGGGCAATAATCAAAATGCGGCTGAATTATTGAATTATAAACTTTAATTTTAGACTCAGTCGACAAATGTTGAGATATTCGGGTAAAAAAAATAAAGTTTTTTTTGAAATTTTTTTGTATATATAATCAAAATGATCATTGAAAGTCAGACAATTATCGAGAAGAAAACCCAAATATTTAACTTTTGAAACCACGTGAATTCGTTCATTATCAATGCTCAGGTGGATATTAACAATGTCAATTGCATTATATTTATATTTGGTTGTGAAGATCATTGCCTGAGTTTTATAGATATCTAACCGTGCACTTTAGAATCAAGAGCCTCTCAGGAGGCTACTTTCAGAGGAGATTAGAAATAACACCCTACTATATCCTGATGAAGTGCGAAAGATGAAACATACTGGGATCCTATCAGCTGACTGTGAAATAAACCCCACGAATAGACCCCCTGAAGATTGTCGAGTTTCTAAGAGAATTGAATCTTGAGGAGCTTTTATGTACCATGCAATAAACAGAAGAAAATGGGGCGAAATGGATCCAATCAAAGCAAAGCAAAGTTTCCATGAAGTAGTTCCCGCATACTTCAAAAGAACGGTGGTACCTGAGTTTAAGTTTTTGTTCCGTTTTTGATCCCAATAATTATTTGTCCATCTAAAATACGTATTCAACGAATTGATGATTCCTTGGAGAATGTAATTGTCTGTCGATACTCGAGAAACAAGTTGAGGTCGATTCGGTCTGGCGAACAATGCCGACGATTCGGCAACACCGCAATCAGCGTGACCGCTGCGGCACGTAGATTGGCCTGCTTAAAAGGCCGGGCAGCAGACCCGGTGGATTATACTCGGGAATTGTGACATATATATATATATATATATATATATATAACGTTGTCTGTTCGGATCTGGTGCGAGATAGAATCCGAAAGGAGGGTTTTTGTGTCCGAAAGAGGAATTGTCAGTCGAGCGAATGAGTGGGAGGGATGGACATCTGTCGCACCTAATTTTCATACTGGTCGGGGAGACGAGGTGGAGATAAATACCGGTTGATTCACAGTCAGAAGAACGCAAACTTTCTTTTTGTGAATTGTCCCTTCTGAATCCAGTGTAATCAATGTCGAATTTGACGAAACACGCGACAATCGTTACTTTGTACGCCCATGGCGGCGAGCACTTTGCGATCACATGTCTCTGATTCGTGGCGTCGTGCTCTGGAATTTTTAGCGTTGATGTGGTGTCAAAGCCAAGTTGGTGCCTAGACAGATATGATGAGGAATCACCCTGTGTAGGCGTTTCTGAACAACCCTCGCAGAGAGTGATCACATCGCAGATAAATCCACAACTCGATCGAATATATCATACAGCTCTTAGTTCATCCTGTAGATATATAGATTCGGTACCGGAAATTCGTGCATTACATTAATTTTCCTCGCGAAACTTCGCGCCTCGACCCAAATGTTCCCGTCCAACTTTGGACTTTTCGGGGCAATAGCGCCGTTTCTTGGGGAATATTGAAAGAGAGCCACTTTGCTGGTTGGCAAGCGAGAATGAATGGTGGAACATCCGTCTGTCTTGATACGTCAGACAGGTAGCCATATCTCACGGTCACCGAACGCGAACGTCATTATTGCAAAATGGAGGCATCCGTACGGCACACCTGTACCTTTCTACTGATACTCTAACCACCAGGTTATTTGTTTTCAGCGTCGGTTGATATTTTTGTATATCTGGCACCTCTGGCGTCATTGGACGATAAAGGATTCCTAGAGAAGTCGAACATCTCTCGCAAAGATATGGACATATGCACATCTTTGATGTTGAGTAAAACCAAAGTTGTTGCCAAGACAGATCCTTGTTTGTGGAGTACCAACATTGATCGTCATTGTATCAGAAGAGACTTTGTCTATCACCACATGAAGTGATCTAACTGCGAGGAAACTCTAGACACTATACGAGTTTCGTTAGAAGATCTTGGTGTCGAATAATCTGGAGATGTCCAATGTCAGGTATTCCCAGCGAGGCCACCATGTTTCTTGTTGATCTCAATCGGCCTATGGTTGCTTTTTCGGTATTGGCTGCTAGATTCCACAAGAGTTTCTGGGGCAAGTCGTGAAGGCGTTGTTTCCATATCCTGCAGCCAGCTACGAACATGAATTTGGAAGGTTATAAGTGAACTAGGCTATAACTGCCCAGTTGCCTCGAAAATTCCACACGACCTCTCTTCGTGTAGAAGATTTCGAGCTTTTCTCTACCCTCCACTATTCTGACTAATCTGACGGTTGCTAAATCCATCGGGACTCGGCCACTCGGTATGCGACCAGAGAGCGATTCGGCAACACTGTACCGACTGGAATTTTCTGTCTGCTGTCGACCAAAAACCGCTTAGGCGGGTTGAACGAGCGAGTTGTTTTCCAACGTCCGACCGAATTTGCATGAGCACAGGGAGCGAACTTGGAGGCGGAAGAAAACCCTCCCGGAAAACTGTGCCTGGCGAACGGACGCTCTTCATGCGAGTTATGCCGCTCCTTTCGGGTCAGGACCCGATCTCTATTGTCTCTTCTATCTGCACCACTCTCTATCTCTCTATAGTATTTTCACTCTTTCTACTCCTCACCATCTTCACTATCTCTACTTCCCTTATTCTCTGCTTCCTCTACTCTTTGTACGCTCTATTTATTTATTTTTTTTTTCATCTGTGGACAACACGAAAGGGAAACCTATGATGTTCGAGGAACATCGTGTTACCCAGCGGTGGAATTTTGGGAGAGAAGGAAGATGTTGGAATTTTTCTTGAGAGTTTGGAGGTTATAAGCATCAGGCAAGACTTCACTAGGCAAAGAATTCCATAACTTTGCCGTTCTATTGAGGAATGATGCTTGGTATAGCGATGTTCGATAGGTCTCGAGCCTGACAGTGTAGGGGTGACCAGCCTGAGCTCGTCTGGTTCGTCTACTAGGAATCGCGCGTGGTGGCATAATAGATGATATTTCCGTTGAGCAGCGACCGTGAAAGTATCTATAAAAAAGGCATAGATCGCCGACCTTTCTACGATGATCTAGAGAGGTCAATGATTTGGTGAGTGTTGTATCATCGACTAGGCGAATAGCTCTCTTCTGAATTGAATCTAAGAGCTTAAGCGTATGTTTGGGGGCAGAGCTCCAAACACGTGAACAGTACTCCAGGACAGGTCGAATTTGTGCTTTGTAGATCATAAGCAGTTGCTGGGATGTGAAATATCTCTTCGCACGGAAAAGAAAACCAAGTTTTTGTGAAGCAGTTTTCGCAATGGACCTCACATGATCGTCCCATGAAAGAGCACTGTTGGTGGTGACACCCAGCATGGATATTGACGACCTCATAGGAACAGTGGTGGTACCCGACATCATCAAATTGATGGGCATTGTGTGATCAGCCTTCTTGGTGAACATACAAGCTTGAGTTTCAGTTGCATTCAACTGTACTAGATTCTCAGATCCCCATTTCAGAATTCTAGTCAGATCCCCATTTAAAGCATCAACCTGTCTTCGCCTTGCACCTCTGGCCTCGTTGGATGATATAGGGGCTCTAGAGGAAAAGGCGGAATGAAGTGTACTTACTATCATCCGCAAAGCTATGAACTGGGCTGGAGGTCACATTCAACAAATCATTGATGTGGAGCAAGAACAAAGTTGGTGCCAAGACAGAGCCTTGTGGAACACCAGCATTGATAGTCATTGTATCAGACGATACCCCGTCTACCACCACGTAGAGTGATCTATCTGCAAGAAAACTCGATAGTAAAAGACATAGTTGGAGCGGCAAACCATATGACGGTAGTTTCGCTAAGAGGCCTTGGTGCCAAACTTTCTATGTGACGTCTCTTCGTACAATTTCCACCTACCACTCTATACTTTGTCTATACTGTCTTCACTATTTTCACCCTCTACTATCCGTAATGCTTATTGCTTCCTTCACTCGTTGTACCCTCTATACTCTTCCTATTGTTTCTCTATTCCATTTCTACTTTCTCCATACTTTTGTCATCTGCACTATCACTATTCAATCTCGATCTACCTTCAACTATCTCTAGACGATGGCATTCTCAAAATTACTTGCCGACATTAGTGCACCTTGGAACGATAGATGTCGTGTTCAAAGGCGAAATATCTTGCTGCGATTATTCCTTCGGCGAAAGACAGATACCTCATCGGAAGAGCCACAGTAATGTCTAGACAAAGAGTCGAGATGTTCGGCAGAGCGCGTAAAGCCGATAATAAAGCCTCACGACCGACGTACCGCAAAGCAAATTCGCAGCGAACCACAGGTCATAGCTTTGCGACCACCGTCCCTTCGAATAATCGGATGCACCCTGATTGGATTGTGTACTGTTATAATAGGGATATGTAGGTGGCTTGGACGGTGATACCTATTAATTTAATGAATAGCTGGCTTTGTTGTTCGAACCAATGCTGTTTCGCGGTGAGCGTCGTGAGCAGTTCTTATTTTTATATAGAATTGTCGATCTCGATTGGAACAACTGTGATGAATACTCAACCAACTAGAATATTAATAATAATAATAATAATATAATATATTTCGGAGAATGTTTTACAGAAAAAGACAAAAGAGAACATAAAACGAAAACAATGTCAACATATTTCGTACATGGAAAATGAATTACACATTAAAATACTCATGGATTGAATAGGGTTCTAAGTTTATAAGAAAGCTTCTAACGAGTTTTTTTAAATTTGTTGAGACTTTCACAAGTTTTGATATAATCAGGTAATCTATTAAAAAACTTCAAAGCTGCATATGATGGGTGTTTTTCAGTCAGTGTCAATCTATGTATGGGGTAACTTATGTTTGTGCTACGAGTTGGATATGAGTGGTTTCCACCAGATACTGACAGTTTGCTTTTATTTTTGAATAAGTAGACTACACATTCATAAATATAAAGTGCATATATTGTCAGGATGCCCTTCACTTTGAACAGACCTCGACAGGATTGACCATACTTAATGGAAGCGATTAATGATTTTCCTAAAGGTTAGGATGCCAAATCAATCATAACTATAAGTTCCATTGTTGATGGAAACCAGCAGTAAAATTCACAAGTAAATTATTTTTACATTCATCAATCATTGTGAGCGTGCGTTTTTCAGATATTTCCACACTAGCGCGTTTAACTTTCGACTTTCCTGTTACTTATTACTTTATAAATAACCAAACAACGCTGAGAGAGCTGTTTCCATGAGTGCTAGGAAGATATTTTCCAGGAATTCGAGTAGCTTCTTGGCAGGAAATCCTCTGCTGTTCAAAAATATTGGAAGAGAAGAACGGTATTGGTATTTTCATCGATGTGATCTTCATCATCGTCAATAGACTGTATGCGAGTGGACATTTTCTTCTGATTGATTTTGTCTCTTAGACGAAAAACTGATTGAAAACTTTTTCAATTCGACTAACCTGCGGCATCAATATTAAATCTCATTAAAATGTCCTGCAAAGAGCCGACTCTCCTCTCTGAGTCTAACCTTTCGCAATTTTTTTCTTCATTATGTTGATCGAGTTCCATAACTTTCCTGACGGTTTCCAGCCTGCGGGCTAATGAATCTGGTGAAACCGAGACAAAACTCGTTCTTTCATTTTCAGCCGTTATTGAATTTCAAGTTCGGCGACACTTCTATCACATTGTAGATTTTTCTATAATGAAAACTCTTCAGCAGGTCAGCAGTTGTTTCATCTCGAATAGGATTTTCGATGGAGATGATTAGAGGAGCAACTATTGCTAATTCAGGATTCGTGATGTAAACTGAATATGGAGATTCATTTTCCAGCTTTTTTTTTGAAATTTTCTCTCCACGTTTCGAAAAAATAAATTGAGAGTTGTTAAGAATCATTTCAATATATTTGTAGCAAGGACAGATATTGTGAGCTTCCCCAAAATATCACTGCCCTTGAAATCAAACCTTTAGATACCTAAAAGAGAAATTCTCTATTGGTTAGTGACACCTTGTTTTTGAAAAATTTGGAAATACAAATATATTTGATAAGAATGAAACTTCTACTTATCTTACTACAAATATATTGAAATAGTTGTTATACCGTCTACTTTATTTTTTAGAAACGAGGAGAGAAAATCTCACAAAAAGCTGGAAAATGAATGTACCTCCTCCTCGAGAAACTAACAGACAGTATTGAATATGGAGATGTTAAATTCAAGAATAATCAATGAAGAAACACACGGTATCCAAATATTTTGTCAAATCAGTTTGTTGAATCGAATGCGAGTTATTTGCAATGCACCAATTTCCAATTTGAATGAAATTTTCTGACGATTGGATGATACAAAAGTTTTCTATACGGTGCAAACTTTCCGGGACTCAGTGTTTATCATCATTGCCAAATAATCATGATACGTTCTTATAATCATTGTTCATAATTATCTCATTTTTAATTTAACGATTTCGCTCTCCTTTCAGTCGAATGATGATTGGAAAATAGCTGTATAATGATGTATATTTTCTAGGAAAGCATATACAATCATCATACAATTTTCAACCGTTAGAATGTCCGACGATATTGGTAAATTTTTTTACACCTCTAATATCGACTTTATCGAGTATCCTCGTTTGCGCCATAGCAACAAGTGATCAATTATATCCTCGTGGAGCTGCAATTGTAGATCGGAAATCCACTTCACCTCCAGCACTTCCACTCTTTTTGCAATATCGCGAACCGCCGGCGATGACATTGTCGCAACATGCGAATCGTGAAATCCCGTTGGCTCACGTCAACCGGTATCGGAAAATTCTCCTCGGGAAATTCATAATGCCCCCGAGGGGAAAAATCGAATTTTGCATGCCGACGGAGCGGAAATCGGCAGCGTATGTGACCGCTGGCCGGTTCTCCATCGAATCAAATACGGAAACGTCGAATGAAAATAGCGAAAGTCTAGCGGTAACAGGTGCAGAGGAACGACAAAATGTGAACATCGATAGGCACGATGAGAGATTTCTTGAAAAACTATGTTACATTTATGGTGGCTCTATAAAAAAAATTATCACCTAAGATTCACCACTTAACATTTGAGACTTTACATTTAAGACAGATGGAACATGGAAATACAATTGTTCATGTTATAAAAACATTCAAGACTTTCCATTCAACTTGAGAAATTATTGTTAAATGGCCATAAATGAAAATAAGATGTGCGCATGTTCGCCTATGATGTCTTTCGTGCTGCTTCCCGCTTTTGTTGAAAACTGAATTGAGGTTATCTTTTACTGTACGAGAATATTGTAAGTGTTTTCAGGATTTTCGCGGATTTTTGTCATGGGTATTAATACTCTAACGAGTTTTCCAATACTTTCGGCGTTTGGAATTTATTATTCAATTGATATAAAGAAACGTCAGTATTCACAAAGCTTAAATGATTTTTATAACCTAAGCCATTATGATGTCTTGAATCTTAAAGTGATAAATGATGAATGTTAAATATTGAAAGTTTTAATGAAGCCACCATTAAATTTCGCATCGAAAATGTTATCGCTTCGCTAGTGATGTTTGAGTAAACGATACGTAAACACTAGACGTTCCTTGATAAAGAAACGATATTTTTTGGGGTAAGGTTTCACCTTGCACTCGCTGTTGTCTTCGATATTTCGAAATTCTGCTGTTCAAGATGTTGTATAGAGAAACTAGAAACCTGGTGTCGAACAAATTTGTGTGGTTCATGGAAATACGAAGCGGGTGAAACTCTTTTCGGATCGTAAGCATGATAGTACTTGGGAGAGACACAAGATTCTATCGATAGTATCAAACCTATGCTAGCTTCAGAGATACCGATATAGACGTATAAAGTTCGACAATCGACCCTAACCTAACCTCACGTCTTTTGTGACGCTTGCTTACAGTTAGGCTATCTGAAATATACAGGGTGACCCAATGTAAACGAAACAAGGTATGCATTTTACTGAGAGATCAAGGAACTGACATTAAACTAATTGATTCTTCATGTAATGTTGGATAGGACAGGATTTAGAAGAAAAAACACATGAGGCACTTTTTAGATGAACATAGTTCTAACTACAAAATGAGAAATAGTGATGATCGAAGGGGCGAAAAGCGTTACTTTCCATGACTAGCCGAATATTTTCTTGAACGTCGTGTCTTCTCGAGAGCAACTGCTTTGAATACCTTCCATAAAACAAGGAAGCGTTGGTGAGAGATTTCCCCTTATCCCATTTGAGATTCAAGGACTGGAGCTCAACCCTTCGAGGGCTTTGGAGTGAAAAAGTTGAAAACATGCCCAAAATATTTCTTCGTCGGAATAAGAATCGACCGGTTCAAGCGTTTTTTTTTTCTGAGAACGATAACTATGTCAAATCGGCATTGTTACGTTTTCATTGTGTCACCCTGTGGTATTGCTGCGTTCATTCATATGACTTTTAGAAAATAATTCAAATGAAAAACGTTCTAATGGTAGTTCGATAATGTCGAAAGGAAACAATTTGACTCAGAGTAGAACACCTATATGAATCAGGGTTGATACTACATACCATATCGCATTTTTACTCTCCAGATATCAGACTTATTTCGTTCTATATAAGGATGTAACGCGTTAGATTGGCGAAAAAAATTCGAGGCGATGTAATGAAAGTTTCACTTTGAACTCTCAAAAAAACTCCCAATCAGTGAGAAGCCTATTATTGCCATTCGGAAATAAACTAATTGAGCGTATGAATTTCGAAAAAACTGACGTGAATCATTCACGTTCGTTCATTACCGCATTCACTCCTCTTCATGCATTACGGCTAGACTCTCGCATAAAAATACGAGCGACCAGAAATATTAAATTTATTCTCGCTTCGCAGGTTGATTCTGCGGGATGTCCACAAAGCGCGCGCATTTTTCAATTCGTCCGGCCGATGCATCCGATATATTTGTCTTATTGTCAGCGATTTCGCTGGGGCGGAATTTTTCGTGGCGTTCGTTGTTCCGCGGAATCAGCGACGTATAAAATCAAAGGGGAGTACTCGACATCGACTTCCGTCAGCCAGATTAGCGTCCGGAAATTTATTGGCTGTTATGGCCGCGGTGGCGTAGCCGAAGGGGGATCATCGGGCACTACGCATCCAGGATATTTGTTATTGAAGTGAGGCTTTTATTTTTTTTTTTCGTTCACCTACCGCTAAAAAATATCAAGAAAACGCGCACCATACAGAAAATCAGAGAAAACAGATTGATATTGTATCGTAATTAAATTTCCACTTCAAAAAACTGGTGAGTGCGAACATGTCTTAAACGAAGCACCATTTTTTCCATTGCTACGAGTTCGGTGATACCCTGTATATTTCTCTTCTATGAGCGCCACAACTAACCATAAACTGACATAGAAAGAGTTCAGCTGAGCTCATATTCTCGTGCTCGTAGCTCAAGAGTGGTCAAAAGTTCGAGGGGACTATAAAACCGGCAAATTATCTCTACTGTCGATAGCACGTTCACGTCAAGTTAACGTTCCCTTGTGAGACCAACCGATTTTCAAGCTGCGTTATAGCCAAACTGGAAAGGTTGAAGTACACTATGACATACACGGAGAGAAATTTTAGTTATCCTCTCGAAAGTTATAGTTGCAATAGGCACAACCTAATTTTCTCGTTACTCGAACAATATTCAGGTTATCATAACGATAAAACACTGTTAGGGTATCGAGATCATATGGTTGTGCCTATACCGTAGATGAAACATACAATCCATCTATGACCATACTAACCATACACTTTGTGTAGGACCGGTATAGTTGTTCTACTGTCAAATGAATAAAAATACAAAATGATCCAGAAACGACGTGATATTCCTTCTTACATGATATGTTTCTTCCAAAATTACTCTTCGAAACATATCTCCAATATTTCATCCAATTGAGTTTGATATTCACTCACCGATTACATACATGTATCCTGCCTGTATGTACGTGTAGAAATTGGGCGCGTCTGATGATACTTCGCATTTATATTTGCCAGAAGCCTCGATCTGTACGTTCCTCAGCACCACTCTGTTAGGATTGCTTTTACCGAGCTGAAAATAAATAAACCTACGGTTAGCCATCAGAGATCACGATAATCTTCTAGTGAATTGAAAAATTCACTTGAGCATCTGTTATGGAAACCTCCCTCAACCCAATTTTGTAAAGCACTCCTTGCAATGGTAGTCCCATGACAGAGAGAACTGTTGATGTCTCCTCTCAACTGTCAAGTGTCTGAGTGAGCAGGTCGTTACTTCGGACAGCTTTCGTTGGTGTTTTTGCCGGATCAAAGTTCCGACGATTGTCTATGATCTAGACTCTGATCTATTTGATGCGATTTTCACTGTTGATACTCCGTTGGTTTCTATTAGGTCTGACCCGTGTCTATACCTACATGTGATTACGATAATCCTGGCGCAAATGTTATTCGTGTTTTGATCTGTTCCCTCTACGATTTTCAGAACTCTATTATCATACCTAGGGTTAATGAACATGGTGGATGATGTTATTATTGTATTCAGAAGGCGATATAATCACGAATAACTATAACAGCATCCGTGTAACATCCTGGAACATGTTCTAGCCGAAGCTGCCCTATTTCGATGGTCAGATGCTGAAGGAAAAAAAAAACTGAACGAATCTCACTCACATCGACATTGACTCCGGGCAACTTGAAGACCTGCGTGCTGGGCAGCTCCTTCGGAATGTATCTGTAGAACTCGTTGGTGCCTTTGTACCACTTGACGGTGTACAGGGGCTCTCCCTCCAAGTCGTAGTCGCAGCGCAGGGTGACCGTGTCCATCACCCTCGCGGCTGGAGGGATGACCACGGACACCTCCTTCAAGGCCGTTATGCCTGAAAAACGAGAAGAATCCGTCAACGACTGGAACGGAAGCGCTGGAAGGCCTGTGTGAATTTTTCATCTTGCCTAAGAAGCGAGATAATCTTGCCGAATAACGTCGCCTCCGTTACCAGAAGGCAGGACTGAAAATGATGGGAATCTGAGTTGTTTTTACATTGTCTGTGTCATCACCGATAGACCTTGCTGGATTAATTGAATTTTTGACGCACCTCAGACACACCAAGAGGCTCAAATCAAACTCTTCCATAGAATATATTAGATACACCCTTCGGTTACTTCGGTGCTTATGAGGCAATATCATCTTGCATAATGAGCAAGATCACCATCTTGCTCAGTGAGCTTGATGATATGGCTTGAGAAGCAATATCATCTTGCTTAGGAGGCAATATCATCTTGCTTAGCAGGCAAGATCATCTTGCCTAATGAGCAAGATCACCATCTTGCTCAGTGAGCGTGATGATATGGCTTGAGAAGAGAGAGTATTCCGCTCAAGAAGCAATATCATCTTGTTTGGGAGGCAATATCATCTTGCCTAATGAGCAAGATCACCATCTTGCTCAGTGAGCGTGATGATATGGCTTGAGAAGAGAGAGTATTCCGCTCAAGAAGCAATATCATCTTGTTTGGGAGGCAATATCATCTTGCATAATGAGCAAGATCACCATCTTGCTCAGTGAGCTTGATGATATGGCTTGAGAAGCAATATCATCTTGCTTAGGAGGCAATATCATCTTGCTTAGCAGGCAAGATCATCTTGCCTAATGAGCAAGATCACCATCTTGCTCAGTGAGCGTGATGATATGGCTTGAGAAGAGAGAGTATTCCGCTCAAGAAGCAATATCATCTTGTTTGGGAGGCAATATCATCTTGCCTAATGAGCAAGATCACCATATTGCTCAGTGAGCTTGATGATATGGCTTGAGAAGAGAGATTATTTTGCTCAAGAAGCAATATCATCTTGCTCAGGAGGCAATATCATCTTGCCTAATGAGCAAGATCACTATCTTGCTCAGTGAGCTTGATGATATGGCTTGAGAAGAGAGATTATTTTGCTCAAGAAGCAATATCATCTTGCTTAGGAGGCAAGATCATCTTGCCTTATGAGCAAGATCACCATCTTGCTTAGTGAGCTTGATGATGTGGCTTGAGAAGAGAGATTATTTTGCTCAAGAAGCAATATCATCTTGCTCATTAGGCAAAAACATCTTGCCTAATGAGCAAGATCAACATCTTGCTCAGTGAGCGTGATGATTCGGCTTGAGAAGAAAGATTATTTTGCTCAAGAAGCAAAATCATCTTGCTTAGGAGGCAATGTCATCTTGCCTAATGAGCAAGATCAACATCTTGCTCAGTGAGCGTGATGATTCGGCTTGAGAAGAAAGATTATTCTGCTCAAGAAGCAAAATCATCTCGCTTAGGAGGCAATATCATCTTGCCTAATGAGCAAGATCACCATCTTGCTCAGTGAGCATGATAATATGGCTTGAGAAGAGAGATTATTTTGCTCAAGAAGCAATATCATCTTGCTCAGTTAGCGTGATGATTTGGCTTGAGAAGAAAGATTATTTTGCTCAAGAAGCAAAATCATCTCGCTTAGGAGGCAATATCATCTTGCCTAATGAGCAAGATCACCATCTTGCTCAGTGAGCATGATAATATGGCTTGAGAAGAGAGATCATTTTGCTCAAGAAGCAATATCATCTTGCTCAGTGAGCGTGATGATTTGGCTTGAGAAGAAAGATTATTTTGCTCAAGAAGCAAAATCATCTCGCTTAGGAAGCAATATCATCTTGCCTAATGAGCAAGATCACCATCTTGCTCAGTGAGCATGATAATATGGCTTGAGAAGAAAGATTATTTTGCTCAAGAAGCAAAATCATCTCGCTTAGGAGGCAATATCATCTTGCCTGATGTGCAAGATCACCATCTTGCTCAGTGAGCATGATGATATGGCTTGAGAAGAGAGATTATTTTGCTCAAGAAGCAATATCATCTTGCTTAAGAAGCAAGGTCAAGTCGTATCTCAGATAGATGTGCATCCAGTAAGAAACATGACTATTTTTCTACGTAAACGTGCGGTGTTTGACATCCGACGACATCTGTTTAAACGATTACTGTCGATATCTAGAGCATCATCTATCCGGAGTTTTCCTTCCCGCTTTCACTTAGTTTTCCTCAAGCTCTGGCAGGGAACGAACGTTCGTTCTCGTTCCCACCGATCGGAGTCGGTATCAATATATAAGCGATCGGGCGGCGAAACCTCCTTAAAGCAATTGTCGAAATGGATCACCGCCGGAACTTTTTCAAATTAGAAGAGCAGATCAGTCAAGGAGGAAATCACATCTCGCCAACATTACGGCGAACAATAGGAGCCCGAAATTGGATCACGGGAAACAAAAGACGTTGATTAATGAAGGCGGATGGTTTTGCCTTGTAAACTGCCCCCACCCAGCGTCTATTCCGTAGGGTGATTGATCGAGGAATGAGTGAATAGGGAAAAAAGTTACCGACGATGTGATTGAGGAATCTGAGCAGCGTGGAGTTTTTTTTTCGCAACGGAAAAAGTATGCATAACATGTAGGAGCAGGTTTTCGGTGAGCTCTTCTGAGCCGTAGGAAAGAGGAAGGTTCAGGTACAGGGTCGCAACTTTTTCAATTATTTTAAAGTTCAATATTTTTGGGAACTCTATTCTTCCATGTACAGAGTCCATCGAAGTAAACAGATATAACTGAAGATTGTTTTGCTTCCTCAATTGGAAAAAAATCAATGATTTCAAAAGTTTTGTCGGACGAATTCAAATAGTTTGCAACCTCCCTAAAGCTCTCGTGTACGATATCAATCAGATCCCAAGAAAAATATTCCAACTGGTGAAGTTCACGAGATGAAAATGAACTGGAAACGGTTCCTGGCATCACTCTGTATACTCCGTTGGATACTTAATTTTCTTAATCTATTCGGGACCCGATCCTGCATAATCCAGAGTTGAATAACTCTCCATAATTGAATCCAGCGAAGTATCTCCAACTACTGGTCGCCTCCGAGAAATAACTTGGCTATTGTTATCGACTTTCGAAAAAAAAAATGAAGAAAAAATCGGCGGGGCGTTATGTAAAGGCGCGAACGGAATCTAATTTATATCGATCGTTCAATTACCGCTCGCTCGGAAAAGATTGATTGCTTGAGTGGAAAACAAGTAAATCAATTTGGAAGTTTTCTACGACGGCAAGAAAGATTTAAATTGATTCTCCTTCCTGTCAGGCCTAACGTCGATGGGAAAAACATCTCTCGAACTTATTTCCATTTATTGGTTTCCACACAGAGAGGTGTTTCCGCCAAATCCGGAGTCATTTCGAGGTATTGACGAGATGGGAAACTTTGTCCGATCTGACGAACTCGAATTTTTAGTGAACATCATCATTTAGAATAAGAAAACTCTACCTAATCAGCCCTATTGATAACGGGATAATTCTGATCGTATCAGGAGAGCAGAAATGCGTATATACTGGGTGGCCCAATGGAAACGAAACTGGGCCGATGTGACATAGTTATTGTTTTTATCTCGAAGGCGAAATATTTTGCGCATGTTTTCAACTTTTTCACTTCAAACCTCTCGAAGGGGTGAACTCCAATCCTTGAATCTCAAATGGGATAAGGGGTCAGACAAGTGATACATCATTTCAAAGGTAATCGAAATTCAATGCAGTAGCTCTCGAGAAAACACGTTGATGAAAATAATCGGCTATATAGTGATGGAAAGTAACGCCTTTTTCCCTTTCATCACTATTTCACATTTTGCCTTTTGTGTTTTTTTTTTTCAAATCCTGTCGTATCCAACATTAGATGAAGAATCATTTATTTTAATGTCAGTTCCTTGATCTCTCAGTGAAATGCATACCTTGTTTCGTTTTCATTGGGCCACCCTGATTCAACCGAATGAATTTTTTTCAAATTCCATTCCTAAGACGGTATCGGGCAATGAGTATAAGGACAGCAAAAACGTCTGAGGGGAAGTGTTGCCTTACCTACGACCGGAAAACAAGTTTCATCCCGAGCTTTGTAAAGATATATATGATATTTCTCACTCGAATCATCACGAATATCCACTAATCAGAAACATCATAGTTAGGAGGTATATCTGAAGACCTATAGTACTAACATCATTACTTGACTCTCCTGTGAGCTATAATTACGAATTTCATAATACTCACTTCTGGACTCGCAGTCCCCAAATGAGAAATTTCAACTGCGGAGATTGTTTTTTTTTCGTGTCTACACCCTCCACCCTGGAACCTAAAAATCCGCAGCGGCAGTTCAATCGGTGCCTAATACGCAACGAAATAATTACTTTCCATCAAAATGGATCCACATTCATTAGAGGTGTGACGTAGATCCCGCTCCATTCGACGGCAAATTGAAATTAATGGCGTAACACAGATGTTTCCTTATCGATTCCATCAGTTTTCTATACATCGAGGGTGAGAAAATAGTAGTGTTTTCTCACGTTAATTAATACGAGCTCGTTACAAATGTGGCTTTATCAACCCATCAGATGTCATAGCATCAGACATTTCAATAAACTGAAAAAGCAATCTAGCTACACTCATCTGTATTTCAATTAAACTTGGCAGCAATCTCTTGTCAACCAGGGGTGGAATTCATACGTTTGTTAATGTTTTCTTTTTATTTAATCTTTCGACAACGCCAAGGGGAATTCTCGTATGAGTAGACGATGAAATGTTGTTGGAGGAAGGAAGCAAGTACGTGGAATTCTTTCCGAAAGTTTGAAGCATCATTAAAATTTCATTAGGCAAAAAAATCCATAACTTTGCCTACCTTTCTCCTAATGTAGCAATATGAATAATAATAAGAAACAAAAAAGAAGACTACGGCGAAATGAACTCCGATTTGATGCCTCTGCGTATGTTTGGGATCTGAACTTCAATCATGTGAAAATTACTCCAGGACAAGTCGAGATTGCGCTTTGTGAGATCGTGAGCTTGAGTTTTTGTTGAATTGAACTCTACTAGATTTTATGATCCCCATTCCCAAATTCCTTGTAAGAGCGAAGTGGATGCCAAGACATATCCTTGTGGTCCTTATCAGCATTGATTGATGAATTAGAAATGAAAGAAGACTCAGAAGATAAAGATGAAAGTATGTAACTTGAACTTACATATTTGACTTGTAACACATACACATGAATGAATGAAAAACTTTTTCAAAACTGAAGGAAACTCTTGGAAGAAGTAGGCACATTTTGCAATAGAATACTGTCTCAAAATTCGCACTTGAATGTGTTTATTATATTTTCAATATTTTGGGACATGAGAGTTGATATAGTTTATTTCGATTTTTTGGAGTTGATCTGAAATCGCAATTTTATTTCTATCGAAGTGATATGAAGAAATAGTAAACTGCAGAAGAGCTAGTGGAACTAGTGGAAATCACACGATGCGAGTGAAACTTTTTTTCAGAGCATGGGCATTCACCTGAAAATTTCACACCTAACATTTTGTATTTTGAATTTTGTATCATTACATAACAATGTTTGCATCACTACACCAATCAAGAAAAAAATTACGTGATGTAATGAAAGTTTCACTTTGGAATATGGAAGTTTTTGGGCTCCTGTGCGGAAATACAACGCTCGGGCCTTGTTTTTCTACGCACGAAAATCCAGCACACTATCTCATGCAATGCAGGCAGTGGCGGGTCGGTATAGCGGGCAATAAAAATCCGATCGCTGGCAGTAATAATTTATCATGTGTTTTTAACGTCCATATCGAATGGATTTCCACAGGAATGGCATGTAATATAGTCGAAGGACACTGGAGTGCACTTTACCGGTCGAATGGCTCTTTCATGGACAATGAAACTGAAATGATGCTGTTTGCCGTTTAGGTTTGTTTCAGTTTCGCTGATGGTGGATGATAATGGCTCATTATTTTTCGCGTGTGTGTTACGTACGGATTCGTTGCTGTAGGAAATTGCTCTATGCTCTAGTGTACAGGGTGTTTCACGATAAGTCGAGTCGTTTATAATGACAGCTACTGGAGAAAGAGAGAGATATACTTCTCTTGTTTCTTCGGCACTTTAATAGTCTTAATAATGCACGATTTTTCGTGTTTTAATGAGAGAGCTACCCAAGATCTATATACGCTGCAAAATCTCTGAAATAATCGAAAATTGAAGTGAAGGAAACAAAAATAATAGCAAACTATTATAGGAATAAATAATTATAATAATAATAACTATTATAGGCAGGTACTTTTATAGTTATTGTTTTCAACAACGAAGCGATAATAGCTCATTGAAAGTTGCCAATCTGTAGGATCTGCTTATATTGTTTATTTAACTGCTACGGATTTCGAAAGAGATGGTTCATTTTACATAGATTTCAAGCATCTTTGAAATTCACTGTCACTGTCGTGTCGAATTTCTGTCAACTGTCAGAAACAAATGTGTTCTGCCAGTCGGTCCGATTATTTCACCTAAATTATTATCGAATTATATTATGTAACTAGGAATAACGTATAATACAGCCTGAACAGTGTAAAATATTCGGTACAGAAGGCAATTAAAACACTAGAATCTGTTGCTTTCTGTAACTCACGTTTCAATATACTATTCAGTTCGAACAGCATTCTTTCGCTGTTCTTCTCACAATATTTCAGCTGTTCTTAAAGTTGCTGATTTATCGGATATGTTTTATTACTAGAGCATGTTCCATTCCGGATTATTCATTCTCTGCTTTTTTTTTTTGATTTCAATCAAGCATCACCAAACAATATTCTCATCGCGTTGAAATTCTTCTCCAGTATTAATAAAGGGAGTATGTCTGTATGTTTTTGCAGGAATAATAACCCTAAATTTCTCCTCGTATTTCATCTTATGGGCCTCCGGCTATCCCTTAAAAAATGGAAGGTCTCAGTCAGACAAATCGACGATATTATTTCGGCCCGTGGCTGGCAGCCCAAAAACTCTTTATTTAATAATAATAATTAATTGCGTAGGTCCTAACGAGCTGGGAGATATTTATGGTGAGGTGGATTGGTGTAAGGAAAACGGAAGTTTCCATTACGAGGGTTCGTATTTTTCATCTCGAGATATTTTACTCTGAAACCCTTTTGAACAGGAAGCAGAAAGTGAGTTGAGAGCAGCCAACAATAATAAAAACTGATGTTCCTCCATAACCAACATGCCAGGAAACGAAATCAGTTTTCCTTTATTAAATAATACGGAAATGAAATTATGAATTCTGTGTTTTGTTTGTATCGTCGGTGGTTTCGATTATAGAAAATTTATAATAATTTCGTCAAAATGTTCAATAGCATACTAGAAACTATCCTAGAAAGATACTTCGATTCAAAGTTTTGCAGCTCTCTGAGGAAGGGAGATATAGAAGGAAACGGGAAGATAAATAATTAATGTATCCTTATGTCGATACGAAACTTGAGAATAATTGCGATATTAACAATTTCTAGCTTCGGAATGAGCTTCAACTGTTACGCTTGATCGCACAAAAGGGCTGTAAATCACCTGGAGTCAAATTAACTCAATCCAATTAAATTCACCCTTTCGCTAAACATCCGTGGAATATCCTCCTGCAACATATACCTGCTACCTACATGCATTCCTGTAGTTGAGATGTACAGGGTGCTCTTGGGAGAGTTTTACTTCAGGTATTAGTTCGCATTAACGAACACAAATTTGAAGTTTATCTTCAACAGATTTGGTCAGGCGCGCATGAAAAAAAAAACGTTATTTCCAGATTTCTAATGGAATATATATTCTTGACATTCATGGAACAATCCAATGTTCTTTTTCTATTTCATTTAGTTTTCATTTAGTTGAATACTGTATCTTAATTGATTTAAGGAGTAGCATATTCATTTTTCTAGATTATTTCATTTAGTTTTCATTTAGTTGAATACTGTATCTAAATTGATTTAAGGAGTAGCATATTCATTTTTCTAGATTATTTCATTTAGTTTTCATTTAGTTGAATACTGTATCTAAATTGATTTAAGGAGTAGCATATTCATTTTTCTAGATTCTTTCAGGATTTTCTCCTCTCGTGAAAAATACAAATGAAAATTATGTTAATTATTTCAATATATTTGTATTTCCAAATTTTTTCAAAAACAAGGTGTCACTGACCAATAGAGAATTTCTCTTTTAGGTATCTAAAGGTTTAATTTCAAGCGCAGAGACATTTTGGGGCAGATCACAAAATCTGTCCTTACTACAAATATATTGCAATAATTTTCAATAACTTCTACTCTATTTTTTAGAAACGAGGAGAGAAAATCCCATGAGAAGCTGAAAAATGAATTCTACTTTTCTTACTGTACGTTTCGTAAACGAATCTGCTCTCGTTATCGTTATCGTTGTTTTCGTTACTTGATTCCATACTTTATCCCAACCCTTGTTAGTGGTTATCGAGTGTCCCTTTTTCGAGGACCCGCCCGCTACTGTTAGTTATCCTCCACGTTCCCCATCGCAACTCCTGATTGCTCCCGCGATGAGAAATGAAACAATAATAATTCCCCCCGTTATTATTTCTGTCGAATCGATGGCAGACATTCCGAAAAGCACCATCCGTTACTTTTCTTTGTTCGTCTGTGACAGGCGAGCACTACGTTTCCCGTTGACATATTTAATTTTCGCCCAGTGTTTCGTGTAAACACGGATAAATCAAGGGGTGATCGACAGTTTGTTGATTCGGGATGTTCGGGATGTCGAGAGAGTTTCTCGTCTCGGGACGATGGAAAAAACGGGAAAGAAAGAGGATTTTTCGTGGAATATCAACTTTCGGACTGCCGCAGGAAATGGATATAGGCGGAGAGCAAATATTTCTCTATAGATAGAAAGTCGGTCGACTATGAAATTTCCCGAAATCCAGACCATTTCTTTCGATATATCATGAACAGATGAAAAATATCGTTACTTTGATCGTTTCTTTTCGATTCCCGACCATCCAACTAGGTCGATATCTTGCATGATTTTGATATTATCTGATTATACATAGAGTACTTGAATATTATCATATGTATCAAATATGCATATCGGAAAACCTATAAAAAATCTCACCAATCGAATTTCGGAACCTTCGATCAAAAAAAACAACCATTCATGTTTGGAAATTTAAGGTACATATTCACCGGATTATCTTATCTTCGAAAATTCGAACAACACACATTCCACTTTGGAGCTCGAAATCTCCGGAACGGTGAGACGGATCTGCGAATTTCCTAATTATATCTTTAAAAATCTGAAAAAAATCCTATTTTGGACACGTTGACAAAGAACACATTATTCTACTTCGGAGCTATATCTCCGAAATAGTAAGCTAATAGCAGCTTCGATCGACCGACAAATAAATATTTCAGACAATTTTCACCAACACTTTCATATATTCTGGATGAATTCTCTATTTCTTGCTCTCATATTTCGAAGGTAGTATCTAAGATCAAAGAGCTACAATACTTTTCAATTTCTTCCGTCTACGTTGATTTCCCACTCAAGGAGTACCTGTATTATACAAGCAGGCAGTGATGAACATCAAGAAAAATCGAAAAAAACATGATGAAAAAAAGAACGAAATTTCTTTGTGTCAATCGCTTGATGAGAATTTTCAAGGGAATCTCAGTCGCCTCGTATTTTCCGCGATAATATCTATCGATAAGGAAAATTTCCTTTGTATAATTACAGCGAATTGCCGTTTCTTAGGAATTCTTCGCGAATATCTTTACAGCCTGTATTCTGCCTTTTACGTCATGGAATATGATTATTATCGATCGGCTGTAGAGATTTTTTTCAGACGTAACATTCGGCACGACTGCACAAATTTAATTTCTTTTCAGTCGTTATCAATTGCTCTAATCAACGCAAAAATTCCACAGCACGTTTCTATATTAGAATATTCACATTTTTCTGTCTTATATCTGCAGCACTTCAGCACTCAATATTTCTTCAACTGAATTCTAAATTTGAGACGTACTCATTTTCACAGATTTTTTAATGAAAATAGAAAATACAATAACCATTTCAATATTTCTCATGATCTGCCAAGAAATGTCACTGCGATTTTTTCCTGAAACTGAGTGAAACAATACAACTATACGAAACCAAGAAATAAAGAACAATCATAGGAAAAAAATATTAAGAGTATACCATGTGTTTTTTCGAAACGATAAATCGTAGGTATGTTGTTCATCTTCAGTAATTAATTTCAATAGCAGTCTTTATGAATTTCAATGCGCCAATTCATTGTCAATTTTCATTTCCAAAACATTCAGACCTGTCAAACAACCTCAATAAGGCCGCACCTCTGGAGAAAGCGACACGATCGTTGATTCTGTTAAGTCAAATCCGCTGACGGATATCTGACAGTTAGTTAATGCTTCGATTCTCACATTCATGTTGAATTTCGAATTCAAATCGTATTTTCCAACATAACCATGGAAATCAGCAGAAGTTACGCCATCTAGTTTCGATCTTGGGAAGCCTCAGTGAGACATAATCGAGTAAGCAGAAGACTACAACTTTTTCTTGTGACTGGACAGTTGGAACACCAGTCTATTCACACCATAAGAGGAACAGATGACATATGACAGCTGACAACGACATGACAGATGACATATGGCAGAAGACGTCATGGCGGCCATGTTGGGGTTTGTTCTGGCTGTGCTGTCGAATAATCAAGTTATATAAAGTGTATGCCGCTCAAATGTCCCGCAATTCCTCGACACATCTCGAATATATCGGTTAATCAACTAATACGGGATCGCATGGGATTGGCCGAAGTTTCGATAACAATTTGTCTGTATATAGCCCGACCTCTCGCAGATATAATGTGGCACTGGTCGGGGAAAGTTTCCAGGCAATTTCCGAATAATAATCTATCATGCCTTGAAGGAATCCAGAGTGTGTTGATGTGTTATCGCATGTAGTGAGGCTCGACTCTCCCAAATCCGACTAACTAATGTGAAACTAACTTAATGACGACGGAATATGCATGGAACGACTCACTCTAGGAGAGGGATTCGTGGCGTGCATAAAATAACGAATATCTCTCGAGTGTTCGCACAGGGAGCCTATTCTCGCTTGTCGAGTAGACTTTTTCGCGAATTCGAAATTGGTCGATGAACATTTTCGCACGACATTGACTTGTGGCAAAGTCGCATGACACAAATTTTGTTGAAAATCATGAGCTGACAACACCGAATATACGATTCTACAAGGTGTTTTTATCATTGCGAAAACTGCCTGACAAAAACTTGGTTTTCTTTTCCGTGCGACGAGATACTTCACATCCCAGCAACTGCTTATGATCTACAAAGCACAAATTCGACCTGTCCTGGAGTACTGTTCACATGTTTGGAGCTCAGCTCCCAAACATACGCTAGAGCTCTTTGATTCGATTCAGAAGAGAGCTATTCGCCTAGTCGATGATACAACACTCACCAAATCATTGACCTCTCTAGATCATCGTAGAAAGGTCGGCGATCTATGCCTTTTTTATAGATACTTTCACGGTCGGTGCTCAACGGAAATATCATCTATTATGCCACCACGCGCGATTCCTAGTAGACAAACCAGACGAGCTCAAGCTGGTCACCCCTACACTGTCAGGCTCGAGACCTGTCGAACATCGCTATACCAAGCATCATTCCTCAATAGAACGGCAAAGTTATGGAATTCTTTGCCTAGTGAAGTCTTGCCTGATGCTTACAACCTCCAAACTTTCAAGAAAAATTCCAACACCTTCCTTCTCTCCCAAAATTCCACCGCTGGCTAACACGATGTTCCTCGAACATTATAGGTTTCCCTTTCGTGTTGTCCACAGATTTCTATCTGTGAAGATAGAACATTTTTGTGGTGTATGCCTGTATGAATTGGTTTATTTGGCATTTTCATGGATTTCTTGTACACCTGACGAGTATTTAACCTCACTTTTATTTTTCCAAATATCAATATTTTTGATTTCAATCTATGTTATTTACTTATACAGGTAATCACTGGGGACGACTCAATGGTGGAAAGCTACGATTTTTATGAATGAAATTTTGATGAATAAAATATCAAAACATTACTGAAAGCGCTTTTTTCATGGGTGGTCGTAGGAAAAAAAATATTTTTTCTCTCCGGAACCGGTTTCTGACGTTGTCGCGCCCGCTGAGCGGAAAGAAGAAAACGATAGTCTGCGCAATAATATACTTTGAATTCCGTCAGAAAGGAATTCTCATTAGAGCCGGTGACGAGGGCCGAAGTTTGAGTTTGAGCGCTTTTATTAGAGCCGGGTCGCAGCGTGCGAGACGCTCTAAAGTATTTGCCGGCTGTAATTGAAGGGAACGATGCTTTCAAAGTAATTTTCGACATGAGAAAAAAGTCGTATTTCACGTTGTAACTCCGGAAACGGCATGTTCAATTCAACAAGTTCTGTGATCCAATTGTGTCTATCTGAAACTTTCAGGCTGAATGTGATCTCCGATCAGATCATATCTATGCTTATATTAATAATTCACTACATACCACTTCTTCTGGAGCCCCTGTATTATTCAAAGTAAACGATACTGTGAACGAAAGTCTAGCAAGAAGGGTTCAATGTGTTCAACGAATGCTGAAGCTTGTTGTATTTTCACCAGGAAAGAAAATCACACAGTGCATAATATGATGCACATATTTAATTGTATCGATATAGACGCATCGTTCGACAATCGACCCTAACCTAAGTTCGAGTTTTATGCGAGTTTTTACGCGGTTCATTAAAAAAAAAAAGTTTCTCTTCGAATAGGATTCGAACTCCAAGCCACAACTTGAGGAGCACGCTTGCTAACCATTCTGCTGCTGCTGCTGCTGTCGAACATATACTTTTAGGTATCGTTGCGTTCATTTGTATCACTCTGAGGAAATAATTTAGATGAACGAACGTTCTAATAGTAGTTCGATAATGTCGAAAGAAAACAATTTGACTCTGAGTAGTACGCCTATAACAAAATATCAATGAATTACAGAAAACATTCGTTAGATACCTACAATTATATCTTCTCAATTGAATGATCCGAAATCAACAGGTCCATTTTGACAAACTTTCCTCGTCACACTTTCATTTCATCAGGAAAATCGAGTTCCTGACGTAATAAAAAATTTGATATGAAATTGGTGGCGGCCTGCGTCGAGGCATAAAAATAGGGTCGACGACGAAACAAGTGACGAGGAATTCGTAAAAGAGACTCATTAATAGCAGCGGCCCACTAAATTGAAGAAATTATCACTTATGTGGGATTATCGTGTTAGCTTTTTACGAGTTAATTGCCCGAGCTCGAAAATACGGTAAATATGTAATTGGATGTGTCAGAACTACCAGGGCCGGCTCCAGCCATAGAATCCTGCAACCCTGGTGGCAACCCCACGGTGAATTTATACAAGACAGTGGGTTATATTTCCAGGCCAATATTTGGATATCAGCTTCAGCTTCATTAACACTTTTTTGGCTGAATTAAAACAGCCCACAGCTGATGCACAGCCTGGAATTTCATGTATCGATACTAGAAGGAAAATACGATAAAAAACAAGGTCATATGAACAGAATTATTCTCTAGTTGAAAAAACGGATGAAAATATCTTGATTTCTGAACGAAAGCAACTCTAGGTGATATAAAAATGAACTATTCCATGAAGAACGTTCAAGACTACAGAAAAAAATACGAACTCTATGTAAGCTCATGGGAAATTTGCTTGGCGTCAACCAATCAAAATGCTCACAATGCATTGTCGCCACTGTCTTGTTTAAAGCCACTGTAGGCAACCCTGACCACGTACGCCATCTATTGAAAGTAATCCGAAGTGCTCTTGAGCAGCAGAAAATAGAGAGCTGTTTCCGAAGCGGCTTTTTCGTGGCAAAATCACATATTCAAAAAAAAAACATATTCAAATCGAGTCTATACATAAACATACAACTAGTCTATTGTTGGTATCGGCTTTGTTTCAGGAAGTCTTCCTCGAAAAAAGTTACCAATTTTTTCCATAATAATAATGATTTGAATCATACCCGAGGTTATATTTTTTCGTTTATTCATTTCGTAGGCAGGCAATTTTCAGCTCTGATGTTTGTGGAGCGCAAGGAAGAATTGTTTTTCGCCTCCCTCAAAGAGCCTTTCCCAACATATTTCGAAATTGTTTAGCTCGCCTGAAGGTGGATGCAATCATCCACCTTGTTTATACATTTTTTGCGCGACGTTTAATTCCGCCCTTACTCAACTTTTCTCTTCAAACTTCTGGTGAATTTCTCTTAGAAGCTTGTCGGAAGAGTTTCCCAGTAATTTCACTTTGGATATTGCTTTTTTCGACTATTTGAAATTAATCAGTGGCGTACAGGTTTACCCGCTCATTTTAACACCCCCCCTAACCCCCCTCTCAGTGATTATTTTGAAAATTACTAAAACATGAATAATGCAGAAGACTTATATTTTATCTGAATCATTTGAAGTCCTTATCGGTTCAGCAATAGATTTTTTTTTCTGAAGCGTGAGAAGTTCTTGTCGAAAATGCTGAGTTATTCAACATTTTCATATTCAAATCTATTGAATACAGTTATCTGAGATCTGATTCGTATTCATCTTTATATTTTTGTTTCTATTCGCGCTTGAGATTTTGTTATTACTTTTTTCATGTTTGAAATTTTTATTCCTTCATCAGTTTCCTAGTGTATATCATATTTTTTTATAAATATCATAATATTCATATATTACAAGTGTTATATTTCATTTATACATATTTCATTTTCACCTCGAATACTGCTCGTCAAAAATACTGCAAGTCAAAAAAGTAAAAGTTCTGTCAGAAATACTGGACTATTCTGAAAAATATCATATATTGACATGTTTTTCTTTATTTCAAATGAAACATTTTTTGCAAATAGGAAAATACAGTTTTTTGGATTTCAGAAATGTGAGAAAGGTTATATTTCATCTATTTATCTTCAAACTGAAAGCATTCAAAATTATTGAAGAAAAAATAATATTCATTCAATAATTTTAGTGATAACATTCAATTATCAATTTCAGTCTAACAACGAACAACAACAACAACAACAACAACAGTCGCAAACAGCTCGCGATTTATCGAGAGCCGTTCATGATGGAACAAAAAAAAATCCACTAACCGGCTACGAATCCCAACAGAACCACCAACAATTGTCTTTCCGCCATTGTTATCGCGAATCAGCAAAATCCAAAATCGCCACTTCACTTTCCGAAAACCTTCAACTGTACGCGCGCGAATTTCCTCACCGTCGTTCGCATCGTGTCGCTGATACGCGACGCCCTGTATATGATAATCGAGTAAGTGGATAATGTGAGGCAGGCGGCTGTGGAACGAATGACGATCGCTGCTGCTTCGGAGCGGCTCCCAAAACGCGGCACGTGCGTGGCTGCTTCGCGATTTGAGCTTCGCGATTGAACTAGCTGCTAGCTGCGGTTTCGCGAAGCTGGATGCGTCGCGACGTGGGCGCGAGTGGTGGGGATGGGGTTGATCGGGGATGCAAATATGGTTTGATTTTTTTTTTCTTTTTTTAATTTGGATGTAACAGGATCGGTGTACGCCCTCTTTTTTAGCCTTGGTTTTAGAGAAGATTGATAGAAATTTGAAATGATCAATGTCACTCATTTTACAGCTTTTTGTGGGATTTTCTCTACTCGTTTCTAAAAAATAGAGTAGAAGTTATTGAAAATCATTTCAATATATTTGTAGTAAGGACAGATTTTGTGATCTGCCCCAAAATGTCACTGCTGTTGAAATTGAACCTTTAGATACCTAAAAGAGAAATTTTCTATCAGTCAGTGACACCTTGTTCTTAAAAAATTTGGAAATACGAATATATTCAATAAGAATAAAACCTCTACTTATCTTGTTTTTTGAAAATTTTGGGAATACAAATATATTTTATGAGAATAAAACCTCTACAGATCTTGGTGGACGTTTTGGGAACGAACATATTGAAAATTTTGCGAAGAGAAAAATATTTTAATTTTGTTGAGAACGTTCCCGAAACGTCCACCAAGATGAGTAGAGGTTTTATTCTTATTAAATATATTTGTATTTCCAAATTTTTCCAAAAACAAGGTGTCACTGACAAATAGAGAATTTCTCTTTTAGGTATCTAAAGGTTAAATTTCAAGCGCAGTGACATTTTGGGGCAGATCACAAAATCTGTCCTTACTACAAATATATTGAAATAATTTCTAATAACTTCTACTCTATTTTTCAGAAACGAGAAGAGAAAATCCCACAAAAAGCTGGAAAATGAATGTACCACCTCGAAAAACTCACAGACAGTATTTGATCAATGTCACGTTGCGACACATTAATAATTTTTTCCGCTCATCGATTTTCAATGAGTTTTTGAAAACTTCATAATTCTCTGAATTCACTGAAAGAAATTCCAAGAATAAATTAATTCAATGATTGATAATTCGATGAAAATAGATTGATCCATATATGAATTCAACTTCAGGTTGATTTCAGTATAATAGAAATTATATTTCTTGCATCTATTAGTACAACCATTGGCTGATCAGGACTTGAACCGGCTGAAAAATGTTCAATTTTCAATGTTCAAACAACAAGTCAAACATACTCATGGACCAATAAATTTCGCAAAATTGAAAATCTTCCAGTCTATTCAATTTCACTCTCTCTCTCTTTAAGCTCGATCTAGTAGATGATATATAATATCATATCTTTGACAACAGCTGAACAAGAAGCAATATTATCAACTTCGTTCAGGAGAATTCCGTTTTTGGTTGTTGTCTTCTTCTCCTATGATCTCAATATTACTCCAATCGCCCATATGTTGTCCATTTTCAGTAAGGATATATTCAGCTAATTTTGATTTGAGAGATATATTGACGAGTTGAAATTGGCTAAACCTCTATTTTCACGAAAAAATTAGAACTGAATGTTCAAAAGTAACTACTGAGGGCCATCTTGATTTTTTTTGAATGGAACACCCCGTGAATTCAAGGCTTCGTTTACGGCATGATTTATTAGATTGAAAATAAAGTAGAATCAGAATTAGATAGTTCAGCGGATGAAAGCGGGACTTGACCGAAAAGTAATTGAACAAACATTCACAGGGTTTGCAAATAGAGTGAGATCCGCTCTTTTGAAAACATTATAACAAAAGTGGTTTCAGTTGAAAATTCGATAGGAGTGTACACCCCCATTCTGTGAGAGCAATTCTGCCCGGGTCTTTCCCGCAGATCGCTTCTCTGATAATTTGCATTCCGGCAGTCTAATATTGTTTGTTCACAACCATTTGACAACATTTCCCTCGAATTTCGAGATTTCGCTGCATGTTGGGCACCAAATGTTGCCGGCCATAATGGGACGTTCTTCGAATAACTTCGGAGGCCATTTTGCATATCATCTCCATCGCGTTCAGGTTGGACCGACCGTCTTGGCACGAAAGATTACTTTCTCAGAGATATCTGATCTGTGTTCAACGACTTTTTCCTGCTTTCTTTCGTGGTATAGTATGTCGATGTTGATCCCATGAAAGTATTATTTCCATTACTAATCTGAGAAGTGACACGTTTTCAACTCATGTGAATAGTGGTGATGAAAAAATATCTAGATCAATAACGAGAAATTCAGCAGTATGACTTTGCAACGAACAAATTATAATCCACCTTGTTTTAAGCCAAATCATTATTTTATAGGGACCAAAATTACATGCTGGATGACATAGTAGTACTATCCTTCACTACCAAGGACACCACTTAGAGTTTTTTTCACCACCAGCAATATAATTCAATCATCGTGGTTATAAGAAACTCGAATATAAACCGACTGTTACTAGTATAAAAGCATAAATATTTATATTTCACTGATCGAAATGTTGGTAGCAGTGGCACTCTCTTTCTTCGCACCACCAATCACCAAAACCCTGCCAACTCTACATCGTGCCGCATTGGCTGTTATTCTGATGTTTTGTGCTCTGTGTTGATGCGCTTTCACAGTATCATCGTATCATGACAGTGTATTCAAGTCGATAATAATAATATAGGTGGCTTTGTGTTTATGATATGAAGAACTACTTTGGTAAAGAAAAGTCCCTTCACACCATGAAATAAATAAATATAACCCGCAGTTCTGTTCGTGGTTGTTAGTTATCAAATTGCAAAGCATAAGGTTCGTGATTGGTTGATAATTGATGGCTCCTCTATGCAAATCTCTACATCGAATTCGATGTACACACATTCATAATACGTATACCTACATCACGTATCGGAAGTCGCCGAAGTCTCTCAGAGAGCTCCGCAAGGTCAACGCTCATCATGGGCGTGCATTGCCTAATAATTATGAGCTATTTTTTCCACTTGGCTATACACCTATTACCTCATGAGACGATCTAGGAGCTGTAGAGGAAAGATCGTAATGAAGATATCGGGCATTGGAAAAAAAAAAACGGAAGTTCAATTATGCCGGGATATTCGGTTTCCGCTGAAGACTCCCTCGCTAATAACATCGTCTCATGGCACTCCGGCCAAAGCAAACTGAGCAGGATTGAGGGTTCGCAGGAATATCCTAGGAAAAAGAACGGCGCGTGCCTTTCGAGCGAATTCAGGTATCAAGTCGGCGCTTCATTTACGTCGCTGTAAAATCCACGACTCCCAACTCCCCGCCAACTCCCCCGACTGTACGCGCTGATTGCTTATTGAAACTCACGGATCCGATGATTGCCACTTCCATTATGGGCTATCGGTGAGAGAAAGCATGGGCGGCACTTTCCACACCCAGGGGCGTACTGGTCATTCGGGGGTGGTTTTTTTTTCTATTTGTACTTTGTTTTTGTATTTTTCTTATTGTGTATTTGATATTGTTTCAGTATTTATGATACTGCCTTACATTCGGTAGACTTGCATGGTTGGTCTTTTCATTTTTTTCGAATTATTTTCAATATCATTGCATCTGTAGCTTGCATGTTTTTTATATGTTTCAACTGTGTTTTCAGTATGATTCATTTTACACTCAGGAATGTATTGGCCATTGATTGGTTGTGACATTTCCAATGTTTTCAATCCAATTTTAATTTCGTTTCCTCAGTATGGTTTAAATTTTTTTTCTGTGAATCTCTTGTGCATTCTCCATATTTATACCTTCTGTTTATTCAAATACATAGATGATTCATTATATTACATAGTATTGGTTATAAAAAGGAGGTATAGACCCTTTGGTGTATCAGTGTTTTTTTTTTCATATCATTTTCAATGTTTAATTTTTATACTTTTCATCACATTTATCACATTTATTAGAGATTCCTTGTATTTTGTGGATGGGTACTAGAAAAAGCAAGGTTCTCTCCTTTTTTAGTTGGAACTCTATTGGTTTTACGTTGAAAACATCCGAAGGAAATTCACGAAATTAGGTTTTTCTACTTATAAAGTTATCTTGATGGGCGCGAATGCGTGCTTCGTCAATTACTCGATGCGAAGAGAAAACGGCAAGACTTTTTTCTTGTTGCGGAAGAATCTGCGGAGCCGGGGGGAAGAACCACCCCAACTAGCGATCCTCCCCTCTCGCTTCCGGATCGGCTCTTTCGAAAAAGAGCCTGTCGGATTACGGAAACACTGATTCGTTCCGATTTCACGAGGGAAACACGCGAAAACAACATCGACCCCGTCACTCGAGCTCTGAAGAGTTCGTATGAGGAAGAAACTCTCGATATACCATCGAGTTTATTTAGCTCATAAGCTATTTTATCATACAATACGGGACGTGAATGAATCTCGAATGTCATATTATGGATACCATGAATTTAGGATATTCTTATTCTTCTTCTTTCTACTAGGTTCTACTAGATATGGTGTTCTCAATACTTACTAGGGCCAATATTATGACAAACTATTTCTAGACGTCATAATTCAAAGTGGGTGGAAATTTATGTGCGTCGCTGACAAAACATTAATATTTAGAGGGGCCGTGCGATGCAACGAAAATGACTAGAAACGAAGGTATATTTAGAAATGAGCTACGATAAAAAATATGAATAATTTAATGAGAAGTTTCAGCTCCCGAACATACCTCAGTACGAATTATCACTATTATTCGAAAATATCTTGGTTGTTCAGGAATCTCTTTTATTGCATTTCCACCCTGTTAACACACCAATGACACGTGACACTTTGGTCAATTATCTTTCATCCAATACTAGACATATTCCTATTTCAGTTCGAAAATCGTTATGTTGAATTCAAAAAGTATCAATTGTTCAACAAATTAGTCAAGAAGTATCATAAGTAGGTATTCCAAAATTATCAATTCGATTACATAATTCGTCATGTTATTCAGAAATAATGCAATTTCAAATTCAAAATTCATCATCTCGATCTCATCATTTTCATTTCAAAATCTGCCTACACTAGTCTAAATACTAATACAAACTGTATATTCAGTAACTACAGGGTGATCGAGTATGCCACATTACCTCAGTCACATATTGTACATAGTGGCCAGAATTTTTCGAAATATCAATGATACTTCATGGAATACATTCGACATATTCGGGAATGAAAATGTCTTTATTGGAAATCAAATTGTTTTTGGAATCAATTTGATTAATTCAGGATACAATTGATGATTTTTGAAATCGAAATGACTATTTTGAAATAAAACTGAACTACGATTGGAAAAAGTGTAGTATTGTGGAAATAATTAACCAATGTGTCATATTTCATTGGCGTGCTATCAGGGTAGAAATTTGAGAAATTTTTGAAAAAACACGATATTTTCGAATAACTTGAAAACGGTGTACTTTTTTGTGTTGGGAGTAGAATCAGAATCAGCACAAATATACTCTCAGACTTGACCCTTCGTATCGAAATAATTATCATATATCTTATTTTTATTGTTAGAAATGAGAATGAAGAATCCCATGAAGTAAGAAAGAGGTAATAATTTTGGAAAAAGAATACTGTGAGTCCGAGGCACTCTAGATTCAAAAATAAAAAATGCTTCTAGCAACTGCGCTGAATACCGATTCATACTGATATCTCCATAATTGACACTTTTCAGTGATCAAAAATTGCTCCGGAGTTGAATTCAGCCGCAGAAACAGACTCAGAACGATGAAATCATCGGCAGTTTTTCCTCGATGGATTATCTGGAGAAAATTCCGGCGACGGCGCCGACGATAAATTACCTGACATTTAATAAAAATGTCTCGTGCCGCAGAACGCGAAACGCAAAAATACGATGAACAGAAAAGGCTTCGCATGAATAAATCCTCATAAAGGTCGAAAGTTAAGGCGGGCAACGGAAAGAATTATGCATCTTAATTGTGGTAATGTGGACGGGATTTCCAGGAGGCGAGGAAACACGAAGAGGAAACTCTTTCATTTGAATAATTGACTCGATACCTACTGCCGGGAAACGTCGCGAGGATGACAGCGTTGCCGAAGGGGAGGAACGTTTGCACCCCATATGTGTATACTTTTTTCAGTGCGGCGCATGAGTTATAATAGCAACTTTTGAAAGAATTCATCGTATAGTTATATTGATATTTCTCTCCAATGTTTCGTAATCCTGAAATTATCAAATTCATTTTGTCAAATACGGTCCTGAATGTCCATAGATTCTGATTTTTTTCTTTCGCAATGACAAATAGAGGTTCGAATGTGTTTCGACCTAGTTTTAGACGTCATAATCTTTTTCGAAACTCGAAAATATCATTAGTTTTGATTTTTTTGAAAAAAAAAATAACAAGCCAGCACAAGAACAAAATCTAATTATTTAATTTCAGCTCGGAACAATAAGAGGAATAAATGATTTCCTCTCTAGTCTTATGCCCTGAACCAGACTGAGCAGAATCGGTCTAAACATTGTTTCTTATGACGGATAGTCGAAAATGCCATATTATTGACAATGACAAAATTGTAATTCCCCAACTCTTGTCAACTTGTTGATCATATCGACTGCTTTTAATTTTCCCATTATTTCCCAGCATAATTGATATTGGTCACCTACATTTCATACAAATCATACAAAGGTTATATACCTACCAAACATTCTCCAGAAATTATAAACCATTTTTTTGAATTCTTCAATGATGGGTGTACTTTTCAAATAGTCGTAGGTACATTTCCTCCTGGATGTGGTACATTTTTCCAAAGTTGGTATTGAAACTTGTCTGGCAACACTGTGCGAGAATAATGTGAGCAAGCGGGTCAACATACCCGGATCGGTTTTATATTATCCCATACACGAGGATATTCAGATCTTATATGGGTCACAGTAGAAAATAGTCACTTTTTCGAAAGTCATTTCATACACGAGATATTCGGGATGTAGGAAACCAATGAATATTCGTCATTCTAGATTTCTTAGAAATCAAGGATTTCAATACAACTGGTGATAAATTATAGTTTGACTCATTTAGTCAAACTATGTGAGTTAACTGTAGAAATTAGGAATTAAAAAAGTTACATCATGAACTGTGAGTTGAACGAATTGACTATGAAAATTTGGAATGGAACTGAAATGTCAAAAAGAAACCGACAATTTCCTTAGTGTTGTCGGAAAACTAAAAAGAAACTCTGTATTTTACACAAACCACTTTCCGGTAATGACACGAGTTTTTCGCTAGTTAACAAAGAGTTATTGACGAAAAGTAGTATTATTCGAATAAAAGAGAAAGAAGTTTTCATCAAAAGCCCCACGCGCAAAACTTTCAGCGACATTGTCGAGGGTCGTCACATCAAGCTATACTGTAAATACAATTTCTTGATGATTGTTCTTCATTTTCCGGTTTTGTATGAGTCAAAATCGATATCACTGTGTCTTCTGTCTTGAACACTGTTTTCACTCGAAACTTGTCACCAACACGTTTAACTTTTTCAGATATTCCGGGAATGTATGGGATCACATTCGCTATCAGTGTCGGTTGTCTTCATGGTTGTTGTATCTTTTGTCTGAAATTTTGTATGTTCCTTCGAGTTGATCGATCGAAATTAGCTTCCGCTACTTTCTCCAACTCGAGACATACTGTACATCGCAAAGTTTTCCGAGGAAAAATATCCGACAGCGCTTTTCCGCAATTTCCTCCCCAGTTGATCCGTCTCCTTCCTCTTTTTTCTCCTCTTCTTATTATAACTAGCCAACGTAGCAGTCTTTATGAAGTCTGATTCGTTCTTTCGACGTTCTGGAAGTTTTTTCACCCGCAGGCCATATCTGAACAGACACTTTGTTCGAAATGGGGCACATTTAAATTAACTCTCGAATCTTCCCCATTCGCAAATGTGTGTCTGTCGGTACGGGAAATTTCACCGGGAACCCTTTAACTTCGGTATATACTATACAAGGTGTCATAATCAGTGTGACCAAGTCAGCTACGGCTTCCAAAACCTCTTTTGTTAGTCAAAACACTTAAATCAACTAATATCAACCATCATCTTGAGGCAAATCACTGAAAATGTTGAAGGTTCTGAAGATGAAAGAGAGTATGAACCTGATTGAAACTTAAACTTGAAATCAACTCAAATTTCGAGCACATATATTCAATGGCAGTTTTTGTCAATTGTTCATCAATAAAGACTGTCACAGAAGTCCAGCTATTGACAGCGATCCACCATCTCTTTTATGGATTAACTCACTACTTCATTTTGAAAAATAGGTGCTTCTATAGTTGTTATATTGATGTTATAAAGTAGCTGGTGGGTCCACTCTTCAGTTGTTTTGTCGATCTGAAAAAGTCAAAAACAATTGAATTCTAGTCGATAATAATTTCCGGACCGAGGTTTCACTTCGAACAATCTTTGAATATCCTATGAACTTCTCTCAGCTCTTGCACTGCGTTTGATGATTCTTTTGGATTCAAAAAACAGAATGAAATGGAAACCCTGTACTTTCGAAAAAAAAATCTGATTTTTAATTTCATCGATCGATGCGAAGTCATGTTTATCAATGAAAGAACAGCCAATCGATAATGCGATATTTTCGACCATCAACGTATCCAATCTGCTGGAAATCATAACTTGATTCGATATTTTCTATTGATAGAATCGATATTCTTCGTGTTTTTCGATCTCTCTCGCGAGTCTTAATCGACAAGAACGCTGAACCGTCCAATAAAATCAATGCAAATATTTAATATTCATCCTGATATAAATTCGTCAGAGCAAACACGTTCCTATACCAGTAGCAATTTTTTTTTCATCCCTGATTAGTCTCCCTTTTTGCACCCTCCCCCCTCTCCTCCCATCAGCCCCCAACGCCCCCGATGTTGTTCGAGTGAAATTCGCCTGCTAATGAAAATCTTTATCCTGCCATTATCACAAAGTCCAAACTCTTTCGCTGGCGATATAAAGGGGAGGAGTATCAGGTGCAATTTATCGATTGCTTAATTAATTTACTCGAACTTAAGGTCCTTCATGTAACTAACTTCATTTCTTTTTTTTGCTGATGAAGGGGAGATTGCTGCTTCGCTAATGACGTTACTTCGAGTCATTACCCGAAAAAGGGTGCGATGAAATACGCTTTGAAATTTTTGGACAGCTTGAATGGAATTTGATAGGAGGAGTTCAATGCAGGACCAAGGATCTCATGGAGGAGAAAACGATTTCAGGAAACTTCATGGATTCTTCTTTTGACAGTTGACTTCACTCACTTGTTACATGAATATCTGATGTTCATGTCAGAAAATCCAAGGTGCATATTTACCGGACATTCGTATCTTGGGAATTTCGAACATCCTGAGTATCGTTTCGGAAGAGATTCATAACTACTGAATCAGAACCATGGGAGATGGATCTGCGATCTGAACGAATTGATTCGTCTTGATAACGGAGTGATCTCGCTCCTAGATGCGTTTTTTGCCGAGAAGCGCATTATTTTCACTTTGACGCTCCATATCTCCGGAACGGTCAGTCTTAGAGATTCTATCGACCCACAGATCGATTCCTCGTTCGATTTTCATCTAGATCACAGAATTTTAAATGATTCGATCAGAGAATGCGGAATTTCGTTCATGTCAGAATGTCCAAGGTACATATTTATCGGATAATCGTAGCTTGGGAATTTCGAAATTTTTATTTATCAGATTAAAAATCTGAAAAAATTCACAACTACTGATTCGGACCCGTAGAAAACGAATATGAGAACGAAATGGACGAATTCATCTCGATAACGGAGAAATCTCGCTCCTAAGTGAGTTTTTTTCCAAAAACCGCACTATTTTCACATTGACGCTCTATATCTCTGGAACCGTCAGTCTTATAGATTCGATCGATCGACAGATCGATTCCTCGTCCGATTTTCATCCAGATCACAGGAATTCAAACGATTCGATCGGAGAATGCGGAATTTCGTTCATGTCAGAATGTCCAAGGTACATATTTATCGGATAATCGTAGCTTGGAAATTTCGAAATTTCTATTTATGGGTTTAAAAATCTGAAAAAATTCACTGCCACTAAATCGGATCCGTAGAAAACAAATCTGCGATCGAAATAGATGAATTCGTCTCGATAACGGAGAAATCTCGCTCCTAAGTGCGTTTTTCGCCAAAAATCGCACTATTTTCACTTTGACGCTCCATATCTCTGGAAGGGTCAGTCTTAGAGATTCGATCAACCCACAGATCGATTCCTCGTTCAATTTTCATCTAGATCACAGAGTTTCAAACAATTCGTTCTGGAAATGCGGAATTTCGTTCATGTCAGAAAGTCCAAGGTACATATTTATCGGATAATCGTAGCTTGGAAATTTCGAAATTTCTATTTATCGGTAAAAAAATCTGAAAAGATCCACAACCACTGATTCGGACCCGTAGAGAACGAATCTGAGATTGAAATTGACGGATTCGTCTCGATAACGGAGTTATCTCGCTCCTAAGTGCGTTTTTTTTTCAAAAACCATACTATTTTCACTTTGACGCTCTATATCTCCGAAACGGTTGGTCTTACAGACTCGATCGACCCACAGATCGATTCCTCGTCCAATTTCCATCTAGATCACAGAATTTCAAACGATTCGATCAGAAATGCGAAATTTCGTTCATGTCAGAATGTCCAAGGTACATATTTATCGGATAATCGTAGCTTGGAAATTTCGAAATTTCTATTTATCATTAAAAAAATCTGAAAAAACTTACAACCACTAATTCGGACCCAAAGAAAACGAATCTGAGATCGAAATGGACGGATTCGTCTCGATAACGGAGAAATCTCGCTCCTAAGTGCGTTTTTTGCCAAAAACCGCACTATTTTCACTTTGACGCTCCATATTTCCGGAACGGTTTGTCTTACAGACTCGATCGACCCACAGATCGATTCCTCGTTCAATTTTTATCTAGATCACGAAATTTCTAACGATTCGATCAGAGAATGCGAAATTTTGTTTATGTCAGAATGTCCAAGGTACATATTTATCGGATAATCGTAGCTCTTCAGGGACTCGATCGACCCACCGGTTACGAAAAACCTAAAAGTTCTCGAATTTGAGTATTCCGACTCGAATTAGTTGTGCAATAGTATACAATGAACTCAAATTATCAGAATTGAAAATTTCTGGGAACTTCGGTATTTATGAATTTGTTTTCACTGTTTGACGATATAGAGTTGGAATTGTGAGTTCAGAAGAGTACTCAAAATTATTTCGGGTTCGAAGAAGCTGAAAGTCAATGATTCCGAACCGAAGAATTCCGTCTGAAATATGGAATATCGAATTTAGAAAAATCAGAATGCGTCCGGACAGTTTCTAAAAAGCCGAAATTCCGCCAATGTGAATTTCGTTATTAGTCAAGTTCATTTTCAATTCCTCAACGATATGAATGTTAAGTTTCGGATGGATAGTCAGGAAAATTTCCTGCTGAAACACCCCGTACAAAATGAGCACTAGTCGTCCTATAGGATATTATCGATGTTTTCATTAGCGATTCATTAGTTCTGAAACATTCCGTTCCATTCTGATCGGATGGATTTTATTACTTCGAAAATTGAATGTCGTTACTCGCGCAATGTTTGCAATAATTTTAAAAGCCCATTTGCAAATTATCCCGCCGGTCGGACGAACGCTCTCATGCCAACGAAAACATTGATGAATGTATTGCCCGTCCCAGGGATACATCATCGGAATGGAAGTTTGTTCAGCCGCACATGATGCGAATTCTCCAATTTCTATCTATATCTATCTGTTGTGTTCCTTGCTCGATCGATCTACCTTGCCTGTTTAGACGATATCAATTCTCTCTGGATTTCATCGGAAGTAGTTTCTCTCTCCACGTTTCGAAAAACGAACATGGATCATTATGAGACAGACACCACCATCTTCTGAGGGAAATCTGAATAGGTCACAACACCCCTCTAATATATACTCTTGACAAATCGACTTACCTATAATATTCATCTCCATCAGTAGAAACTCCATTCGAGATATATTTTTCATACGAATAATCTGTCATGAGGCGATGAAAATGAAGTCAGAATTTGAAATATTGCGATGACATGTAATTGAAACACGAACATCATTAATCGAGCATCATTCTGAAAAGTTGTTGGAATTGATTGAACGATTTATAGATTGTATAGGTCTAGAAATTCATTGAAGCTTCGTCAGGAAATGATCTGAGCTGTAAACCACTGGATCTATGAATTCGAATCGATCGAACTGTCGAAATATCTGTTCATTAGTCATAAAAATCTGGAAAAAATTCACAACCACTAAGTCGGACCCGTAGAGAACGAATCTGAGATTGAAATGAACGAATTCGTTTCAATAACGGAGTAATCTCGCTCCTAAGTGCGTTTTTTGTCTGAATTCGCACTATTTTCACTTTGACGCTCCATATCTCTGGAACGGTTGGTCTTACAGATTCGATCGACCCACATATCGATTCCTCGTTTGATTTTCATCTAGATCACAGAGTTTCAAACGAATCGTTCTGAAAATGCGGAATTTCGTTTATGTCAGAAAGTCCAAGGTACATATTTATCGGATAATCGTAGCTTGGAAATTTCGGAATTTTTATTTATCAAATTGAAAATCTGAAAAAATTCACAGCCACTAATTCGGACCCGTAAAAAACAAATCTGAGACCGAAATGGCCGGATTCGTCTCGATAACGGAGAAATCTCGCTCCTAAGTGCGTTTTTCGCCAAAAATCGCACTATTTTCACTTTGACGCTCTATATCTCTGAAACGGTCAGTCTTTTGGATTCGATCGACCAACATATCGATTCCTCGTTTGATTTTCATCTAGATCACAGAGTTTCAAATAATTCGTTCTGGAAATGCGGAATTTCGTTTATGTCAGAAAGTTCAAGGTACATATTTATTGGATAATCGTAGCTTGGAAATTTCGAAATTCTTATTTATCAAATTAAGAATCTGAAAAAATTCACAACCACTAAATCGGACCCGTAGAAAACGAATCTGAGATCGAAATAGATGAATTCGTCTCAATAACGGAGTAATCTCGCTCCTAAGTGCGTTTTTTACCAAAAACCGCACTATTTTCAATTTGACGCTCCATATCTCCGGAACGGTTTGTTTTAGAGATTCGATCGACGCACAGATCGATTCCTCGTTCGATTTTCGTCGAGATCACAGAGTTTCAAACAATTCGTTCTGGAAATGCGGAATTTCGTTTATGTCAAAAAGTCCAAGGTACATATTTATCGGATAATCGTAGCTTGGAAATTTCGAAATTTTTATTTATCAGATTAAAAATCTGAAAAAATTCATAACCACTAATTCGGATCCGTAGAAGACAAATCTGAGATCGAAATAGATGGATTCGTCTCAATAACGGAGTAATCTCGCTCCTAAGTGCGTTTTTTTACCAAAAACCGCACTATTTTCAATTTGACGCTCCATATCTCCGGAACGGTTTGTTTTAGAGATTCGATCGACGCACAGATCGATTCCTCGTTCGATTTTCGTCGAGATCACAGAGTTTCAAACAATTCGTTCTGGAAATGCGGAATTTCGTTTATGTCAAAAAGTCCAAGGTACATATTTATCGGATAATCGTAGCTTGGAAATTTCGAAATTTTTATTTATCAGATTAAAAATCTGAAAAAATTCATAACCACTAATTCGGATCCGTAGAAGACAAATCCGAGATCGAAATAGATGGATTCGTCTCAATAACGGAGTAATCTCGCTCCTAAGTGCGTTTTTTTTTCCAAAAAGCGCACTATTTTCACTTTGACGCTCCATATCTTCGGAACGGTTGGTCTTAGAGATTCGATCGACCCACAAATCGTTTCTCCGTTCAATTTTCATACAGATTACAAGATTTCAAATAATTCGATCGAAGAATGCGGAATTTCATTTGTGTCAGAAAGTCCAAGGTACATATTTATCGGATAATCGTAGCTTGGAAATTTCGAAATTTTCATTTATCGGTTCAAGAATCTGAAAAAATCCACAATCACTAATTCGGACTCGTAGAGAACGAATCCGAGATCGAAATTGATGAATTCGTCATGATAACGGAGAAATCTCGCTCCTAAGTGCGTTTTTTGCCAAAAACCGCACTATTTTCACTTTGACGCTCCATATCTCCGGAACGGTTGGTCTTACAGACTCGATCGACCCACAGATCGATTCCTCGTTCGATTTTCATCTAGATCACAGAGTTTCAAACAATTCGTTCTGGAAATGCGGAATTTCGTTTATGTCAGAAAGTCCAAGGTACATATTTATCGGATAATCGTAGCTTGGAAATTTCGAAATTTCTATTTATTGGTTTAAAAATCTGAAAAAATTCACAATCACTAATTCGGATTCGTAGAAAAAGAATCCGAGATCGAAATTGATGAATTCGTCATGATAACGGAGAAATCTCGCTCCTAAGGGCGTTTTTTGCCAAAAACCGCACTATTTTCACTTTGACGCTCCATATCTCCGGAACGGTTGGTCTTACAGACTCGATCGACCCACAGATCGATTCCTCGTTCGATTTCCATCTAGATCACAGTATTTCAAACAATTCGATCAGAGAATGCGAAATTTCATTCGTGTCAGAAAGTCCAAGGTACATATTTATCGGATAATCGTAGCTTGGAAATTTCGAAATTTTCATTTATCGGTTCAAGAATCTGAAAAAATCCACAATCACTAATTCGGACTCGTAGAGAACGAATCCGAGATCGAAATTGATGAATTCGTCATGATAACGGAGAAATCTCGCTCCTAAGTGCGTTTTTTGCCAAAAACCGCACTATTTTCACTTTGACGCTCCATATCTCCGGAACGGTTGGTCTTAGAGATTCGATCGACCCACAGATCGTTTCCTCGTTCAATTTTCATTTAGATCACAGGATTTCAAACAATACAAATGATTTGACATAAGGCGATGAAAATGAACTCAGAATTTGAAATATTGTGATGACATGTAATTGAAACGCGAACATAAATATCTGTTAATGATTTTGCTGTTTCACAACCGAGAGTCGCATTCTTGGACTCCCTGTATCGACATGGATCTATCTATCTATCAATTTCGATATTCCAACCGAGACGAAATAGATCAGAACCGTTCCATAGAAATTTTATGTTCGTCGTCTGATCTAGGCAGATACATAAAGGGAGTCAGTCTTATTCTTCGGTGGCTCTAAGGGCCTCGCCGCATGATTAAGGGTCACTTTAAAGGAAAATCCCTCGGAATTGGGAGCTCGCCGGAGAGATTGGATATTGACCAGAGTATCCGCTCAAATGGATCCCCGACGGTCGAGCTCAATTTGGAAATGTTTTCCATCAAAGTTACCTCGGTATATATTCCAATCTCGACGGTCGTCCGGTATTTCGGTTAATCGCGAATAACTGGGTGGTGGATTCAGTATATCATTCAGAAAACAGCCGATTGTGGTGGATGTTCTTGTTGGTTCCTTCATTTTCGAGATGAGATATTTTTCAGGTAATCGACTCGGGAAACTCATTTCTCCAACGAATAAGGTAGGACTAATAGTTGTTGTCAGTCATTGTGACTTACTATGAATGCAAATCACTTTTTCAGTTGATTACTTCATCAACGAGAATAATCGGAATTTCACATAAGCTGTTCGAAAATGTGAAATCTCGATTCATATCCATTTTTTTTTCTTCATTAAAATACAGATTTCACATAATACCAGCTTGGAAATCGTACGCGACGATGTACGATTGGTTGCCTATAACACAATCATGCATCAATAGAGAGAAATTGGTCGTTAATAGGGGGTCGTTAACGATCAATTTCATCAACGTTGAAAGGAACTTTCAATACGAGGTCGACGGAAGTAAACATTCATCTATGAAAACGGACAGAATAAAAACCACATAAAATAACATGAAATAAAAGGTACACAATATATTGTCTCAGAGAGCGAAACTCAACCAGGAATGAGTTGAAATATAAGAAGAAAATATGATGTTTTTATTTTTTATTTTCATATCTGCAAATCCTTTCATTGCAGCATCATAATCCAAACGATTCGTGAAATCATTTTCGATCAATATAGTATTCCCAAAAATTACAAAAAGAATGCTGAATGCTACAAGGCAATGAGAATATAATCATAGCATCTTACACAAAGGAATTGTTTCTTTCGACAAGTGTTGGTGGATCACTTTCACAGATTTTCTCTCCACGATTCTGAAAGAAAAATATAAATTATAATGATTATATCAATATTTTTGTAGTAAGGACAGATTTGTGATCTGCCCAAAAATGTTCAAACATTCGAAATTCAACCTTCAGATACCTGAAAGAGGAATCATCTATTTTTCGGTGCCAGAAAATCTGCAAGAAAAATGTATTATTTGAGTGGTGGACGTTTCGGAAACGAATCTGCTCCAGTTTTCAAAACAGTGGAATATTTGTTTCTTCAAAATCGTGTCTCTCGACACTAAACAGTGACGATTCGTCATATACAGTAATTATTTCGGCTACTGGGTGTTCACTTTTAAACGATAACGATTTTCCTGTTGATGTCGAGAGAAATTGATGGGTTCGCTGCCAGGTCCATGAAATTCAATGCGGCCAAAACGAAAGATCGTCCCGCTAATGAGGGTGAAGTTGCGTAGACCGAGATAATAATAATTATAAGCGGCCACAAACTCGGAGACCGCAATCGATGGATCCGTAGGAAGGAAGGAAGGAAGGTATATTGTACGTTCTGCTGGATGAGAAACAGCGATTCGTACCGGCCCGGTCGGAAAGTTTCTCTCCATTGTTTTCCTCTCATTATACGTATTAAAAGTTCATCGGCCAGATACGGTATTTATGTGTTGGAGGATATTGGGTGATGCGCCGGGAAAAACTAACGAACTTCTTGGTACAGATGATCAGAAATATCTAATTATTTCCCCCCATCAGTCATCGTTATCGAACAGTGTTTTTCATTCGAACGGTTCGTCTCTTACATCAAAGATCGTACGCGAAGCTAAGAGGTGATCCGTCAAGTAGGAAATGATCGAACTCACTCACACTCACAGTTTCATCAGCTGCTCACAGTTTCGCCTGATGACTCCACACTTTTGTTCGCAGGAAAAGAATAGTGAATTCTACAAACCACTTTCCACTCCACTCTCCAAATAACACATTGTGATAAAATCATGGAAGATTTCAAGGAAGTGCTACCACATCAGGGTGTTGAGAACTGTTCCAAACAAAGAGTTACCATTATTTTCTAATGGTAAACTTTTATAACATCGCCTCGATTTTTTTCGTTTTCCTCACAGGGATATTAATAAACGCAGCGATAGCTGCAAATATATTTTAGATAGCCTAACATGAACATGTCATCGATATTTTCATATGAAAATTGTTTAGTAACTAGTGTTCTATACTATTTTAAATCTGTTTCATATGTACTTCTTATATAACTCACAGAAGTTCTATGAAATGGCCCACAAATAAAAAAAAATGCTGTGCTCATCGATTTGGAAATTGTGATGAATCATCTGAATCAGAAACAAACTTCACAAGGTGAAAGAATTTTTCAAATCTAAACTTCATTCAGTCATTCAACAGTTCACATCATCATATATTATGATACAGGCAACTTTTCATTTCGTACTTCATACGAGAAGTTTTCCAGAGCCTCGTATTCCTGTCCTCTTAATCCCATTTCGCCATCCTCACACACCTGCTCGCGATTCGACACCACTTAAAAGCTTCCACTGTAACTAACTTATTCATCAAATTCCCTTTCGCCCTCTCTGTACCTTCACCAACGTCCCTGTGCATCCGAATTTCACTCGCGAAAAGTCGCTGGGAACCTAGAAAATTCACCCAAGGCCGTTTTCAGGGAGAGTTATGGGGGCGTGAATGCGATTTTTCATCCTGCATAGATGGAATAGTTGTGGATACACAAGGTAGTAAAGAAATATTATTAGCCACGGTCCGTGGTAATGATATTCTTTACTACCAAGGTGTATGTTACATTTTTCCACTGCTAGCAATATATTTCAATCATTGTGGTTATGAGAAACTCGATCGCATATAAACTTATTCTCACTAGTGTGAAAGCAAGAATATTAATATTTTACTGCTTGAAATGGTACAATGGGAGGTACATATACAATTGTTTAGAACTGAATAGACTAGGAGATTCAAAATGCCAGTTTTGCACAGTTCTAAATTCTTTAAGTACGAATATTTCGGAAAAATTACACTCACGTATAGGGAAGGCCGATGAAGATTATGTTAAAAAAACCTGAAGAATCTAAAAACGCAATAAAAAATATAGCATTCTATTTGAAATATCGAAATTGGTGTCTACTTCCGGTGTAACCATATAACCATATCACCATCTTGGAAGCATTTTTATTAATCAGCAAGTCATCGATTATGGCTCTCCAGAAATACACAGAGTGCGATCATTTTTGGAATTCAAATAACTTCTATTGTGCGTTTTGGACGAAAAAGCCTGTATATATATATATACAGAGTGGCCCAATGAAAGCGAAACAAGGTATGCATTTTACTGAGAGATCAAGGAACTCACATTAAAATAAATAATTCCTTATGTAATGTTGGATAGGACAGGATTTAGTACATGAGGAACTTCTTAAATGAACATCGATCTAACCACACAATGAGAAATAGTGATGGAAGAGAAAAAAGCGTTACTTTCCATCACTAGCCGATTATTTTCATAAACGTGTTTTCTCGAGAACTACTGGATCGAATTCCAAAAACAAGGGAGCGTTGGTAAGAGATTTCGATCACCTTCAAAATGATGTATCGCTTGACCTCTCATCCCATTTGAGATTCAAGGGTTGGAGCTCACCCCTCCGAGGCGTTCGAAGTAAAAAAGTTGAAAAGATGCGCAAAATATTTCCCCCTAAAAATCGACCGGTTCGAGCGTTTTTCTTTTCTTCTGAGAACGATAACTTTGTCAAATCGGAGTTGTTTCGTTTTCATTGGGCCACCCAGTATATTAGCGCATCCATGTACAAAATATCGCTCAATGATATTCTTGAAGATAAATTGAGAAAATGTATTCATGTTTTCGAGACCAGAAATTTGAAGGTCTGGTCATCTTCGGATCTCGTTTGGGTGACTACTATCAAATTATTGGAATATTGGATGAAAATGACGCTGCGTGCGTTCAAGAATACTGTGTAAAATTTTCCGGCAGCTATTGAAGACATTCAGCAACTTCTAGTTCGACTGTAGTGAAGTACTCGAACTCTTTTTCGCAGGTCCAGAGACCATAAAAAGCTGTGCTTTCGGTTCGAAAAGGGCCCCGTTAAACCCGGAAAGTTTTTATGGAGCCCTAACAACGTCGCCGTCGAGTGTAGGTATAGGTGGGTGCGAAGGTATATACACGGTATCGGGAGATCGTATCTCGACCCCCATTCCCGACTACGTATATCCAGGACGCTGCAGGGATGTCGTTAGCAGCCGCTACCTGCAAATGGCCGCCCTTGTCCCCCCCCCCCCCCCCGATGGGGTTGCCATACGTCTGGAATCTTCCGGACATGTCCGGTAATACATTATTTTTCATCATCTACATAAATAATATAAAAAACTGTTTTGAACACTGTCGAATACTACTATATGCTGATGACTTGAAAATATTTTCATTGATAAAGGGTGTCGACGACTGCTTGAAAATGCAAAGTGACCTCGAGAGACTTGCCGATTATTGCGATAATAATAGTCACTTTTTAAACCCAACCAAATGTTTTGCCATAACATATTCAAGAAATAGAAATCACATCCAGCATACCTACAAAATTAACAATAACAACCTCGAATACATCACTGAAATCAAAGATCTAGGCGTCACACTGGACACAAAATGGACTTTTAACAGTCACATAGACAGACTAATCAACGGGACGAACAGGATGGTTGGGTCCATAAAAAGAAACGGAAAATATTTTCATAATTCTGAGACTATCATCTCACTATATTATGCATTCGTCAACAGCAAGCTTTCTTTTGCATCAGCTATTCGGAATCCTCAATATGCCGTACACTCAAGAAGGTTAGAAAGTGTTCAAAATAAATTGTTAAGATTCCTAGCCTTTCAAAACAAGATAAGCGTTCAGGACCACAATTACCAGCCGATTCGGAATCAATTTAAAATTATGCCACTTAGTAAAAGACGTACTATCGCAGACTTATCTATTCTTTTCAAAATTATCAGACATGAAATCGACTGCCCATACATACTTGCAAAAATAAATTTCAATGTTCCCAGTCGAAACAATCTTCGATATTATACCCCATTCAATATCCCTTATTGTAGAACCAATCTAGGACAAAACTCGCCACTAGTTCGTATGCAAAAAGCATTCAACACACACTGTCACGATCCCAATTCATCCCTCGACATTGTCTCGACATCTCTGCCTCGTTTCAAATGTTTCTTGAAAAATATGTTTCTCAACTCAGATCAATAGTTAAGATGGTCCCTGATTTCCTGTACTCGTTCTATTATGATCCATTATATCCCACAATTTTTACTATATTATTAACATAAAAACATTTTCATACCATATTGTAAATCACATTCGATTATTATCAGGTAATTTTATATCGATAAGAAACTGTTATTTATGTATAATTGTAGAAATAACTTAGAATAATTTTCAATTTTAATTTCTGTTTTTTGGAACTTTGTTCTGTTAGCAACCTAAAATGGTAAATAAATAAATAAATAAATAAATAAATAAATACAGGTCTCTGCGGAGGCGATTCTAAGCCGCCGGGAATTTCCACAATTTAGATGAGAAAATAGATGAAAAATCAAACAAACCCAGTTTATTCCTCAGAAAATCAATCTTGCTTACATTATCATCATTTTCTTCCATTCAGTGCTTCCGGAAATACTTTTCAACACATCAGAATCTTGAATAATAGTTCTGGAACATTGAATAGCATTTCATAGTCATATTTTTCGAATTATACTGAGTTCAAAATATCAATTCGCAGTCTCTAGTGAAAATCTGTTGCTTTCTTCGAACAATTGGGTTCCCATTAGGAAAAATACCCTTCCAACATTGGTATTTTATGACTGCATCGCAAATATATGAGGAATTTTCGACCGAATGAAAGCCGTTATTTTGTATCGTTAACATATCAACCAAACAAATTTCCGGGGAAAATCACAACAATATCAAAAAAAAAATATTTTGGTGTGAAGTTATCTTATCGAATACCACTTCAGCTTCAATTGAAAACTGGATTTATTCCAGAACACAAGATTTTGAAAATTCTACCGAGTCGAAGATAAGGTATGATAATTGAAGTGAAGCTCTCGTGGCATTATAAGTGTTGTTTAATTACGAAAATTTCACTTGTCCATCTGCCATACGGAAAACCGTCCATTTTTCAATGCCATTCATCTCGAATGAAATGTCGACTTTGCTGCTTATCATTCGAAGCTGCGATCATCGTCAGAGTTGGCTTCATCCTCATTATATTTACAAGAAAGTTTTTCGATCTGGCAACCGTACCAGCGAATGCCCTGCGACCGTATTTCTTGGCGGTCATTTTTTCCGACAAGGGATTTAACTGAGAGATCGCCACCCCATTCAGAAGGGTTCACAAAGAGGAATTATTGCTCCTCCTGCACACATTGCGGGAAGCCGGCGAGATGATTGGGAATCGAGAGGGTTTCGAGAAGAATCCGCACGGATAATTGAAGAAGAAAGAAGAGCGATTGTAAGGAATTTATACACGCACTGAAATGTAGTGATAAGAGAAATTCGGAAGGAGAACTGGAAAGGTGAGAAGAATGTAAAAAATGAGCGAGTTAATAAAAGAATGCTCTCGGATACTGTTGACGTCCGAACCACCGAGAAAGCAGTTTAACGGTTATGAATAGAGAATCACAAGAAATGAGTGTTTGGCTAACTAAAAAATTATTTACTACGTTAGTGTTATAAGAACTAATTCATTACTAGTTTTATAGACAACGATGTTACCTATTATTACTCGGTTTGCAAGGTATTAAATACTGGGTGGCCCAATGAAAACGAAACAAGGCCGATTTGACATAGTTATCGTTCTCAGAAAGAAACGGTCGATTTTTATTTCGAGGGGAAAATTTTTTGCGCATGTTTTCAACTTTTTCACAACAAACCCCTCGGAGGGGTGAGCTCAAACCCTTGAATCTCAAATGGGATAAGGGTTCAAGAGATACATCATTTTGAAAGTAATCGAAATCTCTCACCAAGATTTCCTTGTATTTGGAACTCGATGCAGTAGTTCTCGAGAAACCACGTTCATGAAAATAATCGGCTAGTGATGGAAAGTAACGCTTTTTTCCCTTTCATCGCTATTTCTCGTTTTGTAGTTAGAACGATGTTCATCTAAGAAGTGCCTTATGTGTTTTTTTTTTTAAAATCCTGTCCTATCCAATTATGTCAGTTCCTTGATCTTGATCTTGATCAGTAGAATGCATACCTTGTTTTGTTTTCGTTGGGCCACCCTGTATAGAGATAGATACTAGGTACCAGACAATATAATGCCGTTTTAGGTACAGGTGCATTCCTATTTATGTTATGTAAACGGATAGGGGTCGGGTCGCGGTATGCTTTGTAACAGGATAATTGGTTGCTTAGAGCTAGCTCTACTCTGAAATTAGAGGAAAACGATCGATAAAGTCGATGAACAAACACAGAGTGCTCGCTTTCTAACATAATCAGCACATTCTCACATCTTCAAAGGAAGATAATGCAAGTTGATTTAAAGCTCGATGTGAATATCTCAAGGACGTATTGTGCGATTAAAATAAGAGTTTTCCTTCGAATAAACGAGTGTCCTGAAATGCACCCCCTATCAGTTACAGCCACTGTAATAGATATTTACGTTACTAGTCCGGTAAGTTTACCGGACGTGTGACGTATAACATTTTATTTCATACTGCTAAAAAACAAAAATGAACGGTGAAAAATAAAATATTAATCTTTGTTGAAGTGCTACAACAAAAAAATGGGAATGTATCAGCAAGTAGCAACTCCCTAATAAATAATCCATCCAATGGAGCTCCCGGTATCCATATTCATGGGAACGAAAATTTAACGGTTAATATTGATATTAGCAATAAGTAATTTCTGTGTATTGTTTTGCTGTTGAATTTTTAATAAATGTATTCATGCTTTTGACGCATAACTGAGTTTTCAATATTTACAATCCGGTAAAATTTCATTACGGGATAGTAGCACGTAATGAAATATTACGTGCGCCTGTGAAAGTCTATTTTCCGGATTGAAATCAGGTACGTAAAGGTATGTTCTATGATGCAGTATGAAATAAATTGTCATTGATGCTTTCCCATACATTAGAAACACTCCTAGATTCGAGAACGTGTGACATCTCCTACATTTGTTATTGTAAAGTTCCTCTTCACACGGAAGAGAAGGCCAAGGTTCCACGCTTGAGTCACAGTGTTTTCATTTCTTCGCATTGAACTCTACTAGATTTTGGAGAAGTGTATGTTCCTTTTTGTACACTTTGCCTTTTCCTTCACCATGTCGAACTGATTCTACCAGAATGAAGGATTAAACTCTCTAAACTCCGTGTTCAGAAAATATACTATTTTCTTTACCAATCCGGTAACGTATAGTTTATCCATGATATTGGACTTCAATATACTAGAGCCATCTATCGAAGAGGAGATTAACTTGGTAGACACCTGCTGAAGTGGTGTGGATGGAGCGAGATTGTGAATCTAACAATTTCCTATCGATTGTCTAACGATACTGCGAATGCAAAAGGTTTCTTCTTCGTCGTGCATATCTGTGAGAGCGAATATTGATTACATACTTGAATCGATATCACCAACTTTCAGGCTGAGATCAATACACAAGAAATCAATTTCTCATCGATGAATATATAAATGCATGCTTCAATTTATGTCAGACTTCTTGCCATATGACAGTGAAACTTGAATATAATGTTTCTTTCATGTTGGGAGATTGATACACAACTTTGCACTCCTTCAATCGGTGCTGAGATTCTCCACTTCATTTTGGAACGATTTTTTATTGTATGAAACATAAAGTAGTAACCACCAATCCCAATGCGGTATAGGATATAGGGTTGTGAAATAAAATGCTCAGGTTTCATCGACCAATAATATATTGTTTTAGTCAAAGATTCTACAATAAGGTGGTGTTGGTTGTTTTAGATAATGATAAACGCTATCCTATGCTTTAGGAGGACTCGCAGAACTCAAAAATCCAATAACTCAAATCGAAATAGTGGAATTTCTGGAGCAATAAGGGGTATTTCTGATCTCAACTCCAAGATTTTGAACGTTGTCAGGAGAGTGGCAACTCCGATTCTGATTATTCCTTGAATTTTTTTCCAGTCAATCAAGACATTTTCTGCGTGTTGCCAATTTTCTGATATTGACGATCAACTTTTCTTGGAATTCGGGACACAAGATCATCCATACCATAAATTTTTCTCTAAAATCTGCACTAAACATTGAGTTCCTCATTGACACTGACAATCATTCTTTCCTTTTGTGTGCTATAGAGGGTAGTATATCATTCGAAATAGTACTAAATGTTGTCAGTGTCCTGTCGAACTATAGAAAAATTTCGTTAAGAAAATATTGTGTTTTATCTCGATTCATAAGCGCTGGATATACTAGACCGATTTACTACAAAGGCGCCTGAGTTCCTACCGTCGTGATTTTTCTTTCTAGAAAACCCCGTGATCAAGTCCATAATAGGTCTGGCAACTTCCACTATCAACTCACAAATCTATAACTTCAATTTGTTTTTGGAAGAATTTTTGAGAACCCCCAACACGAAAAATCAGTGTTATCAATCGAATATCATTGTCGATTCGTGAATCATAATTTCGGTTCTGACTCATCATAATTTCACTCATAATTCATGAATTGTGATGAATGACATATTTTTTCGATAAAATTGTCTGCGTAATGACGTCACAGGTCTCCCGCCATATAGTACTCGTTTGAATTCGGTGAATAATTCTGATCATTTAATCATTCCAATTATTCTTCCATCTGTGATGCGATCAGAGTGGAAAGCTCGAAAAATATGTACGGTTAGTGATTCAGTTTCAGATACACGGCGATTTACCTAAGAGTGCAAATATTCGTTCAAAGATTCAAATGAAGTGTAAACGACCTAGAAATTTGCATAAAGACACTATCAATAAACAACTGATTCGATTTAATTCAATATATAACAACAACGAGCTCGACATATTGAATGGAACTGAAGGTAATCGCTTGTCATCGCCTCTCGAGCATCGAGCTCTTCTTCCTGAAAGTTCTTCCTGAAGGTTCAACAACAGAAAGTAAATACCGGGTGGTCACTCGCAGTGAACTGTTGTTTCTTTGTGAAGCAATATCGAACCATGAAATTATTCATCTGTGCTTCCAAGGATAATATTTTTTTCATTTATCTCAAAAATTCATTCGACCACACAACTCCTCGTTTTATTTATATATAACTTATCAATTTTGTTACAAAAAGTAGTAATACTTGGGTTGTCATTGATTACGATTCATGATGATATCGTTGATATTGGCTGCAGATTCCTGCATATAAAGTATGTTATTTCATTCAATTGTGGATACAATCAATGTCGATGTTCGAGACCTTTTTTATTATGTCGAAACTCCAACTACATACACACCATAATCACCACAAGTGCTACTCAGTGGCTTGTCTTCGCGAGGTTTCAATTTGAAAAAAATCCACAAATTCATTCGGAAATTTCGCAGGCACTCTCTCTGACTCCATACTAGTACGCCATATTCTTCTTTGCACTCTTAGGTGAATCGCCCTGTATATTTTTCTGGGAATCACTGGAACCGCCCATTCATAAATCCGACTGAAAAGTCAGAAAGAAAGCTCTTCGCATCGGTATGGATACCAGGCTCTGCGTTAGTAGGACAGTAGCAGCCTCTCAGAGAGATATCGCCAGATGGGGCTTGGCCGTCGTGGAGGCAATCTCGGAAAGGCGGATGTCGATGGGGCGCCGGTCGTCGTAGAGCGTCGGCGCCTGCAGGATGATGCCGGCGGTGCCTACTAACACGGCCAGAGTGAAGATCCACAGGAAGAGCCGGTCCAGCACCATCGCCACGTATTTCCAGTCCTCTTTCACCTGGAAAATTCAGGCGCAACACTTGGACGTCCTGTTTACTGGACTATTTTTGGACTCCAAAGCTTACTACAGTACATTACAATGAAGTACAGTACAGTACAGTACAGTACAGTACAATACAGCCCATACAGTACAGTACGGTACATTACAGTACAGTACAGTACAGTACAGTACAGTACATTACATTACATTACATTACATTACATTACAGTACAGTATAGTACAGTACAGTACAGTACAGTGCTGTACTGTACTGTACTGTACAGTGCAGTTCATACAGTACAGTACAGTCCATACAGTACAGTACAGTACAGTACAGTACAGTACAGTACAGTACGGTACAGGGGACTACAGATATCGAATCATAAACTAGGCATCGCCCATTGCGAAAAATAGAAAAAGAACTGTAGAATAAAGATGTGTTGTATCAAACAACTGATCAAAATGAAGATTGTGAACTATGGATCAGGAGCTCTAAAATGAATAAATTGTGATTGGTGGGATAGAGATTATCAACTCTGGATCAACTGGCATCATCCAATTGTGCATTATGAATTAGGGATTGAAGATGGTGTGAAAAAATTATGAACTGTGGAACACGAACTGAGAACATAAAATAAGGAACAAGAATTAGAGGTGGTAAATAGCTGGAATACGAACTATGGAATGAAAAATGTTAATTTGTTTTCTGAATCCTATAGATCATAGATTTCGAGAAACCAGAATTGAGGATCGTATAGAATATCAACAGTGGATTCGAAATCGCGAATTTTGATGAAATATTGTAAACCGCGGATCTTGGGTGAACGATTTGCTGGATCGAATAGAATAAAGTATGGATCACAGACTGTGAAATGGAAAATTCTCAATTATGGATCACAGATTCTGATTCATCAATCAGGTATGCTAGACTAGAAATGATAAACTGCGCATTACAAATCACGAATTGTAGATGGAAGATTTTTAATTGTAGATCTGGGACGAGCAATTCGATCGAGCAAAAATCAAGTATTTCAAATTTCTGGGCGGCAAATATCGCGTTGTGGTTTTTTTCTCGTACCGCTACTCACCTTGGTCGAATCCTCCTCCCTCCTGGTGTGATCGGCGATGAACCGCACCCCGTCGATGGCCTTGTGCACCTCGGGGCACCGATGCCACGGATGCGACTCCTTCATCAGCATCTCCTCCAGATGCTCCGACAGGTGGCAGACGCCGCCGTTCGTGCCTCCGCCCGCGCCCCCCACGCCCATGTGCTGGTAGGCGGCCAGACCTGGGGGCGGCGTCGTGCCGTGGATGCTGCACGAACGCAAACCGCCCGCCTCCAGCTCCCTGTGCAAGAATGAAACATACTGTCATTAATTTTTATTTTCTAGTTAGAACGATTTTCATCTCAGAAGTGCCTCATGTGTTTTTTTTTTCAAATCCTGTCCTATCCAATATTACGTAAAAAAAAACATTCATTTTAATGTCAGTTCCTTGATCTCTCAGTGAGATGCATGCCTTGTCTCGTTTTTTTTGGGCCACCCTGTATAAAACGAAGAGATACATGATACATATGATACATGAGACACATGTCGCACGAGAAATAACACATGAGGCACATGACATATGACAATTAGCATATGACAACTGACATTAATTGTGTGAAAGTTTCTGTTTGCAGCGTCATTTTTTTTTTTCATGGAAATTCAGAACGAAGTTGACGAATCGGACTGAGTGATATTCACCTGGGTGTTAGTTCATCGACGGAACTGGCGTTGGGGAAGAATCCGGAAGGTTCGTCTTCGGCCAAATCCACGCCGTCTGCGTAGAGTCCAGAGTCTCTCATTTCGAGCCCGTTGCAGGTCCTCACCATCACTCGATGGCTTGAAAGAATCGATACATTTTAGATGAGGTGAAATAATAACATGCATAAAAAGAAATGTTTTCCTACGACCACTTATGAAAACAGCGCTTTCAACGTCATTTTGTTATTCAGGAAAGAGCCCATTCTACTATGGCAACAGAAAAGTCGAAAGTGAAACGCACTAGTGTGGAAATATTCGTAAAACGCACGATCGCAGTGATGAATATAATGATATTGTTCCTGGAAATTTTACTGCTGGTATCATCACGTCTGTTACTTATATTTCAGATTAATTTAGCATCCAAACCTTTCGGAAAATGATTGGATCCACTACTTTCCTTCCTTCTTCAAGGTGCTTCTGGTAATGGGACCATCACCTCCTCCCTCTTCTGATTTTCATCTATGCGGATATTATGGATGCACTAGCTGAAAGATCCGAAGGTTTCCGAACTTGTAACAATTCATAGGCGTACACATTTATTTTCATCGAATGGGTATTGTCTCTCGAACTATCGAAAGGGTCTCCGCTTGGGTTTTCTCGATCCTGACTGTTACTCTCCATACTAGTTATGCTATATACTATCTGACATAAGTGACAGTATAGGTTTATGTTTCCTTTTCACTCTTAACAATCGAGAAGTATATTGCTAGCAGTGGATAAATTCAATGAACACCTCGGTAATAAAGATTGTCATTAGCAGAACCTCATAATTCCGGTCCTCGGGTGATAAATGAATTATTCACTATTAATTGGAGTATGAATGAATAAATAGATGGTTTACCTTCTGCTGTCGAGTTGATAATGCGGTCTGCGCATGACCAACAGCCTCGGGAGGATGTGGATGAAGACGCGTCGCACCCATGGGGCCATCACGTGGGTCTGGGGCGATCGGAAGTGGACGTTCAGCACGACTACGGTCACGCAGATGCTGCAAAAAGTTTCGATGATTTTCTTCATCAACTTCAACATAACGAGAGATGAGTCGTCGAAACTGTTCATCCGATGTTTATTCATTGTTCATAGGATTATTAATATACCTTGTTTAATGCTATGTCGATGAGATTTCCCGAAGAATTTTCCGATCAATTGCTTATTAATAACTGATGACATCTTATGATGCAAATCATCAATCTTTGATCGTAAAAGGGAAGAATTCGAATTCGAGAATTGTTAGTCGAATGTTTACCTGAACGTGTCCAAGATCATTGTGAAAAGTACGAATTTGCCGAGCAAAGGCACCACAAGCGAAGTCGGAGGGATGATCTCAGCCAATAGAAGGAAGAATACAGTCAGCGAAAGGAGGATGGAGATGGATAAGCTGACCTGAAAATCAAGATGGCATTAAATTCAACTCAAATTTGATAAAAGACAATACCGCTCGAACTCGTTTGCGGAAATCATGTTATTCTCACCACTGAATATGCTCCGAAATGAATTCAATTTTGTTCCATCGAATCAGCTCTGCCTGATTTATTCTTTTATGAATCATTTTATCCTGACTCATGCCAAGGTTCCAAAATTTTTTGCTGCACATAACGATGTATACCCCTAACTACTCTGAGAAAGTTTGGAGGATATATTTCTAGTTGTGGAAAAAGTACAGTATATAGCTCAAGTTGTACGTGATATACAATCAGAGTAGAAAAAGTCGTCTTCACAATCATTCGGAGTGAGTGACAGAATAATGCTTCGTTAAAAACTGATAGTAAATCGGATGTTTCATCGCCCTTTTATTGGCGAACATCTTCGGTTTTATAGGGAATCGTTAAATAGTGATATAGGAAATAAAGTAACGAATACCGTTATACAGGGTAATTCAAAGTTCGATTGTTGGTATCGAATAAGACTTTTTTCTTCAAATGAACACGTGTTCGAAATGCACCCCCTATGAGTAACAGCTACTGTAAGTTAGGTAAAGAAAAATGATTGCCTGAAATCTTGACTATAATATCGGACAACGTCCTTGGAATATTATCACCTTGTATAGGGAATCATTATCCTTCCTACTGTTCCGGTTCAGTGCATGGTGTGTCACAAAAAACCAACGGGAAACAGCTAATCTATCAAATATTCGATTTGCGGATGCAAAGCCATTACCGGTAGGTTAATATCGATTAAACAATAATTAGGCTGTGGCGGGGTGATATAAGTTCTCGCCGCGCTTCAATATTATTCGAATAGAACTGGCGAGATCGTTTCGAAATTGGAAACGCCAGAGAAATGTTGACTTTGCACTTCATCGAGTTTGTCTTTCCAGACTGTGGCGTTTACTCGACTCCAACATCTTTTACTTCTTGTTTGTTTCTCCAGATAGATTGTTTATCTCAATAATATGGACATGTATACAGATGAAATAATTCTCGATCTTCAGCATGGTTATGATAATTATAATAACATGTATCAATTCCAAGAAACGTACATGTTTGTGGAGAGACACCAAAGAAAAGATAGATTAATTAAATGTCTAGTCGAATGGAAGATGAACATTTAAATTGAATCAAAATCAATCCATGAAGATTGTTCAATCGACGGAAAATATGTTTCTTCGGTGCACTCTCGAATTCTGCTATGAGATTGATAGATTTTATTCTGTTGGATGAACTATGAATTCCACATAATCAAATATTCATTATACAATTAGATGACAACTTTCTTCAAATTGGGTTATTTTTTTGGCAGTTTTCAAATGATGTTGAGATGCTCATGGGTATCAGAATTGATATTGTAGGCAGGTTCGAGTGTTTTTTTTAAAGTAGAATGATGATGTGAAATAATGAAAATGCATACTTTCATTCTGAAGAAAGAGTAAATTTCTAGCAGATCCTTCGGCTTGTATAGTCTAGATGTTGATTTCTAAAATGGTTGTTCGATGCAACAAAGATTTTACTGCAACATCCCATATTGATACTGAATATACCAAAAATAGGATTTTTTTGTGAGCATTCGAAGACGTAAGAAGAAATATAGAACTGAGTGAAAATAGAGCGCATATTATTCTCCACTCTCACACACTCGATAGAATGAACTATCTAATGAATAATTTATCAAACTCACTTTTTCTCCGCTGTCAGATGGCAGATAGAAAACCAGCACCGTGAGGAAGGAAATTCCCATACAGGGTATTATGAGGTTCACGGTGTAGAAAAGTGTTTTCCTTCTCATCGTGATGTTGAATGTTATGTCGAGGTACGGTTCATCACAGCACGTATAAAACTTCTCGTTCCTATAACAAAAAGTACCGGTTAGTAAAGGAATTACTACACGTTTCGATAATTTCAAGAATTTTTTTCGGGTGTTCCACAAGGACAGGCAGTAGGGCCTATCCTATTCATGATGTATGTAATAGGTGATTCTTTCAATTTTGCATCGAAATTGATTTTTTGCACTTACCTGATTGCGGGAACTTCTAGGATATCCCACTCGACTGAAGTATAGAATTCAGTTAAATCGATACCGATATCGACGACGTTGGAACCTTTCATTTCGTCCAAATGTCGAAGATCTACCTGTGAAATGATTCATTCTCGATTGAAATATTATTCATTTTATTGAAAATTCAGCATCAACATTTCAATTTCCAATTTTCATTTTTTAATATGTCAGATTTATTTCATGAAGCATCATTTTCATTCGAGAAAAATGCTGGCAATGGTTTTTACCGTACTATAATATGTGACTGAGGTGTTGGGTGATAATTATTCACCCTGTAGTCAGTACATATAGAGAAAATAGTATTATTCCCACTGATTTATATCGTTTTCAAGATGAAAATGATGAGCTATGATTGAAGATGATAAATTCCCAAATCCAAAAGGAATTTTGGAAATAAATTTTATTCACGTATGAAATCGAATTGATAATTTTGAAATACTTATGATACTTTTTCAATCAAATCAACTAATTTGGAACAGAACAAACTCATTTCGAAATAGAATTGATAATTTTAAAGAACATGTTTGACACATTTCTACATTCAATTGACTAATTTGAAATAAAACTGATACTTTTTGAAATTAACATAATGCTTCCGGAATTCAATTGGAAGAGAATTGAATTGACGCATTTTCAAAATAGAATTAATAATTCAACATTCCTAAAGTCAACTTTTTAAAATTGATATAATGGTTTATGGACTACAATTGGAGAAGGTGTCGCTATATTCTATCGATCCTCGGAATTCCTGATGTATCATCGGTGTGTAAACCTTTTCCGAGTGTTTTCTCCTTGTTGCAGAGAGCGGCCGGCCTTCGGGAAAGTGGGATTTTCGAGAGCATACGCTTCGACGGCGGCTCTAATCAATGGACGGGTGGAGGGGCATGATCTCGAGGGATGCTCTGAGGGGTGTTTCGCGATCCGGAATAGGTAAGTGCTCGGTTCGCGGGATATCGGATCGACACGAAGAGGCTATTGTTCTGTGGAAATGGCAAATTTCCCTCGAAAGTCGAGAAAATTTACACTTTGAGTTCAGAAAAGCGGAATTAAAAAATATTTTGACTTTTTTATTGGAAAAACTGTCGACCTAGAAATCAGAAGTCTATGAATTACGGGTTCAATATGAAATTTCCGACTTCGGAGTAGAAATTTCGCTGAACCAAGAGTCTAGAAACATCGAAATATCCTTCTGAGCTTTTATACAGGGTTTTTTCCCATATCTTCGCATCCTACTTGTAGATGATGAATTTTTCAATATTTCCTCCTGCATTCTTTGCATTCATCAAGCGAAAATTCCGTGAATCAATGAATCAAAAATATACAAATTTGAAAATTGAAAAATAATTATTTGTGAATGTTACAATTCATAAATTCGAAATACTGGAGGTTTTCGAATTTGAAAGTTCAAGAATCCTGAAATTCCGGGATTCAAAAATTCAAAAATTTTGAATTTTCAAACGCACCTGGAATCCGTCGTAGGTCCATGATCCGAACTTCATGACGCACGTCTGTTCGTCAAACGGGAAATATTCAACGTCGATTTCACAGGAAGACTTGTAGATGGCGGGCGGTTTCCAGTCGACGCGCCCCGTGAAGTTCAAGGTCGCCTTGGTCGCCAAGGTCACCTCGAAATTGCCGTCGGCACTATGATTATCGTGAAGAAAATTCATTATTAAAAATGTCTCGTGATTTTTTGAAGCAACCAAAGATTTACAGTAATATTCTGAATGGATTCGAGGATGATTTTCCTTGCGAAAAAGGAGAATTTTTTTCTTCTTTCAACTCACTATATAGTCCCATCATTTTGAGTCTCAGATCCCTGCATTTTGTTGCTTTCCCAATATCGGAAAATCGCGGGAAGCAAAATGAAAATTTTCTTTGTTTCAAAAGGTAAAGACCTTTGCTTCACAATTTTAGAGGCACTTTATGTGGCACAATTTTTTCTCCTGTTTTGTTTAATTCTTTCTATTTATATCCTTCCGGTTATTTACCCGAACAAATTAGAAAGGATATAATGAAAGGCAAATTCGTGAAAAAGTCTAATCAACTTTTGTCGAATTGTCGAATCTGTCAAGATTTTCTTCGTCAGAATTTCCTAATATTTCCCTCTCCATTTCCATCGAACCGACCGAAGGAGGTGCATAAATATGAGTCTGATGTCGTATCGGAGGTATGCTGTCATCGACGACTTCCCTCTGGAAAGTTCTGGATCTGAGAGCGGCAATCGAGAAATTTCATTTCCCCACCGGATCTCATCGCATTTCCGCTCGTTAAATCGAGAGACACCCGATAATCGTACGTGTCTGTTCTTGCGGTTGTCTGTTCTGTCGCTCACTATGGAATCCAAGAGAACTAGAGGAATACTTGGGAAAGTATGTTTCGAAATAGGGCGCGTCTAGTTGTGAAATTCTTCGAATCCGTTCAGTTCCGAACATTTAGTTGTCGTGCGTTCATTGGAATTGAATCAGCTACAGTTCTCTGTAAATCATTCATGTTCATAGAACATAGCGAAATTAAATTCCTCTTCCTGTTTTTCTCCAATTGTCATTTCGTTGAATTCGAAAGGTCAAACTGAAGTTTCATATGTAATAAAAATGATGTCAACCGCCATCATGAATCAACAATCTCCAAAAGGTACATAAAGTATGGATCACTAGATAATTTCGTCCGTCTGGGAAACTTTTTTCAATTCAATTGTTCAATTCTTCAGAAAATGGAGATGTATCTTGTAAATAAAGATGTTCCACAACTCAACACTTATCCGAAACATTTCATTGATAAAACAATACACCAAATTGAAAACAGAACGAATATACAACAACCACAAAGACAACCAACACTGATAACAAATGTAATCCCATACATTCCCGGAATATCTGAAAAAATTAAACGTGTTGGTGACAAGTTTCGAGTGAAAACAGTGTTCAAGACAGAAAATACAGTGAGACAATAATATTGCTTCTTGTTCAGTTGATATAGATAGAACTTGGCACCCACTTCTGAAAATTGAATATGAAAATGGAAAATTCAATATCAAATAATAGAAGACACCTTGTAACCAGAATTCCTCCATCTGCCAAATTGTCACTTTTCAGTGTCAAAAACCAATTGCACGTTGAAAAATTTTGCGAAGAGAAGTGTTCTGATTTGTGTTGAGAACGGGAGCAGATTCGTTCCCGAAACGTCCACTAAGATAAGTAGAAGTTTCGTTTCTATTAAAAATATATTTGTATTTCCAAATTTTCTCCAAAAAACAAGGTGTCACTGACAAATATAAAATTTCTTTCTTCGGTCATTTTGGGGCAGATCACAAAATCTGTCCTTACTACAAATATATTCAAATAATTTTTGATAACTTCTACTATATTTTTTAGAAATGAGGAAAAAAATCCCACGAGAAGCTGAAAAATGAATGTACCACCTCCTCGAACTAACAGACAATACTCACTTGTTGTAAAGGACAATGTCCGGTCTCCAAATGTGGTCGGATGGTACGTGGAGCATTTCGACTCCGCCATAGTCTTTAGGGTCCCATTTGAGCTTATAATCGTACCAAGCCTGGAAATATAACGGTCATACACCTAGTGATTCTCTTGTCAATCTTTTCCGATAATAATTCGAGAGATGCGATTATTTGTTCGAAGATTCAGGAGATATCAATTATAATTTGAGATTTGTTCACTGTAAATGCTACATGTCTATTCCAAGAGTCGATAGGAATTCTCAAAACTATCATATCGGACATTTTATCGAGCTGTCAATGATAAATTGTGACCTAGTTTTTCCTCGCAGATTTTCTTGTTGCAGTCAGCCAACCTAGATTTGAATCGATATTTCTTGAATCATAATTGCAGGAGTGTGATGAAAGCATGAATGTTTGTAATGGAATTGTGGAAGCATGAAAGTAGTGATTGTATTAACATAAACTGAGTGTTGATGGACATTTTTGAAATATCCTACATGGAGTTTGATTCATGGTTATATTCAATGAATTGTACGACTATCATTTTTTTGTGATGTGTTTCACAAACCAAACATTGATCAATATAGGAGATATATCTATGTTGTGTATTCCTTCTCTTCTTGTAGATTTGATCAATTGTTTTTTCAACAATGATGATTGAAGCGGGATATAGCTCTCAACAAAACATAGTTTGATTTTTTTTCGAGAAACTGTATTTTCTTGAGGATTCAACCAATTCACTGGCAGTTTTCGATATCAGTTATTGTTCGACACAGGGTGTGAAATAAAACCATTACACTATGCGATGACTACATTTGCGATTCTGTCTGACACAGAAGATTTTTTTTTTCGATGAAAACTTCAGTCATGACAAGATACATCAGGACTTCATTTCCGAACATTTTTGTAATTTCTCCTCAATTGAGTTCAGTGTCTAATGAGTCAGAAGAAAGTAAATATCACACACCACATATTTGTAAATTATTCATGAGATATACTGGGTGGCCCAACGGAAACGAAACAAGTCCGATTTGACATAGTTATCGTTCTCAGAAAAAAACGCTAGAACCTATCGATTTTCATTTCGAGGAAGAAATATTTTGCACATGTTTTTAACTTTTTCACTTCAAACCCCTTGGAGGGGTGAGCTCCAACCCTCGTATCTCAAATTGGATAAGGGGTCAAGTGATACATCATTTTGAAAGTAATCGAAATCTCTCAGCAAGGCTTGCTTGTATTTGTAATTCTATGCAGTAGACAAAACACGTTCATGGAAATAATCGGCTGGTGATGGAAAGTAACGTTCTTTTCTCTTTCATCACTATTTCTCATTTTGTAGTTAGAACGACGTTCATCCGAGAAGTGCCTTATGTGTTTTTTTTTCAAATCCTGTCCTACCCAACATTACATGAAGAATCATTCATTTCAATGTCAGTTCCTTGATCTCTCAATAAAATGCATACCTTGTTCCGTTATCATTAGGCCACCCTGTATATTACGCGGAAAACTGAATGTGAAACATAAAAAATGTTATCTCCTATTCATTCCTGATATTTTGAGAACTGTTCAAAATCAATCGATCAAAACCTTCTGACCATAGGTTGATTCATGATTCTTCCACACATCTTTGATTTTCAAATTTTCAATTCTTCCAATCATTCAACTCATAATACATAAACTCGGTGCTGCGCAAAGCTGAACATCCTGTGGATTCCTTCGAGCTACGTTCCTCGGAATACGGAAGACGGAAAAGTTTTTCCGATGTCTGAGCACGCTTCTTACATGTTGATAAGGTGTCGCTCGATTTTCGGTTATGAAGTGTGCCGCCGCAAAAACTAATAAGCTCTTTTAATACCGTCCTTCTCACTCCCTCATCAACTTCGTGCTCTGCGATAAGAGCTTTCGACGTTGGAACTTTAATGGGTGTCGTAATTCCCGTTTATAGCCGTTCAACTTAGACATGTCGATGTCAGTGGAATAACGGAACTTCATTATTTCTGCTGCGTTCGTACGAAAAGTAACGTGCTTTTTGCAGGCTTGATTACGGAGTCGATCAGTGATGAGTGACCGAATAAATTCCATAGTCTAATACCGACTGAAACCACATCGAGGTCGTATGCATCAGGAAAGACTTCACTAGGCAAAGAATTCCACAAATTTGTATGTATGGATGAATGATTTTTATAGGCATGCTAGAGCACTAACAACTGGATTTACTTCGTGCTCGAGTGTTTAGGGGAGAGAAGAAGGAAGTAGTAAGAAGGCATGAATAAGTCGGTGTGCTGGGAGTGCCCGAAATACCTAAGGGTGCTACCTAGGTACCTGTTCAACCCATAAATTCGTTGTCATAATTTGGTTCTTGAGATTCTGAAACAAACAAACAAAATGGAATCATGATAAAATCAATCGACCTGCGAGAAATAACGCCCAGTATGTTATGAGGCCGATAATTGATTGTGATTGAAGGAAACTTTCGACTCCTATTTTCCGTATGAACTCTATTCGATAGGCACACGAATGTCATCTTGGAAAAGAACCAATATTTGGAACTATCATTGAAGTTATCAACATTGTCTCTCTTGTTTCTTTCTCAGATGGGCCTTATTTGTCACACTTGAATCACTTATTCTCGTTCTAGTTTCATTTCGTCCATGCAATACTTACAACATCGATAAGTTGTGACAGTTTGAGTTTGATTTTGACTGATAGGGCATCGGTGACGTTTATGACAGGTCGAACGAGTTTATTGTAGTTTGACAGCAGATCGTCATAAAGACGCTTGGCATCTGGATTTCCGGAACACCCTGTAACAACAACACTTCGTGAGTCTTATAATCACTCTCTGCTTCATTTTTCGTGATCTCCATGGAAATATGTTTCATGCAGGAAAATTCGAATTAGATATCAAGTATGGACGACTTCGTGTGAGAGGACATCTGTGTTCTTTCGAATGCAAGACGAGGGTCTCGAGAAGAGGGTAGAACGCCCTGTGCATACTTGATTAAATCGCTCGGAATATACGGACAACCGCGGTTCGTCTCGGGACCCAATCCATTTCACTTCACCTTATCTGACAATTTCATGCTTTCGCCCCCCTTTTTTTTGCATTCTATAACACCTGCTGGGTATCCTTATCTAATCCGGATGTTCGAATCGGCATTTATAGCGCGAAGGAAGACTTCAGTGCGGTTCTCCAAATCTACCGAGTGACGAATAAATCGTTTCACAAGAAATTATTCTGGAGAGTGCATCAAAACTAACACGTCATAAACGGTTGCAGATTGAATTCTTCGACGTCAGAAATGTGGAAGATGGTCGAGCTTCTGGCTGACTTCAAAACCGTAGAAGAGAAACGTCAGTCTTCTGACAGACAACACGAGAAAAAAAGTCACGCTTCCAGCTAAGATGTGAGGAGAACCGAGTAGACGTTAGGAAAGTGAAAAAGCGTCACACATTCCTCGGAAACGAACATATCTCGGAGTCAAAATTTCGGGATCGATGCATTTTGTTGGTCTCGAGTACTTCAGGTTTGAAACGTTTTGGCGAAGTCGCGCATACATATAGATAGACTTTTTAAGTTTTGGCGGAATCGCCCATGATGTTTAACGCTTTTTGGCGAAGTCGCGTCGTTAAGTTTTCCTTGTCACCCGGTATTCGAACAAGAAGAAATGACGTTTCGTAAGAAGGTTGCTTATCAAATATACTGAGATATCTTGTTTTGCTCTGATATTTATTTATTACCTACAAATTGTGGTATTCTTGGTAACTTTGTTGGTCCCAAACAAGTTCTGGATAAAAGCGAATATAAGCGAGCAAGTCAAGTTGAACTTTGAGATAATATGATTCATTATACATTACACTGTTTGATATTTGTTCGTGGCTTGGTAACCTCGTTGTATTCTGTAGTCTGAACTTCTTTCGGATTGTGAGAGGGCTTATTGAATTCTGATGAGCGGCAAACTGCCAAGAAGCCATATATACCGAGCGTTCCGAACTAGCAATGGATGATATGAACCAGATAATATGGATCGGATCAAACCCAATCGGACGAAATAACACCCACACGAATTGACATTTACTATAATGCTGGTGTTCCACAAGGATCTGGCTTCGTTTTCGCCCTACGTCAACGATCTCTTAGATTTCACCCCCTGTCTAGTCTAAAGCTCCGTTTGACTAGCTCAACTTGACTCAACTTGAAAATTGCCTAATTCCAGACATGAAAATGTTCTCCAAAATCTTTCAAAAATGATATCCACAATAATCTGGGCACTCCCAGGTCTTTCTGAATGGAACAACATGGGCGTACTACAAGAAAATATGGTTGAAAAATTGGTGAAAAAACTAATATTTCGAAAGATGACCTGAATTTTCTTTCGCAAACGGGTCAGAGATGGAGGAAAATGTCGAAAAGTAGTCGTAGAAAATATATAGTATTCTACTTGCTGCTAATAGCCACCAAAATATGCTCGTTGGTACTGTATACAGGGTGTCCCAGGATATGTGAAAATTCATCAAGAAAATCCAGTTATTTCGGAAAAGAGAGAAATAATTTGTACAGGATGATTCCTTACGTGCGGATTCGCAGCATTTTCGCAACACCCGAGCAGGCTTTTCGCCGACCTGCACAATTGATGAGGTGCTCGAGTCCCGCGGGAGCGGCCCGTAATGGTAACGGCCGTGTAAACGTCAGAAGCCTTCTCTCGAGATGACTCCGACTTCTCGACCGTCATTGTATGTTTCGGAGTGCATGAATATAATTATGGATGGGAAAGCGGTTCGCGATATAATCTTGACACGACTTCCGAAAGGTCTCGAACGAAGATGTGATATTAGATATTCTCTTCTAGATCGAGCTCGGAGAGATAGGAATTGAAACGACCATGAGATCACAGCGATCGAAAATCATGTGAATGTTTGCGAAACATTTTGAGGTGTCATGATTTTCATTCGAATCGAGTTGATAGTGTAAGATTATTCACTCGAATCTATTGTTCATTGAAGTTTATTGATCCATCAGTGTATGTTTCACTTGAAAACTATCTGTAAGTTTTTCGAGGAGATGGTTCATTCATTTTTCAGCTTTTTGTGGGATTTTCTCTCCTCGTTTCTAGAGAATGAAATTATCAAAAATTATTTCAATTCAATTCTGATTATCTGAATATCTGATTTAGGAATCTGATTTGGTAATTCGTTGAATATTCGATTAGATAGCTCAGCTAATATGTTCTAATTCCTCAACCAAGTTTACAAATAATCCTAACGAATTCCACATGTATCGACAGAGAGTTCGGATAAATTGGAAAATAATTCTCCAGAAGTTTCCTCGGACTTGTTTCCAATCGGCATTAGCCAGTTAATCCCTTGGGGCTCTCGTTTCTATTGCCCGGTAACAATTATTTTCATTTCATTCTCACTGTCTCAAATACTACAGGAAAGTGCAAGAAATGGCGGATACGCTCTAACTTATCGGCGTCTATATGGAGCGTCCGCCAAATATTGAAAATATTCCCTAATTGTGCAACCGCCAAATATTCGAAAGTTTATATAAATGGTGGGCCATTTTATGCGCATCCGCCAAAAATTTGAATGTCAGAAGACATTTTCAAAATATAACTAACGGTATCATATTGTGGCACCAGTGGGCAAAATCGATTGATAATGTCCTGAACAGAGTGTTCCAAAATATGTGGACAATAATACTCTGATTCATACAGAATGAAAGTACCATTTTTTCACGGCAACCTATAGATGTTATCAACATTGTTCAAGAATATTCAGAATGTGTCTTCAACAATGAGCATTCTTTCGATGGAGCAAGACGTTCTTGTAAGCAAAATAGGTGTAATGAAACTGTTGCATATATTATTTCGTGCATCTAACATAGTGTTGATAGCTTCCAGACGGGATTCCTGTGAATGCCCTCATAAATTTCAAAACCCTCGAGTTGGCTTTTGAATTCCAGGAAGGGTAATTTTCTGAATGACAACAATAAACTGGACGTTCGTTTGAATCTGAAACGGAAATACAAACAACTCGCTCGCATTGACGACCCTTCAGAAACAATCATCTCATTATCGACGACGAACCTGTCATTTCCATACGAATTCGAAACTGGCTCTTACCTAAAACGAGCACGTGTACTATCCACATGATCCCGACCGAAGTTCTCAGCATTTTGCAGCCGCTTCATAGCCGCAAAAACAGCACGTCGCTACTTCAGAGTCCTGTAACCATAAGAGACAGACGTTCGATTTGAACCGCTTCCAAAAAAGGGGGAGCACAATCGATTGATCTTTGTGTATAAGGATTCATCGAAAAAATTGGAAAAATTCCTGGAGATACACCAAGTCGCAAAATGAAACACTCGCATGTGTATTCTTGAATACTCTCCTCATTTTGATCGATCCTAATCATGATGGGTTTTTTTTTCTTCTTGGCACTCATCTTACAGAGTCTGGAAAGTGATCTGATTCACCGTAGTTTTTTTTTGATCCACATAATTCCTTAACCTTCTTTTTCCGCACAGGACACTTTTCATGCCTTCATTATACATTCAGGAAGTGCGAAAGAAAGAAAAATATCATCGGAGAAGTTGAATCTACGTTCTTCAGAATGATGAAGGAAGATAGATTCACCTTCTTTCATGAAAGGCGCTGTCAAATGAGATTCTGTGTCAGAACAACTAGAACTTTGACTCGAAATGTCTCAAGGATGACTCAAAATTCACCTTCCAGGATGCTAAAGAAGATGAATTCAACTTGTTCTAGGATGTTTTTCCTTCTTTTTGGATTCTTGAATGAAGGTGGATTTTCTCACTTCTTTCTGGATTATCTCGAAAAATGAAAAATTCGATCTCTGATGCAAAGCTATGACGATATTATCTTTCTGCAACCAACCATTTCACCATCATTATTCTATTATTTGACAATAATAACTCAGGATGACAAATCATTGATCAAAGTGGATGAATCAAGTTCCGGCCTTCAGTTTTCTAACGATTTCCTTTTCCATCCATTGTACGATTAATGGAAAGAGATGGATTTCGGCTTGGTGTATTTCCAGGACTCTACCTATAAACAGCTGAATTGGGTCAGAACTTTTGGCAACTGTGATATTGTTCCTTGTTATTCAGTATATAGAAGTTCGAATTTCTTGAGTATCCCAATTCGAGATTTCCAATCGGAGATTCTGCTACCATATTCCAAAATCTGTTATATATTCATCTTAAGATTTACTCGCATTGTCGAATGATAGTTCAAGAAACTTCATCACTGCACAATAATAAGAGAAGAAGTCAGTGAAACCGTCTTCATATGAAAAATAAGAAAATTTTATTGGTTTCATAACTGTGAACCGTGAGTAAAAGCATTTCATTTGTGTTTGATTATCGCGTTCTTAGAAGAATAATCAAATATATCCGTAAAACGATTCTTCATTTATGACGGACAGCAAACAAAAAGAGAAAGTTTCCAAGGGACTTTTCGCAAACCGGAAATCTATCTGAACTTTTTTTCCTCTTAGATCCTTCTCGTTTGATCTCTTGAGTGATATCTCGATGGAATTTTTGTTGACCGATCACTCCAAAACTTACAAGTTTGTGGTTAGACTAGGTTACAATCGGATCGACTTCGGAAAGTATCGTTTGTTGTTTGCCCGCTTCACTCGGAAAACTTCAACTCAAACTTCGGAAGAAAATGGATGGGTATACGGGGTGAGTGATCCAGGAGACGGTTGAAGGAATTAAAGAAGGAAACTTTCATGACCTAATGTATACTGGGTGGCTCGACGAAAACGAAACAAGGCCGATTCGACATAGTTATCGTTCTCAGAAAAATAAAACGCTTGAACCGGTCGATTTTTAGGGGGAAATATTTTGCGCATGTTTTCAACTTTTTCACTTCAAATCCCTCGGAAGGGTGAGCTCCATCCCTTGAATCTCAAATGGGCTGAGGGGTCAGTCAAGTGATACATCATTTTGAAGGTAATTGAAATCTCTTACCAACGCTTCCTTGTTTTTGGAATTCAATGCAGTATTTCTCGAGAATACACGCTAATGCATACCTTGTGAAATGTGAAATGACATCTTCGAATGGTATATTCCACTTCGGATTTTAGCGCAAATGCTCTACAGATAGAAATCGATAACTTTGAGGCAATTTTAATTTTCAACAGTACATCTTTCAAGGATTTTTCCAAGGGTACATTTCCTGATAAAATACAATTCCAAACTCCTTCCTTTTCATCGGCGTCGAAGTTTTAGATATTGATTCACTGAAAGAAGAAATTAGGTTCTACGACCATGGAATGATATCCGTCATGATTATGAAATTGCTGGTATCATTGCCTCATAAAGCTATGCCAAATTCCAGTGAATATCTGATGACTATCTCAAAGTTATGAAGCGAAAACGATTTGGAACTTTACTTGAATCGAATTGTTTTGGTGAGCTTTAAGAAAGCCCTTCCAGAGGTATATCAAGATAATAGAAACTTGATTCGTTCAAAAAACATCCAGTTGGTTGCAGAATATGTTGCGAGAGAAGCTTTTTCATTATTATACGTTCGTTACGCTGAAAACTGCTCGATTCACTGAGCCTTCGAACATTTCCTCTACTTTATTTTGAATAGGTTTGAGTATCTGGAAAAATTGTGTGTTCATTTTCCTGAAAGTTAATGCTCTTGCATTGGATGATTACAAGGAAACGTTGTATACTGGGTGGCCCAATGAAAACGAAATAAGGCCGATCTGACATAGTTATCGTTCTCGAAAAAAAAAAACCGCTCGTACTGATCGATTTTTATTTCGATGGGGAAATATTTCGCGCATCTTTTCAACTTTTTCACTTAGAACCCCTCGGAGGGGTGAGCTCAAACCCTTGAATCTCAAATGGGATAAGGGGACGAAAGATACATCATTTTGAAGGTAATCGAAATCTCTTACCAACGCTTCCTTGTTTTTGGAAATCAATGCAGTAGTTATCGAGAAAACACGTTTATGAAAATAATCGCCTAGTGATGGAAAGTAACGCTTCTTTTCCCTTTCATCGCTATTTCTCGTTTTGTAGTTAGAACGATGTTCATCTAAGAAGTGCCTTATGTATTTTTTTTTCAAATCCTGTCCTATCCAACATTACATAAAAAATCATTTATTTTAATGTCAGTTCCTTAATCTCTCAGGAAAATGCATACCTTGTTTCGTTTTCGTTGGGCCACACTGTATATATTCGCTGGAAATCCTTAATGAGGTCTTGAGGAAAACCTCGATGGAATTGAGAAGAACATTCCGAGTTTCCTAGGCGAACGCTCTAATGATCTGTGGCAGCGTCGAAAGATACCAGGATAATTATTTGGTCCTGCAGGAATCAGCGTGGATGATGAAATATTGCTGGACCTTTCAGCCTCTCTGATGTGCGACGAGTGAGTATCATTGAGATGCGAAAACGAATAACAAAAAAGTCCTAAAAACTGTTCGAAGTGTTGTGAACTCCCCTCGTATCACTCAGAAAAGGTGATGAGGAAGATATTCAAAGAGTGAATTTGTATTCTCTTCTTTTTATTTCTTTGCATGCGCAACAGTTTTTATGACACCATGTATAATTGAAGAACGTCGTATTCCCGAGCAGGAAGTTGGCTTCAGTTTTCAAAAAAAAAAAAACGCAAATTTCATCGATTAGGTTGGCAGAACAATGTTTTACGGTCAATTAAAGGAATTAATTTCTTATAATTAAGACGTTTCTGGCCACACTCCCAAAGAAACTCCCAATACAATATGTATCTTCAACGGCTTCGATTCCAAGAACATCCTGTGTCTATATATGCGTATGATATCAACAGTAGAGAGAGCGTATAGGGATGAAGCGAAGGAGATGTTCCATTAAAAAATCATCAGACCCGGCCCCAACTCTACGTATACGATAGATAAACATCCCTTCGGATCCCCCCGAAAGTGCTTAGAGTCCCTAAGGCGGTCTTCATGGGGGTGAACCTGGTGGGTATGAAAGTTACGTTAGGTTAGGTTAGGATAGGGGTGATATACGATCATATTTCGCATTGAATCAAACAAGATGTTTTTTCCATAGAAAGAAGCTGAAATAAAAATATTCTTCAGTGTTCAGATCCAGAATCTAGGTCAAAAGGAATAATCGAATAGCGTTTTGAAACATTTCAAATTTCACCTCGAAACACTGTTCAAACTGAATATTTTATTGATACGGTTGGGTGACAATTGTTTAAACTCATTTTACCAATATATACAAATATATTTCAATTGGTAATCTAAGATAGGCTTGACCAAAATTGTTATATAAATTGGAATCACTGTAGTTATAACATAGAGATATATCAGTTGGTCACAATGTAAACAAAATATCCCCATTTCTATTAACTTGAATGAATTGAAAAATGAAACTGAAACAATCAGATTTGAAATCAGTACAAAAATATTCACTCAGAACACTCCGATAAATAAAGAAATTATTAGAATTCCATAATGAAATGAATTCCTATTGTTGATGCTATGCATTATGGATTATTCATCTGAAAGACATCACCACGTATCGTTCTGTTGCTGAGTTATTCGACTGACTCATAAACTGACACATGGTTCTTGTGTAACGTAAAAGCACGAGCAGTATCGAATAGGCAGTTGTTAGCAGGCCGTGAAAGACGATACTTTATACTTGATTATTATACAGGGTTGGGATAAAGTATGGAACCAAGTAAATATCTTTCGAACGAAAAGAACGATATTTATGAAAACTTGCAGGTGAGCGCAAAATTGTGAAATTTATTTTCGTCATTTAGAATTTGACACTTGGAGAACAAAAGAGTACTCGTTTATTTATTACTATGCATGCAAACAACATCAATTGCCTAGTTTATCTAAATAGTTTATTACTCTAATGCAATTGAAGTTCTGTATTCCTCGTTTTTACAATTTTTTTCACACAAAATGAGTATGTTATAGAATTCAAAATAACAAGTTCTTTCAGAATCTGTCAAAATATATAGGGTGTTCCATTTATATCAAAGAAGTTGATGGTATTTTCCGGAAGTATATTATTAACAAAAAAACAAATGCATTCTGTTCCATTGCAATTACCTGCAAATCTTCGTAAATATCGTTCATTTCATTTGAAAGATATTCACTTGGTTCCATACTTCATCCCAAACCTGTATTTTGTTATCAATAGAGACTGGATAAAACTAATCTAGTTTATTGTGAATAAAGTGTATAGTTGTCTGTGTGTATATAAGAGTGTGGCAGAATAGTTCCGTCCGAAAAATACGTCAAAAAGTTCGACAAAAAGATTGACATATAAATTCAAAAAAGATATGAAACATTCAAAATGACTATAGATTCAAGTTTCAAGCACGATTAGCAACATAACAAAATGTATCTATTAATATATCCCTGTTAGGAATAGCTATATGTTTCTTGGTATGATAAACAACAATGATAATAATAATAATAATAATAATAAATATCGTCATTTGCACTTCCTAAATAATATCGAGTCAATATCCAGGACGATGAAAGACCGAAGCGAGAAGGTTCCATGAAAAAATCATTAGACCCGGACTGCGGGCCCCGATTCCCCCGAACGACAACTGAACATCCCCTCGAATCGACCCCCGAAAGTGCTCACCTGCCCTGCTGCGACCTCCGTCGGGGCGCGAACGGCCGCCCCGCCGCATCTGAAGAAGAAATATATTATTTGTTTTGGCGCACGGGGGTCGGTGTGTCACGCTCGCCTTCGCAAGGACGGGCGTCGCGACGGCAGCAGCTCGACTGGCCGTCGACGGGAAAAGGACGCCCGCGTACGGGCCAGGCGCAGGCGCCAGCCTGGATTCGCCCGAACAGAGGGTTGTATTTTGCACCTATCGTGCGGCGCGTTTTATTTTCTTTCGATTTTTCAAAGTGGAACTTTCATTTTTTTTTCCGTATGTCGAGTTTCAGCCGGCAGCGAAGTAGGGGTGAAGCGAAAGGCGGTCGGCACAGAAGCAGCGGCCGATGTGGCGGCGCCCATGGCTCGCATCAGTGCGCCCGCTGCTGGCGCTCCGTGTGACGAAAGCAAAGTAATTGCAGTTGGTCAAAATAGAAACCCTCATGGGATAAAAAAGTCTGGCTTTTCTAACGTGAGAGGCATTGCACGCCACTGGGTATTTGTGTTTCGATCAGTGTTTCAATATAAATGTTGTATGGGCAACAGGAATCTACATTTACAGGTGTAAAATATATTTGTACTCCGAACTCTTGATACGCAGACTGAAATCGAAATTCATTGTTTGTTATCTTGTCTACTTTTGATTTCACATTATCATTTCCATTTTCCAATTATTGAGTTGAGATTAAAACCGCGATTTTAATACCCTCCGTTTATCTTAGATGTTGTCGAGAAAAAGTGTTTTGATTAATTGAAAATAATAAACTTCTCTGTATTCAGAATATTTCCCAAAAATGTTCATTTTGGGTTTCACCAGAATATTGGTTAGTCTCTACAAAACTTTCTGATTTGGACGAAGCATAACTTTACACACTATTAAACAAAACTATTTTGTTCCTTACTTTCATCCTATGGTATGATTTTTGCTTTTAATGTCTTCAAATTAAAAACACTCAATTTTTCTTTGGTCATAGAAAACATCTATGCAGACGACAATACAAATATGGCACAGGTTTTGAAAACTTTTCATTTTATTTTCAGTACTGTCATCACAATCAATAATCAGTAGATAACAACATTATCAAAGTAGCAAGTCTTGCAAATATTCATCCATTTCTTCCTCTCTAGTCTTACAATCTATCGGTTTATGGTTATCCCAAGGTGATTCAACAGTCTGTTTTTCTTCCTCAGATTTCTCTTTCATGACTTCTTCATCACTGGATTCTTCATTGACAGCTGTCTCACTAGTATTGCTAGTGCTAGCACCTGCAGCAGTGTTTGTTTCTTCAACCTGTTTTTCACTGGTTTTGCCATGTTTTCTCTTCTTCAGACGTTTGACTTCACGTTTCTTACTGTGGTAGTTGAGTTTCCTTGAACACTCACTACACAGTCCTGAAAAAAAAACATATAGCTTGAGTACAATTTGTATAGGAAACGAGATTTTCAAATGGTCGAGCTCACACTGATTTTGACTAGGGCATTCTTTTTCTCGCCATGCTCCGTGTACCCAAAATTCACCTCCCATGTCCTCAAGCCCTCTTCTTGTAGACATTTCTTATTGCCGCAACAAAACTGCCCCTTTCCACTGATAACTTCTTTTTCCACTCTCCACCGGAGCGCAATCTTGCAAACTCTTCTGAATTAGTAAATATAGCAGAAGTAGAAATCACATTGGTGTTTACCTTGTTATCTTTATAAAGGCTGAGATCTCCGATGCAGTACTCCTTGAAAAGTTTGTCATAGTATCTTTTAGCGAATTGCTGCTCCCACGAGTCTGTCGCGTCGTCCTCCTCCCAGAGGAATTTGTGGTTCTCTTTGATAACGTGATAGTCGTTCCGATCTTTCGAGGTATCCCTTTTCAATTTCGAAGTGTCTCCTGGTCTGGTCAATACGTATTCGTTGATGAGCAGTTTGTGAATTTGGTAGGGATTCAAATAGCGCATTTGAGTTCTGAGACTCGACATGTTCGAAAAATGCACAAGGCTGGTCAGTAAATGATAATTTTACATTTTTATTAACGAAAACTTGTCCATGATAGGTTAGGTTAGAATGGAACTTGGTTTGACATAAAACATGAGGTTGGGTGTCGAAGCTGGCTGCTTGAACTTTCCCTACTGAACGTAGAAGGAGAATGAATCGACGTATGCTGGCTGATCATCTCAGTTTCGTCAGTCGTTCTCCATGAGTTATTGAAAATATGTACCTATTTTTTCTCATGCTGTTCCCATGAAATTCATAAGTAAGATAGAGCACGCCACTGAACATGCCTGTCGGGTAAATTCGGAAGTTCAAGAAGCCAGCTTCGACAGCCAACTTCAGATAGGTAATCATGTCATCTGTCAAACGTCGCCGACTTTACGACTCACTACTTGAAAACTTCGATCAGAGTTTATTTTGTGATGATTTGTTAGGAAGGATAGTAGTATTATCAATTGCTCCAGCAACAATAATGACAATATTGGGGAGATACCCACAAATGTGAACATGTGACTTCTCAACTAGCGGTGGATATTGCCAATATCGAATAATCATTTTCAGTGACCTGAAGCTGATAGAATGGCCCCAGTTCCACTGGAGGGGCTGCAAGCTCCCGTAGCGAACCAGATAGTTCCAAGCAATATCGGTGGGCCGCAGGAAGGCAACAGAGGAATGATGTCTCTTGCAGTGCTGATCGATTTTATCGTTCAAAGAACGTATCATGAGCTGACGGTGCTTGCTGAGCTGTAAGTGATTCGAATATGCTTGGGATTCACATTCTAACGAGGGATATTTTTTGAAGGTTGCCCCGGAAAACAGATATGGAACGCAAAATAGAAATATATAATTTCTCCACAAGAACCAGACAGTTGTTTGTGAGACTATTGGCTTTAGTGAAATGGGCCAACAGTGCTTCCAAAGTTGAGAAGTCAGCAGTGAGTTTATCTATTCATGTTCCCCTGGTCATTTCTCATTTCGATTTTTTCCAGAGAATCATGAATTTCTTGGATAAACAATCTCTCCTTTTTGTGGAAACTGCTGATATGCTGGCTAGGATGGCAAGGGAAACGTTGGTGCAAGCCCGCCTTCCTAATTTTCATATACCTGCAGCTGTAGAAGTACTTACTACTGGCACCTACGGTCGCTTGCCGGCTTGTATCAGAGAGAAAATTGTCCCACCTGACCCGATCACACCTGCTGAAAAAAGAAACACGCTTTTGAAACTGAATCAGGTCATACAGCATCGTCTTGTGACTGGAAATTTGCCCACCCAAATGAAGAATTTGAAGGTGAGTTGTGATGTTTTGGTAAAGATCAGTCTACTCATTTCATATATGTATTGATTTGCTGATCTTTAAAAAAGGTTTAATGTTGAATTTGTTCTTTTCAGATTGAGAATGGTCGTGTTACTTTTCATGTTCAACACGAATTTGAAGTTTCTTTGACAGTAATGGGAGATGGTCCTAACATACCATGGAGGTTGTTGGAAATTGACATTCTAGTTGAGGATAAGGAAACTGGAGGTAATTTTTCTCCCAAAAACATCAAAAAATTATCCAAAATCATCTTGTATCTCTATTGAAAATTTAAAATTTGATGAACATCCACTAATTCATAACAATTCTATTATTGAAATTGAAAATTATTCAAACTTCCATGTTGAAAATATTGATTTTAATACATTCCAAGAAATTCTAAATATCCCAATTGACTTTCAAGGAGTTTTCGGGAATTTTTCTGAACATCAAAACTTATGAAATATCTGAAGCAATGTCAAATTTTTCAATGGATTCCCTCAGATTTTATTAATGAACAAGGAAGTGATGAAGCATTCAATTTCATCTTTGAGATAACAGGGCATTACGAAAAGAATTGAATAATAGAAAGAATAATATGATATAATATAGTGAAATTCTCCAATGATTGATGAACCATTAAAAAAAAAATTGTGATGAACTCATTGTGATTATTTCTCTGCTATTCTAATCTTGTCTCAATATGTGCTGATCTGGAAAATTTTCCAGATGGCAAAGCTCTGGTGCACTCCCTGCAAGTGCAGTACATCCATCAATTGGTGCAAAGCAGGCTGGTGGACAATATGCAGCCTTTGACGGAGGTCTACAATTGCCTACACTTTTTCTGTCAATCGTTGCAATTGGAGGTGCTCTATTCGCAAACGCTGCGGCTGATGAGAGACAGGTTGGACGATCACATACACGTGGACGAATACGTTCCCGGAAAGTGTTTGACGGTATCGTACTGGAGGTATGTATACTTTTTATTTGGTTACAAACTAATTCATTCAGGAAAAAATATGGAACATTCTCAGGCATTATAAAATGCATACAACATGTTATGATACACCCAGATAAAACAATAAATGAAGAAATTGTCAAATTTTAATGTTAATGAATTAGATTGATATCTTTTGGAAGGCTGTTTGAGTATTCAATTCCTTTGTGAGATACAGAATTGTTTGTGTAACACAATAAAAATTCTCAACACACAACCTGTATTTATCTGCACTCAGGAATCTAATCCTGAATATGATTCAAAAAAAACACCGCGTACATGTTTGTCTTGATATTTCAGGGAACTAACCAACAAAGGTAAAGAACAGATGAACAAAGATCTGAGATCCGAACTGGGATACAGATTGTCGGTGCAAGTTGACGTTCACGATTCAGCTAGACCTTTGGCAGTCCTCCATGTACCGTCTTTGGGAAATAAGGTATGCGGAACTGTGAAAAAATCTCAAATGGCCAGAACATAAATCTGAATTGTACCCTCGGAAAACGCATGTTATATGATATTTCAAAATCTCAGACTATTTAATTCGAAATAATTTGTTGGATTTGGCACCGCGGAATGTCCTACCGACTGCGCCACTTAATTTTCATTACCTAAATTCCTTTTTGCTTATTTTTGTAGGAGAGCGAGATAGCCGATAGGGCCATAAGGTCCGAGATTTTGTCGATGGAGAGATTGCTAGTCCACACGATCTACGTGAGAACGCGCAGCAGATTGAACGACATCAAGCTGGAACTGCAAGGAATGCTCAAAGACGTCGAATGTACTTGACCTAACTTTTCGGCGCGTTCGTTTTTGACTCCCGATTTTTTTCGCAGGCGTTTTGCAAGGTTCGCCGGCCATCTTGTCGGTGGCCATTTTGCAGCCGTGTTTGAGGGCGGAACAGTTGTTGATCACTGTGGACACGCACACCGGGATGTTGCAATGCCACGTGCCGCAATACGAGCCCCCGCTGATACCGGAACTGAATAACACCCTCAACGGGGATCACTCCAAATTGCCCATGTTGATTACCGAATTGAGGTGAGTTCCTACCGACTGCGCCAGCAGCTAGAATTCATTTACTCGTCGGTTAACCTACAGACAGTATTTAGGAAATCGACGATATCGTTTCAGAAATTAGATTATTAATAGATTGAAGAAAATTGTTGTATTATAGATTTTGGATTACGCAAAGACGATGCGAAAAGACGTTGCAGCACTTACCGGCTACAGCATATGAGAGATTGCCGCTTTTACATCAGCCCGATCATTCTATCGTGAAAATCGGCAAACATCGGATCTACGTTCAGTTACATAGACATCCCAACGTCATTTTAGTAAGTATGATCACCTAATCAAATCGTTTATTCGAAAATTTAAACACTGGTTTGAAAAAAAATGTGTTGAAAACAAGGTTTTTAATGTTCCATCTGCAGAAATCTACATGAGACTTACTGGCGGAAGATCTAGGGTAGGTTTCCGAAGGAAACTTTTGATTCCTACGGAATTTTGGCGCCATCTACGGTCACGTTTAGGTCCCTAAGCCTCTACGTAAAACAGAGGAGCTACTTGAATAAAAAATGTGTAAATTTGGTGTACATGGTGATTCTTGTGTTTTCAGATAGTGGAACTGAAAGAATTGGAGAACAGTCCTTGCGAGATCGACTGCAATTTCTATTTGGCCGTCGTGAAACATTCGAGCATCGAAGACAATCCCAACGATGACAGTATCGAGACGGAAATACCCAAAGTCTATTTGAAAATTCAGACACTGATCGAATTCGATAGCTTCGTCATCACTCATGGACCGTTCACCAGCATTTCCGGTGAGTAATCCACATTTATTTTGTCATCATCATCATCGAATTCGAGGAAAAGATTTTTTATTCCTTGAAATAAATCATTCAGTAGGCGAAACACAAATTACCAAAAAAAAAATATCACGTCTATCAGAAAGGAATTATTAAGGTTACGTCGCAACCATGTTGAATAATGACCCTGATTTTCTACAACATCTTTCTTTCGCCGACAGATTATTGCGACTTTAAATGAGAAAGTAGTTCGGCTATCGACGTCGATTCGCACCTTTTCACTTCTTTTGGACTGATAGAACCGAGGTTGACATATAATTTGATGAATCCACAAACGAAGTAGACTAGTGGATAAATCTGTGAGTTGACTTTTCAGTTCGAAAACAAACAACATTTTCATTCATTTTTCAGCTTTTAAGGGGATTTTCTCTCCTCGTTTCTAAAAAATAGAGTAGAAGTTATTAAAAATTATTTCGATATATTTGTAGTAAGGACAGATTTTTTGATCTGCCCCAAAATGTCACTGCGCTTGAAATTAAACCTTTAGATACCTAAAAGAGAAATTCTCTATTGGTCAGTGACACCTTGTTTTTGAAAAAATTTGGAAATACAAATATATTTAATAAGAATAAAACCTCTACTTATCTTGGTGGACGTTTCGGGAACGAATCTGCTCCCGTTCTCAACACAATTGAAATATTTTTCCTTTTTTTATTTTATTTTATTTACTCTATTTTTTAGAAACGAGGAGAGAAAATCCCATTCGAAGCTGAAAAATGAATGTACCACCTCCTCGAAGAACTTACAGACAGTATTCAACATTTTCATTGTTTGCGACAGACAAGACTGATTAGTGTCTCACCCAACATTACAGTTGTCCGTGTCGCACTCTGACTCGCAATAATCTCTATTCGTATTCACTTCAAGCTAACGATGGACGATGAACTTTCAGGTATGCCAGATTCGGAGCACGCCGAGGGCCACGGCGGCGGAAAGCGAAAAGGGGGCCCGAAGCCCGAGTCGGCCACCAGGCGGTCCAAGCAGCCCGCCTACTTCGTGTCAGAGCTGGCCCACGTGGTGGCCATGTGCGACGAGCGGCTGCCATTCGTACCACTCACCATCGAGGTAAAATATTTGCAAGATAAACTCGAAGATACGAAATGTGAAAGTCGAAAATTTTCCCCCCATTTTATATGAACTTTTAGGAGTATGAATACTTTGCTTGATTTGTGCCGGAAAAGTAGTTGCTGCCTTAAATATGAATAGACGTAGATTTAGGGGTTGACATCTGATAAGATTGTCATTAGATGTGTGAAGGTATACATTATTAATTTCCTAATAATTAGATATATATTTTTTTTTTATCTTTGGACAACACGAAAGGGAAACCTATAATGTTCGAGGAACATCGTGTTAGCCAGCGGTGGAATTTCGGGAAAGAAGGAAGGTGTTGGAATTTTTCTTGAATGTTTGGAGGTTGTAAGCATCAGGAAAGACTTATATTACAATATCTACAGATCTGATGGATCATCTTAGATAGATAGATCTTGAGTAGCTAATTATGGAAATTAATTTTTTTGTCGTAGGTAAAAATATATTCTCCTCTCACATTATATTTATGAGTTTATCAAAAGATGAGACACTCTTCCATGTTTCTATTGAAATACCTACTTGTCATTCGAAATGGACGCATATTTTTTCAGATCATCATGTTTCTCTTGAGAATTTTTCAGAAGAATTGCGTAAAATTCATCGATAGAAATTCAATTCAGTACTTCTGCTTGAACTAGTGGCGGCAAATAAAATCGTTTGTATTTGCTGTTGACAGCTGACGAAGCGGAACGTGTACCACCAGGGCGTGCAGGTGGAGGCGAACGCCACCGGGCTGGTGCTGAAGTTGATCCAGCTGCCGGCGCCGACCAAGGAGATCGGCGCTTCGAGCGCGTGGAGCGCGCTGCTCAAGCGACTGCTCTCCGTGTCGCTGCGAGTGCTCAGCAAGGGCGTGCTCAAAAGTTGGATGGTCGAGTTCGTCTTCTACTCGACGCCGTTGTCCAGCACGCATCCCAAAGAACAAGGTGACGATCTCCACGTGGAATTTCTTGTTGACCAATCAATCAAACATTAATTGAATAAGTTTTCTTTCACAATCACACTGTGGAAAAACAAGCAATATCATCGTAACATACTAGCTAATTCAACAAGTCAAATATCGAAGAAAAGTCACGATGATACAAAGTAAAATGTACCTACTACACAATTAATACATAAACAGGCACTTACTGAATGATAGAATTGTAATGAACAACCTGATCAACAAATGAGAACAAACATTATGAAAAATAAAATAAAACTATGACACAATGTATACCATCAGGATTCATGGAGAAACTCTTCAACAGAGTAATATGCTTTTTGCAATAAAGAAGACTTGATTGACATTAATTATAATAGGTGAATACAAAATGAATAAGAAGTTTTTAAACGAAACCAATCTTTTCATGAATATAATACACGCATCAGAAATGATTTTCACATACCCAAAACACGTTTATCTCTACGTCTGAACTCGTTTGAGATTTTGGGGCTGAGATTATATAATGCACTTCCGGAGTTTTTCAAAATTATAACCAAGGACCAAGTATTCAAACATAAAATAAAACAACTACTTTTTGAAATTAGCCCCTATACAATCGATGAGTTTTTTTCTCACCTACATTTTAGTAAAAATGTTTTGTATTATTTTTCATCATTGCTGCTTTGTTCACTCACCTAATTGTTTATATACCTCCTATTATTTATGAATGTGTTTGTTATATATTTGTATATTATATCTGTATCTGATATGTACTGACTTGTCCAATTGCTTTTTTAAGCTCGTTTTAATGGATCAATAAAGAATTGAAATTGAAAATTGAAATTGAACCAACTGAATTGAGTAAGTGAAAAATTTCTTTTTGGAATCTTCAGGCCATCTACGGCCACGTACAATTCAATGAAAAAATATATCATCTTGGTTGCAAATTCTTCACAACAAATCCTCGTATATGTACCTACATATCGAAAAATTTCTCTGCATTCTGTTCGAATTGTATGTTTTATTAATGATTCATTTCTCTGTTGATGTTCGATGATGATAATTTTTACTTATGGTGGTTTCGTTGTAGGTTCGAGAAGGCCGATTTATTTCCACTACGATATGATGACACTGGACAATTCGAGCAAAACGGCGGACGCCTTGATCAACGATTGGGACCAAATAGTTCATTTGTACACGCTCGTGCACGATCTCAGCGAATATTTGAAAGTCGGTGAGTGAATTTCGGTGGAATGAAATATACATTTTTATCGTACGAAACTGGTCATGAATTGAATCTTGTTCAAATAGAGAATTATTTTTATTTCACTTAATTTGTAAATACGCGAGTCGAATACGGTAATAGCAACGGATTAAAAATGGAATATTCGAATTTTTTGGAAAATTTCTACTCGAAAATTGATTACTCTGAAATTTTCAAATATTCCTCTGTCATTTTCGAAGGTCGTTAATAAAATATTGATTTTTTTGTCATCAACGATTGAATGTACTACAAATTAGAGGAAACGTTTAAGGAAATCCAAATACCCATAGCTCATTTTTTCAAACGGGAAGCTAACTTTCTTCTTACAATAAACGAAGAGTAATTGCGTTCCAAAAAAAAAACTTCTCGATTTCATTTTACAGCTTTTTGTGGAATTTTCTCTCGTTTCTAAAAAATAAAGTAGAAGGTATAAGAACTGTTTCAATAAATTTGTAGCAAGGACAAATTTTGTGATCTGCCCCAAAATGTCACTGCGCTTGGAATTAAACCTTCAGATACCTAAAAGAGAAATTCTCTATGTCAGTGACACCTTGTATTTGAAATATTTGGAAATACAAGTATATTTAATAAGAATAAAACTTTTACTTATCTTGGTGGACGTTTCGGGAACGAATCTGCTCCCGTTCTCAACACAATTGAAATATTTTTCTCTTCGCAAAATTTTTCAATATGTTGTCGGTTTTGACACTACTCTATTTTTTAGAAACGAGGAGAGAAAATCCCACAAAAAACTGGAAAATGAATGTACCACCTCCTCGAAAAACTTACAGCCAGTACTTCTCGATTTGTTCAAAGTAATATAGTCGATATGGATAATTATAGTTTGATGAAAAAAAAAATCCCCTCAAAATATGCCGAAAAATATTTTTCTCCTCCTCAATTTATTATAACTCCATTAGATGAACAGATATTGAGATGAATTTTGGTACAGAACCCAAATGAAATAAATGTATGGTAAATGAAGAAGAATTAACGAAATATCCACCCCGCTTCCGCAGACAAATACAGCTACTTGGCGAACCAGTTCTGCATCAAATCGTACAACTTCACCAAGCTGGTGCTGTGCTACGGGTCCGACAAGGGCGCCATGGTGTCGATCGCCTGGCTGTCGTCGGAGAAGGCCTTCAAGCTGGCGTTCGGCGCGTCGAACGGCTCGCTGAACGCGCACTCGCTGGTGCAAGAGCAGCTCGAGGCGCACCTCAACCGCTACAGGAATCTGGCGCAGGTGGTGCAGCTGCTGACCGAGACCTACGAGCCGCTGTTGTCGATCAGCAAGCTGCCGACGATACCGCAGCTCGGCATACACAATACGGTGAGTCCGCCCTGTATGTTTAGTCAACTGCGCGAAGGCCACATTCCATCTGAATGAGAGATATTGGTCGAAGAATATTGATGGAAGACGGTTTCTGGTAGTTTTTAAGAAACCTACCTTAGATCCTTTGCCGTTAGATGGCGCTGAACATGAAACATCTCATGTTCTACCCACTCTCGCGCTCAAAAGTTGTATACAGGGTGAGTCAAAAATGTGTACCGAGCTTTCTGGGGGTGATAGACCATTGAGAAATAAGTGTAGTTTGATGATTAAACTCATGGCCCGAAATGCATATGAAGGGAGATATATCCTTCCAAAGTTGAAAAAATTAAAATAATTTCTCCGCATGAATGTATGTTGTCAAAATACATTTTTTCGTCACACTTCCACATTTCTGATATTGTTATAAAGGGTGTTTTCAGAAAGTGAGTCATGATTTTTTGTAGAAAACTTTTTTCCCTGTATTATTTTCGGTGAAAAAAACAGGAGCATTCGATGGAGCGAAGAAAATTACATGAAAAAGGTACTCTTATTCAAATACAAAAAATTGAGCCGTTCGTGAGATATTTGAGTTTTTTTAGTTACATGATATCAGCAGATTGATTTTATTCATCGCTAGATTCATCGGTATAACGATATTTCAGCAGCATTTGCATTTCCGAAGCACTCGCCAAGCATTAGAAGCATATCAGTTTGTTCAGAGAACGAATAACCTGCCATATTTCTTAAAATCTCAGTTGATAATCGCAGTGATAAATGACACAGAAAAACCACACGAACAAATCGACTACAACAATGTTGACTCGAATGTTGATGACATGAACGTCAAAATTGAGAACAAAATTATTCATCATGGCCTGCTAAAATATCGTTATACCGATGAATCTCGCGATGAATAAAATCAATCTGCTGATATCATGTAACTACAAAAACTCAAATATCTCACGAACGGCTCAATTTTTTGTATTTGAATAAGAGTACCTTTTTCATGTAATTTTCTTCGCTCCATCGAATGCTCCTGTTTTTTCACCGAAAATAAAACAGGGAGAAAAGTTTTCTACAAAAAATCATGACTCACCCTCTGAAAACACCCCTTTATAACAATATCAGAAATGTGGAAGTGTGACGAAAAAATGTATTTTGACAATATATACATTCATGCACAAAATTTCAATTGGGTGGCTTTCACCCAGAAGTTATGCGGAGAAATTATTTTAATTTTATCAACTTTGGAAGGATATATCTCCCTTAATATGCATTTTGGGCCATGAGTTTAATCATCAAACTACACTTATTTTTCAATGTTCTATCACGCCCAGAAAGCTCGGTACACATTTTTGACTCACCCTGTATACTGTCACGAAGTGTTTCCAATTTGTCAGCAAACTAAGGATGAGGTCTCTGGTGGGCCGAAACAGATTTTTCATCCTTTCAAGAAGCAGAGTTCATATGAAAATATGCCCTAAACCTCTTAATTTTCGAGCTATAGAGTGTTTAAATTTTGAGAAAATGAAACGTTTTCTTATTTTTTCAATATTGTTTTAGTTATTTTCATGAGATTCGACTCACTAAAAACCTACTTAAAACTAATAAGAGAATATAGTATACGCCCTTACTTTTTTCGAAAATGAAAAATCATTTTTGAAATCCTCATTCATTTTGCAACAATTTGGCTTCTTGAATTTTTCCGTCCTACGCACCGTTTTCGTGTAAAAAATAATCATCCCATACGGACGCCACTTGTACAAATATCAAAAAATCTCCTTCATCAAAAATGCCAATTAGTGCTTACTAGGTACTTGTCAAATTTCATGAAAATATTCAGAACAATCAGAAGTAGTTAGTTAAGAAAACAATTTTTTTCTTGAAGTTACAACATCCTATAATAGGTCGAAAATTGAGAGGTTTAGGACATATGTTTATATGAACTTTTCTTCTTGAAAGGAGCTGAGAAAACATATCCTGTATTCTTAGCCATCAATTAAAGTTTAGTTTAGTCAGTTTGAAATGGCAATTATATATAATAGCCAGTTTGAACACAGAGAAATATAAATTAAAATAATTTTCAGTTTGAAAAAATGATACCTAATTATAGGTACATAATTTAATCGTAAGAGTACTGAGATTTTTTGAAAGTTGCCATACTCTTGGGTTACCGTGTACGAAATAATGTGTTGTTAGAGAAAAAAATACTTTTTCAACGACGTTTTTTTTTTTATTGTCGTTTTTCCATTCCAGCGCCACCAAGTGCCGGTGCAGACGTTCACGATAATGGCGCAATCGTGCACTCTGCTCCGCTTGGCGTACCAGAGCATGTACTGCCTGGAGGTGCGCGTGCGCGGCGCCGGCGTCGTCTCGATCCGCGACGGCGCCTACAGCCGCTTCGACCGCAGCAACGTCGTCGACGTCTTCTCGCCGACGCAGGGCCTCAAGGCGTTCCTCTCCAAGTACCAGGACGAGGCGGCCGGCGGGTGCAGGAGGCGGTCGCAGTCGGAGGACGATAATCCGCCCTCGCCCATGGAGGTGCGTACGATTTTCCATCAATTCCGGAGACGAAGAGCCAAACGTGTCACTTCGATTACACAATTTTGATGAACCCCTTTTTCATTTTCATCTCGAAAAGAATTGGAGCCAAATCGACCCTTCAGAATTCGGAGAGTTTCTCATGAATCCTACAAAACATTTGAAACTCTCAGGTTTCATTAGGTTTCACTATAGATCAATTTTGGTAATCGCATGTTCAAATGCTTGGAAAAAAATTATCTCCATTGTTGGTGTACTATACAAATTGAGGTATTTCAGTGCTTAAATATTTGAGATTGATAAATTTCATGAAATTAGATTCAGACTACAGATGTAGACTTTATCGCGAAAGGCATTTGATACAGTCAATTCTGAAATTTTACTCAAGAAATTACGTCAAATAAGAATATGAGGTACAGTTTATTCTTGGTTTAAAAATTATCTAGTTGATAGAAATCAGTTTGTATATATGGGAGATTAAATTTCTTCAATGAGAAACATATCTTGTGGTGTGCTCCAGGGATCAATTTTATGACCTAATTTATTTCTTATTTATATAAATTTTGCCTCAAGTTTGAATTTGCAAGGAAATTTGGAATTATTCGCCTATGATTCAACTCTTATTTATTACGAAAAAAATATTGAAATGATAAAAAACCAAATGGAAAAAGATCTCACTTCAATCAGATCATGTCTACAAGGTTATAAATTAACACTCAATTTCGATAAATCCTCATTCATGTTCATCTCGAGAAGAATTATACCAGATAACCAAATCGACCCTTTGAAATTGGGAAAGTTTTGAAAAATCCTACAAAAAAATCAAAACTTAGGTTCAACTATGGATCAATCTCTATCTTGGTCATCCCATATTCAAATACTTAGAAATAAAATAACTCCCATTATTGGTATATTATACAGATTAAGGATACTGCAGCAAAATCTATGTTGAAACATTTGAAATCTCTTCAAAATAAAAGGTATTTTCAAACTGCCATTTTTGGAATCAATATCTAGTCTATACAAACCAAGGGAACTGCTGCTAGATATTAACTCTGTCTTCAAAATGAAAGTGTATATTTTCATCCATCTTGCTTTCAATGTCAATTCTGACTCCCATCAGCATCACACCAGTCAATGTGAAAAGTCATTATATTTTTGTGGGATAAATATTTATAACAGTTTACCCAACAGAAAAAAATCTTCCAATGTCCTCACAAAATTAAAGATTGAACTGAAGAAATATATTCTATCAATTCAACTCGATCCCTCATATTCACTAATTCTGATTTTTATTATTCCATCCTCAATTTGATCTAATATTTTTTTTCAATGTATTTTCTTAATAATTTAGTGTTTTCTATTATGTCCCTCCATAAACATGTATGTTGATAAATGTTATTATTATTTTTATTATAAATAATCTGTTGTTGTTCATATTTTCGGTGAAAATAACGGATAGCATCATATATTCTCGGTCTTTTGCAGGTGGAAGGAGGAGGGGGCGGCGGCGGCGGCGCCGGCACCACCGCAGTGGGCGGCGGCGGGGGGCGGTTCCACCCGCCTCTGACGCCGCCGTCGGGGTCGAACCCGCACACGCCGGCCAGCCCGCACACGTCGCTGGGGCAGCAGCAGGCGCACGCCGCCTTCGGCTCCAGTCCCGCCACTTCCTTCAGTCTCGCATCGCCCACCTCGCTGCAGGTCAGACTTTTTTTTCACTTTTTTTTTTTTCTTTCATCAACTCGAATCATATCAATGTGTCGAAAAATTTTTGGAACTCACTGACATGGTTCGATAATGCAAAACATCGCGTCAATATACGATGAAATAATTGTTTTATCATAAAATTATGTTATGCAATGCGTCAATATATAGTTGAATAATTAATTTTTGCAACACATTGGCTCAATGTATGGGGAAATAATTGGGTGATGGAATATATTGCATGCAAAAATTGGATATTCGAAATACATTCAAGCAATGAATCGTGAGATACTAATATGTACAGTGTGTCCAATTTTCGATGCTTTTGCGCGATATCTCAGTTGTCTGGGGAGATAGATATTTGAGGATTTCGCATTACTGCCCTACTTTTTTGTGAAACAAAATATTCATCGCACTTTATTTGAAAATTTGACCGTCACATTGTTTGTTTCACAAAAAAGTTGGGTAGCAATGTGAAAACCACAATTCTTCACAATCATCAAAGACAACTGAAATATCTAGTAGAAGCATCAAAAACGTATACCTCGATAACATATTCCACGTTTAAAGTAACGAAATAATAAACCCATCGAATGAATTTTCAATTCAAATTTTCTAGAACCGACTGTGAATTCACAGAGACTTGAAAACTCACCGAACCTAATTTGATACAGCGTGTATGGAAATTGTGCGCCAAAAAATGTAGAGGGGTTATTCTGTTTGAAGAAAAAGTTGCCAAAAATTCCTTTCACATTTTTCTTGGTGTTTTTATGGCACTAGCCGTGGAATTTCTAGGTGAAACAACAGCGAGCGTGCCATCATTTGAAAATATTACGACACTCGTACGTTTCACTTTCCTGTTGGCATGTTGCGGGTGGAGTGAAATTATTTGGTTCTCGTGTTTCTGCAGGCGAACATCAATCCGAGCCCGGTCGGCCTGGTGGCCAATTCGCCTTTGAATCCGCAGCTGCCGAGTCCGGGCGGCGGATTGTTGAGCAACAGCTCGCCGGGGCCGCAGTCGCAGCCCAGCATGCCCGGCCATTCGCCCGTCGGCAGTTTCCTGCCCGCCGGTAAGTCCGAACGCCACCTCGAGGAAGGCACGAAGGTTGCGAACGTATTGTTGTCAGGTCACACCGACGGCAGCCCGTTCCCGTCGCAGAGCATGTCGTCGCCCGCCGCCTCCGCCAATTGGCCGGGGTCGCCCGGAATGCCGCCGAGGCCGTCTCCCGCCCGCCCCCCCGGCCAATCTCCCCTCGGCCACAACGTCATGCACAGCCCGCAGCACAACTCCGACCTCAAGATGGCGGCCGGCCATCTCGCCAGAGTGTTGCCGCAAAGGTGAGACGACCGAAGAGATTCACACTTTACGCAGCATTAATATCCTACTTATGATCACTTTGGTAGGTCGTGGGCGGGAGCTGTCCCTACTCTACTATCTCACGAGGCTCTCGAGGCCCTTTGCTGCCCCTCCCAACACCCGCAAGGGCTGCCGGTGCCGGATTTGTCGCCGCTCGAGAGATTCCTGGGTTGCGGATACATGAAGAGGCAGTTGCAAAGATTCATCCACAACGAAAATTACGTGAGTTCTCTTCGATATCGATTCGATATCACGAAACAAGTTTGTTTGGCTCATCTGGTGTTTTTTGGCGACCAAACCGTGGCAAAGCAAATTTCGATAAATAAATAAATAGTCATTGACTATTTTAGAAGCTAAATCGAATTCACTACCTAATGAACTGTCGACACCGTATGAAAATGCGATGACCTCAAGTTTCGTTTGAGATGTCGAGCTGCCTGTCGAAATTCTCGCGTCGTAATAATGATTTTTGTGGTTGGATTCCTGCAGCTGACGATAATGGCTACTACCGAACCGGGCGTCATCCATTTCAAAGTGGGCGAAACTCTGCAATGTCGCATCGGTTTGAATCCGCAACATCAGCAGAGTTTGCATTTGAAGATAACCTCGTCGCCGGAACACAAGGACGTGTGGTCCCAGGAAGAGTTGCTGGTGAGTTTTCGTCAGCGATAGAATGTTTTTTAATTCGTCTAATTTTTTTATTGAAAAATATTATAGTTTATTTCGAAAGAGTTGCTGTCACTTCAAGGGGGTTGAAAGTAGGTTCAAAATTATGCTCACAAAAAATTGATAATTGGCGTGTTTCAAAATTGTAAATTGCATCTATCCATTATTCATGTTCCTCGCTGTTATACCATAAAGTAACTCCTCTGCCATTTTGACGGGTGGAAAACTTTTGTAGATACCATGAAAGAGTTGAAGAGTTTACTAGAACTTGTTAATTGTTACTTGTTTCCATTGAATTGTTAATTTAGGGATTCTGCTATGTAATATCCAACATTATCATTTCGTTTTGGATGATAATTTTCTCATGAAATTTGGTTGTGATCCCAAGAAAAATTACTGTTCATAACAGAGATATGTGAAAAAAATGAAATAAACATAACATAGAAATCCATGATGGATTAGAAAAAAAAACAGCAGTAAATTACAAATTATAAAGAGTCAATGAAATATAGAATTGAAACAGGAATTCGTTTCATTATTGAATTCCAAAGATTTGTTCCAATCAGAGCTAAACAAATATTTTCTCATACTAATTCTAAATCTTCTTTCTTCAGTTATATTTTTCCATCCATTTGGCAGTGCGTTGTATGAAATTTTGTGTGATATTTTCAATTCTTTCTTGACGAAGCAACAAATTTCGAGTTCATGTAATGAAATCAAATTCAATAAATCTTTAGGTTCGTAGGTCGTTTCAAATGAGTTATCATTCGTTTTGGATAATATTTTTCAGATGTGTAGAAGCAGAATTTTTTTTTCTTGTCAAGCACCGTTCAAAAGTGTTCAACCTGTGGGTTACTATATGGATATATTTCCAATCTTTATATATTATTTCAGTTCATGTTTTTGGTCATTTAGATTTTCGCATTTTCATTCCTTTTTCGTGTATAACAATGAATGATATCATTATCATCGACGGTTTAGGTGTTGGAGAAGTTCTTCGACACGCGCGCCGCCTGCCCCCCGTACAAGCCGACGGCGATGTTCACGTTCTGCACGATGCTAAATCTGCCGGTCAACGTGCTGAAGGACTTCGTGCAGCTGATGCGGCTGGAGGCGGCGCCGGCGGCGGTCTTGTTGCAGCGCGGCTTCAAGTGGCGCGTGCAGTGGATGCTGCGCGTGCCGCCCGGAGCGCCGCCCATCGTGCCCACCGGCGTCTCGGGCGTGCTCGTCTTCAAGGCCAAAGTGCTCTTCTTCGTGAGTATTTTTTATCCTCCAGCGATTGCGGAAGAAATTCCAGATTTCACATTCAACCTGTCAAACATGTAATAAGAATGATATTCAGGACCAGATTCAGCTATTGAATCTCGATATAGAATATAGGGCAATAATGCGACTTACCTACCGACTGCGCCAATCCGTTTTGTTCCTACCGACTGCGCCAACCTGACTGATTCTCCTCGTCTTTTCGCAGCTGCAAATCACGCGCATCGGCATCCAATACCCGCCCGGCGTGGAGCCGCCTTCGTTCGTGCTGCCTCTGATCTACGACATCGGCGTGAACGTCACCTCGTTGGCAGAGAAACGCGAGGCGGGCGCCGTCCAGCCGGCGATGGCGGCCGCCGCGCAGCTGCTCAAGCACTTCGGCCAGTTCCAGGCCAACATCAACGAGTGTTCCGTCTTCCCCGCCGTCAGGGAGCTGCTGGTCAACCTCAATTGGCCCGCCGAACCGCAGGTGAGCGTCGAACAAAGGTTGACGGGTGACAGGCACGCCCGCGCCCTCTCCTGATCTCGACCATCTAGATTTTTTGCTCTTCTTCTTATTCTTCGATGAAGCTTGATTATGGGTCAAAAGTGATTTGATGAGTACCAAACATTTTTGAGGACAAACTGTATAGTTTGACGTTTTCGACAGGTCCAGAGTCCGGCTCCGGTGCAGCAGATACAATCGCCTGCCCTGCAGATGCCCGGCCAAGGGGGCCAAGCCGGTTATCCTGTCAACATGCCGATGGGCATGATGGGCCCCCAGTAGCCTTTCCATTGAATGCCGATATGGTCGTCGTTCGTTACATATTGCTGTATATATAGTTTTACTAAGAATAAAATATATATATTATACATGATTATGTGCGATCTACAGTTTTCTTTCTACCACATTTACTCATTCATGACACCACGCGAGATATGAGCACTTTAAGGAAAAATAATCGAGCTCCAAGATCGCCGAAAATCGAAACGATCAAAATGGCCGTATCTCCAATAGTTTCCGAGGTATGATTACTTTTTATTCATAAAGTTGGCTAGCTGTTTCACATCGATACATTAACGCCATCTATGAGTCAAGAGCCCAAGCTCTTATAATACATTTACAGTTCTCTATGGTGCATCGACGAGCACAGACTGTACTTGAAGAACTGACTCCTAGATGACATATGATTACTTTTTTTATGAAGTTGGCTAACCTGTTTCACATCGATACGTTAACGCCATCTATGAGTCGAGAGCACAAGCTAGTATGATGGATTTTACAGTTCTCTATGGTGCATCGACGAGCTCAGGCTGTACTTGAAGTACTTGTAGAAATAACTCCTAGATGGCGACAGCTTGATATTTCTAACTGTAATGCTTATCCAATACAAGCAAACTAGATTTCGCAGTGATTTAGATCGTTCTCGAGTTATCGAGACGTGAAAAAAATTCAGCACGAAGTGGGGTCAAAAATTGCAACTTTTTTATTTTTACAGCTAGACAGCTGTGCTCCTAACCCGCACTAGGCAATGCCCTAAGGGCTCTAAATACTGAATTTGAAGCATCTACGACGAGGTCGAATTTTGGGTCTGAAAAATTAGCAAGACTATAGTCTTTGAATTTTTTCAAGAATTTTCAGGCGTCAGAATGGGCTGAAATCTTGCATACCGACTGTTCTCGACATGCTGAACACGAATCTGAAGTCAGAAGGGCCGTATTTCAAACGGTTTTCGAGATATGAGCATTTTTATGAAAAAAATAATCGAGCTCAAAAATCGCCGAAAATCACTCAACACGTTCAAATTCGTGTGCAGAATGCGTGTGTCGACTCGATTTTGCAGTACTTTCGATGGTTCTCGAGCTATCGAGACGCGAAAAAAATTCAGCCCGATGTGGAGTCAAAAATTGCAACTTTTTTATCTTTAGGAGTAGAGAGCTGTGCTTCTATTTCCCACTAGGCAATGCCCTAAGGGCTCTAAATACTGAATTTGAGGCCTCTACGACGAGGTCGAATTTTGGGTCCGAAAAATTAGCAAGACTATAGTCTTTGAATTTTTTCAAGAATTTTCAGGCGTCAGAATGGGCTGAAATCTTGCATACCGACTGTTCTCGACATGCTGAACACGAATCTGAAGTCAGAAGGGCCGTATTTCAAACGGTTTTCGAGATATGAGCATTTTTATGAAAAAAATAATCGAGCTCAAAAATCGCCGAAAATCACTCAACACGTTCAAATTCGTGTGCGGAATGCGTGTGTCGACTCGATTTTGCAGTACTTTCGATGGTTCTCGAGCTATCGAGACGCGAAAAAAATTCAGCCCGATGTGGGGTCAAAAATTGCAACTTTTTTATCTTTAGGAGTAGAGAGCTGTGCTTCTATTTCCCACTAGGCAATGCCCTAAGAGCTCTAAATACTGAATTTGAGGCCTCTACGACGAGGTCGAATTTTGGGTCCGAAAAATTAGCAAGACTATAGTCTTTGAATTTTTTCAAGAATTTTCAGGCGTCAGAATGGGCTGAAATCTTGCATACCGACTGTTCTCGACATGCTGAATACGAATCTGAAGTCAGAAGGGCCGTATTCCTAACGGTTTTCGAGATATGAGCATTTTTAGGAGAAAAATAATCGAGCTCAAAAATCGCCGAAAATCCCTCAACACGTTCAAATTCGTGTGCAGAATGCGTGTGTAGACTCGATTTTGCAGTATTTTCGATGGTTCTCGAGCTATCGAGACGCGAAAAAAATTCAGCCCGATGTGGGGTCAAAAATTGCAACTTTTTTATCTTTAGGAGTAGAGAGCTGTGCTTCTATTTCCCACTAGGCAATGCCCTAAGGGCTCTAAATACTGAATTTGAGGCCTCTACGACGAGGTCGAATTTTGGGTCCGAAAAATTAGCAAGACTATAGTCTTTGAATTTTTTCAAGAATTTTCAGGCGTCAGAATGGGCTGAAATCTTGCATACCGACTGTTCTCGACATGCTGAACACGAATCTGAAGTCAGAAGGGCCGTATTTCAAACGGTTTTCGAGATATGAGCATTTTTATGAAAAAAATAATCGAGCTCAAAAATCGCCGAAAATCACTCAACACGTTCAAATTCGTGTGCGGAATGCGTGTGTCGACTCGATTTTGCAGTATTTTCGATGGTTCTCGAGCTATCGAGACGCGAAAAAAATTCAGCCCGATGTGGGGTCAAAAATTGCAACTTTTTTATCTTTAGGAGTAGAGAGCTGTGCTTCTATTCCCCACTAGGCAATGCCCTAAGGGCTCTAAATACTGAATTTGAGGCCTCTACGACGAGGTCGAATTTTGGGTCCGAAAAATTAGCAAGACTATAGTCTTTGAATTTTTTCAAGAATTTTCAGGCGTCAGAATGGGCTGAAATCTTGCATACCGACTGTTCTCGACATGCTGAACACGAATCTGAAGTCAGAAGGGCCGTATTTCAAACGGTTTTCGAGATATGAGCATTTTTATGAAAAAAATAATCGAGCTCAAAAATCGCCGAAAATCACTCAACACGTTCGAATTCGTGTGCAGAATGCGTGTGTCGACTCGATTTTGCAGTATTTTCGATGGTTCTCGAGCTATCGAGACGCGAAAAAAATTCAGCCCGATGTGGGGTCAAAAATTGCAACTTTTTTATCTTTAGGAGTAGAGAGCTGTGCTTCTATTCCCCACTAGGCAATGCCCTAAGGGCTCTAAATACTGAATTTGAGGCCTCTACGACGAGGTCGAATTTTGGGTCCGAAAAATTAGCAAGACTATAGTCTTTGAATTTTTTCAAGAATTTTCAGGCGTCAGAATGGGCTGAAATCTTGCATACCGACTGTTCTCGACATGCTGAACACGAATCTGAAGTCAGAAGGGCCGTATTTCAAACGGTTTTCGAGATATGAGCATTTTTATGAAAAAAATAATCGAGCTCAAAAATCGCCGAAAATCACTCAACACGTTCAAATTCGTGTGCAGAATGCGTGTGTCGACTCGATTTTGCAGTACTTTCGATGGTTCTCGAGCTATCGAGACGCGAAAAAAATTCAGCCCGATGTGGGGTCAAAAATTGCAACTTTTTTATCTTTAGGAGTAGAGAGCTGTGCTTCTATTTCCCACTAGGCAATGCCCTAAGGGCTCTAAATACTGAATTTGAGGCCTCTACGACGAGGTCGAATTTTGGGTCCGAAAAATTAGCAAGACTATAGTCTTTGAATTTTTTCAAGAATTTTCAGGCGTCAGAATGGGCTGAAATCTTGCATACCGACTGTTCTCGACATGCTGAACACGAATCTGAAGTCAGAAGGGCCGTATTTCAAACGGTTTTCGAGATATGAGCATTTTTATGAAAAAAATAATCGAGCTCAAAAATCGCCGAAAATCACTCAACACGTTCAAATTCGTGTGCAGAATGCGTGTGTCGACTCGATTTTGCAGTACTTTCGATGGTTCTCGAGCTATCGAGACGCGAAAAAAATTCAGCCCGATGTGGGGTCAAAAATTGCAACTTTTTTATCTTTAGGAGTAGAGAGCTGTGCTTCTATTTCCCACTAGGCAATGCCCTAAGGGCTCTAAATACTGAATTTGAGGCCTCTACGACGAGGTCGAATTTTGGGTCCGAAAAATTAGCAATATAGTCTTTGAATTTTTTCAAGAATTTTCAGGCGTCAGAATGGGCTGAAATCTTGCATACCGACTGTTCTCGACATGCTGAACACGAATCTGAAGTCAGAAGGGCCGTATTTCAAACGGTTTTTGAGATATGAGCATTTTTATGAAAAAAATAATCGAGCTCAAAAATCGCCGAAAATCACTCAACACGTTCAAATTCGTGTGCAGAATGCGTGTGTCGACTCGATTTTGCAGTACTTTCGATGGTTCTCGAGCTATCGAGACGCGAAAAAAATTCAGCCCGATGTGGGGTCAAAAATTGCAACTTTTTTATTCTCACAGCTAGAGAGCTGTGCTCCTATCGTTCGACATGCTACAGTTACAATGGCCGTATTCATAATAGCTTTCGAGATATGAGCATCTTTTTATGAGGTTGGCTAACCTGTTTCTCATCGATACATTGACGCCATCTATGAGTCAGGATCTCGAAACTCGTACTCTGGAACTTGATCAACTTACAGTTTCCTACGGTGCGACGACGAGCTCAGATCGTACTTGAACCATTGACTCCTAGATGGCGCTGAACTTTCTCTAGAATTGTCAGGCGTCAGAATGGGCTGAAAACTTGCATACAGAGTGTTCTCCATATGCTGTACACGAATCCGAAGTCAAAAGGGCCGTACTCCTAATAGCTTTCGATATATGAGCATTTTTAGGAAAAATAATGGGTCTAGATCTCTGAAAACTCAGCTTTAGAGATGAAATGAAACGAAATTTTAGGACAATAACTTATATTTCAGTAATATATATATATTTTTTCTGTTACAGATACAATTAAAAAAATGATCTTAAAATATGCCTAATAGAAAATGAATTTTTTTTCTATGAAATTTTAAAATTATTTTACATATTCGAATGATTGAAAGAGAAGACATCCACGCAACATAGTTGTGTTCATATTGAGAATATTGCAAACAAAATCATAGTCAGCAATATCGTCAATACAACATACAGAGTTATACGAAACCAAAACACATCAATGATATCTCAAAAAAGAATATAAAATATCACAAAAGAACAAATTTCAGGATTGGAAGCATGTAAAAATAATCGTTTTGTTTTCCAATGAGAATATCGAGTAACCCTGTATTTATAGAGAAGAGCCTCGATCCTTCCAATCAACAGAAACGAAATCATTCACGAAATTTGCTTTCCGCAAAAGTAAGTAGACATACCGAAGAAGGAGTAGACTGTCGCATCAACCAAAAATTACATATACGAGTGGCGACATTTCTTCGTCAAGCAAGCACAGAGTGTCCCGAAAATCAAGTCAAAATTTCAAAAAGAGTTTGATTTCTCAATGGGGCTCGAGAAAAGTTGGCAATCAATTTTATTTTTTCCATCAAAATTTGTGAAAGTTCATATTTGATACATGGAATTAAACGAAAAAGTTAAGGAAATTGTTGTAGTTGTGCTTCAAAACATTCAATTTTAGACTTGGAATCATAAATTTTTGGACACCCTTACACAAGAATTATACGAAAACGCAGAATTGCCAACAAAAATAGACTCCCTCAACTTTTTAATTCTGACTTTTATCACAGAATCCTAACACACCATCATAGAATTCTGACTTACATCACTGAATTCTGACATAGCATGACATCACAAAATTATGCCACAGTAACATAATTTCGACACAGCAACAGAAAATTCTGACGCAGGCATCAAAAATTCTGAAAGACATCACAATATTTCGACATACATCATAGACCTGACATATTACAGAATTATGACACAATCAAGATAATTCTGACATAGCATTGAAAAACTCCTAAAGTCATACTACGTTAGAATCACAGAGCTTTCGAAAAAATATTATTTTTGTTGACGCTTCGGCGCTTTTGTAAGACGACAATTTCCAAAGTTGGCAAATTTTTAGGAAATAGTTTGTCGTTGGCAGGAAGAAGAAGAGAATATTCGCGACCGATTCAGTTTGTCCTCGGTGCACGACGATTCGTTCGATGACAACTCGATGACGGCTTCGTTATCTTCGAGACTCCTCGAGATCACAGTCGATTCTCCCTCGTCTTCATTCGAATGGAAAAACTGGCTGCGCAGTATAGCTGCCTGTGACGAATATTTCCTGGAAACAGAACAAGAAAAACTCCAATCAACTATAAACATCTATCTATCTATCAATAATATCTAGAAAACCCAAGCGGAGACTCTTTTCACGGTTTGAGAGACAAAAACTATGTCACTGTCATGAAAATAAATATGTGCGCCTATGAATTGTTAGGATTTCGGCAATTTTCGGATATTTCAGCTATCATCTTTGATGAACAACTTCACGCGACTAAGTCAATTGAAAATGCACAACATAATATGGCCGATTGGGGTGATATTAAGATCATAGGAAGAGAAAACAACAACTAAAAACGGAAAATCAAAGAGTCTGCTTGCATTCTCCTGAACTCTTCTTGTTCAGTTGATATAGATAGAACTTGACATCCACTTCTGAAACTTGAATATGAAATTGGAAAATTCGATATCAATTAATGAAAACACCTTGTAACCAGTATTCCTCCGTCTCCGTCGGTGACGAAACCATGACTGCACATTGAAAAAATTTTGCAAAGAAAAGTGTTCTAATTTGTGTTGAGAACGGGAGCAGATTCGTTCCCGAAACGTCCACCAAGATAAAAAGAAGTTTTATTCTTATTAAATATATTTGTATTTCAAGAATTTTTCAAAAACAAGGTGTCACTAACCAATAAAGAATTTCTCTTTTAGGTATCTAAAGGTTTAATTTCAAGCGCAGTGACATTTTGGGGCAGATCACAAAATCTGTCCTAACTACAAATATATTGAAATGATCTTTAATAACTTCTACTTCATTTTTCAAAAACGAGGACAGAAAATTCCACAAAAAGTTAAAATCAACTTCAATTGTATTTTTTGTCAATGGTAATGTTTTTTGATTTTTAGAATTTGAAATGAACGATATAGTGAATTCATAATATCCACAGGGATCAAAAATCAGAGAAGGTAGGAGGTGATGGTAGCATAACCAGAAGCACCTCAACGAAGAAAGGAAGGTAGTGAATTCAAACATTTTTCTGAAAGATAAAATGCAAAATCAATCTAAAATGTGTAATGACAACAACAGTCAAATTTCCAGGTACGAAATCACTACAATCATCAATCAATGCAAGCGTGCGCATATCAAATATTTCCACACTAGTGCATTTTACTTTCGACTTTTCACCCAGTGAAGGAACAACAAAAAAGAGACATTGAAACCGCTTTCACGGGTGGTCGTAGAAAAGAGAAAAAAAAAACATTTTTTTTTTCTTTTATCTCACCTCAACGACGCCGCGCGATCGTCGATATCGATACAGACGCTGTCGTCGCTCAGCGTGTCGCCGCTGGCGCAGCTCCTCGCAGCTTGCTGCGGCCTCGCAGCCGCGCACCTCGCTCTGAAGCTGCGGCTGCTGCCGATGCTCGTCTTCTCCGCCTGCGCCGCCGCCGCCGACGTGACCGACGCGACGCCGTCGTCGAGGCGCGCCGACGCCGCCGCCAGCCGCTCCGACGACCAATCCTCCGTCGTCGACGTCACGCAGCTGCACGAGTCGCTGCCCCCACCGCCGCCGACACTCTACCATAATAATAATAATAATAATAATAATAATAATCGAATCCTTCATTGTCCGAAAATATTACTATAAAATATACTAAATATTACTAGTAGAACGAGCTCCAAGAGATAGAAAGAGAGAGAGAGAGGAATTGGAACGACTATAAAAAAGAGACGCAGCGAGGAAAAATCACATGACTGTTGGCATTGTCGAAACATACGAAATACGACATCTTCAGTAATTTATTTCAAATTTTCAATAGTTATTTTGATCCATGAGTGTGTTAACAGGAAGAAACTTTGTTTTACTTGTTGTTTGAATATACAGGGTGGCCCAATAAAAACGAAACAAGGTATGCATTTTACTGAGAGATTAAGGAACTGACATTAAAATGAATTATTCTTTATGTAATGTATTGAATTCCAAAAAGAAGGAATCGTTGGTAAGAGATATCGATTACCTTCAAAATGACTTGACCCCTTATCCTATTTGAGTTTCAAGGGTTAGAACTCAACCCTCCGAGAAGTGAAATAGTTGAAAACATGCGTAAAATATTTCCCCCATCGAAATAAAAATCGACAGTTTCGAGCGTTTTTTTTTCTTCTTCCGAGAACGATAACAATGTCGAATGGGCCTCGTTTCGTTTTCATGACACCCCCTGTATAAAATTGCCCCGTTATCGTCACCTTGTAATTGAGCACGGAGCCGGCGAGCGCCGTGACGCTGGCGGCCGCGTCGTCGTCGGCCGAGCCGCTCGAGCTGCAGCGGCGCGCGAGCGCGGCGTCGGGACGCCGTCCGGGACGCGACGCCGGCCCGCCCAAGCTGCCCGCCATCGCCAGCGTGCTCGACGACTCGCCGTCCTCCTCCAGGTCGCCGCGCAGCTCGCCCGTCGGATGCCCTCCGAAGTGGTGGTCGCTGTAAGACAGAAAAACCAGATATACAGGGTGAGTCACGTGAGAATGCGAATACTCGAATGGGGTGAGGGTGTGGGATGGGAGAGCAAGCGCCCACAAAATTTCAGAGCGATCCGAGTACTAGTAACAGTAGTATTAGTAGTAGTAGTAAATTATTATCATTATTATTATTATTATTATTAATGGAACTCACCTGAGCACCTGACTGCCGCTCGCCATCGACAAGCTAGCGTCGCCTATCGACGGATTCAGAGCGCCGACGCCGGCGCCCTTGGCGGAGGCGGAGTCGTCGGGCGGCGCCTCGCCCCCCTCGGCCGCCCCGCCGGCGCCGCCCTGGCCGCCCACGCAGCCGCCCGACCGGCACAGCGACAACGGCACGACGCCGTACACGTAGAACAGCAGAATCGGCACGCCGATGCCGACGGCCAGGCCTGCTAGGATAGGCGAGATCAGCACCTGGAAAAGAAGCGGTCCAAGAAGAAGAATGAGAACTAGTCGGCCAAGACATTCGACAGTTGACGTGTGACATATGGCATTTGACGTATGACAGACGGCAGTTGGCATGTGACAGTTGACATACAATGGCTGTTACAGGAGCCTATCTCGATAATTGGAGACAGGATTTGAGAAACTGACGTTATCTCTGCTTTCATCAACTTTTCAACATAATTCCGTAAGGCCTCTATCAGATTATCAATTGAAATATTGTGATGATAACTGAGAAAAGATGAAAAATATGATTTTTTTCGAAAAAACCGTGATTTTTTTGTTCTGTACTGATTTTTTCCTTGATCCTTAAATATGGAAATAATTAACTCCACAATCACTCATTTTCATTTGTTATTATTTGTTCATGTATCATAGACAATTAACTGTTTTTGTTGTAAACTGTTTATGTTTTCTTGAGTTCAATTGATGGATATTCACGTTGGACGATTACTTATATTTTCACAATCACATGAAACATGTAAATACTTCGTTTCAAATGGAATTCTCATTATTATCTTCCTTATTTTGAACTTCCGGATGAGTCATTTTTACAGCAATTCATGATTCGATTCAAATCATGATTAAAACTGGAAAAATCAGTTGATTTGAATCACTGATTCCCTAACGGGGTTCCGATGAGGGTCTAAGATGGCAAAAATGGGGGTTCACAATTCGTAAAACGAAAATTCATCTGGTTTCGATATTGAAGAACTAAAATGTTGGCTCGACTGGGAAATTACCAGAATAACCGATCGATTCTCACTTTTCTGTTTCGAAAACTCTCAATTCGTGGCTACAACGAATCGCAAATCTCCAAAGTCAGATGTAATCTTCGCAATTTTTCGTCCAATTTTGGGAACATGAAAATGGTCTATGAGGAAAAAAAAAACAATCCGGAACCTATGTAGATTACGTGGAATTTTATGTAGACGGCGCCCCTGGGGCACGCCTCTGAAGGCTGCCACACCCTTTAGCGACGCGCTGGCGCTTCCCGTCGACAGAAAACTAGGATGGGACGAGGAAGGAGGAAAGGGATCCGGAATCCGGAACGTAACAGTGCCGATCGTACATTCAGAGGCAACCATACCCAAAAACGTCATTCGCGACTCACGAGGAAAACGTTAATCGTACGTGTGATATTTGTTCTCGAAATCGATCAGGTTTGAAAATGAGGCAGGCAGGAGACTTCCAGTGAATTTTTAAAACATTCATTATCATCACATCGACATTATAAAAGATGAAAGCACGCGAACTTGTTAGTGGAATATAAATCTTTCGATTCATTTCATGAATCTAGTTGTTATTTTCCAGTCTGTCAACTCACATAATTATAATGTACTGTTAATGAATGTTTTATGTGTACACCCATCATAGAAAACGGTGATACAGTTCAAACATTTTCTTGATGAAATAAAAATTCACAGATTTGTTCATCACCTAGTATGATTTCACGCTTTTTTTAACGACGGTCCTAATTGGGTTCAGTAATACGATAATTCTTATTCAAATGAGACATTCATAAAATGTGAACACGAGGAACAATAACTTTCTCATGCTGTGACCGGAATATTAACATCAATTTTTTTTTTTTATCTAAGATTCATTCATGAAATTCGTGTTCTAGAAATGAGGTTGTGAATTTTTAGCATTCATATCGTAACTTTTGACCAATTTGTAAATTTTTCCGTCTCCCTACTCAACCTTGTGATTAACTTGATTCATAAAAAAGTTGAATTGGGTGAATCTAAACTAATATGATTCTGAAAAATCACATATGGAAACGATTACAAGAAAAAAAATAATAATTCGTCATAGAGAAGGAATTCGGTCGTTATGAATCATTTGGAATTTGTTTTCCTATGACTCACTTTTAATCACTCTCTCAATTCGACTCAATAATAACAACCCACACATACCGAGTGATGATTTCCCTGCGACTCGACCTAGAACGTAAAATTCGCGTGACATTTTTCTCTGATGCAGCGATCACAACAATGTGGAATTTATAATCGGCGAGCATCTTCATTTGGATGAGAAAAAAAAATGTCGGACAGCGAAGGCGATTCGACGACCGCTAGCGATTGGCACGTGACCGAGGACTGGTTGCAAGAGGTGCTCAAGGAGCACCACAAGGATCTCGCCGAGCCCCCCGAAGCCATCAGCGTGCTGGATTTCTCGGTGAGGCCGGGATGCGAGATGGGAGAGAGCGTTCTCAGCGACATTTTGGCTGTCGCCGTCAAATACAGTTTGAGGTAAACGGATAACACCTCGGGAAAGTTCACGAGAATTCAAAATATCTTTGAAAACTGCCAGAATTTATAAAGTTCCTATGAAATTTTGGTGAATGTGGCAACACTGCCTTTCTGGAAATATCTTTGTTGAGGTGATCGACTATGAGTAGAAAGAATTATGGCCATCAGGATATTTCTGTGAACAATGTTTCATACATACAGCACAAGAATATACAATTTATTTTTTTTTTTAGTGGACAACCTATCGGGACAACGCACTGTCTTAGTTTCATAATAAAACTTTTGCCTCAAGACCCTTTCAGTCGATTTTTTGTAACCGAAGCACAATTTGATCTGCGAGAGATTAAATTTTACACACAAGTAAGTAGTTTTTTGTTGGAGTGCAAATAATTGACACTTCTTCTAGTGCAATTTTTACACAAATAAAAGGTAATGAAATGTTCAAATTAACAACTCGAATTAGAAAAAAATATCTCTGGCAATAGAGTAGATAATACAAAAGAAGAGGCAATTATTATTTTGAAACCAATAATTCGATATATTTCGTTGAATAATTGGCATTTTTTAGGTAGTTCCTGATTTAGAAACTTTCCGAAAAAAAGTCACCGATGCCCCAGACTTGAGACTCCCAATTCCTAAATGTTACTATGCACACTACAAGGCTGGTAAGAAAAAAAAATCCATTGATTCATCATACTTTCGAATTGATTTTCCATAATTTCACTCGTTTCAAACTTCAACTGGTTCACTGAATGAATATTTGCACTCTTAGATGAATCACCCTGTACATCTCATTTGAAATTGAAAAAAAAACTCATAGGAACGATATTGATGTAATAAACTAGCTGGTGGAGCTACTCCTATCCTTTTCCCGTGTTCGAATTTCTTGACATTGGCCAACCTTGATGAAACATGACATGGCGTGGGCGAAACTGTCAAAACTGTCAAAACCAAGTTTGCAGAGACACGTTTTCAAATTTGTCAGTGTCGCCAACAAATATTGGTATATTCTATGAGGCTATGCGTGATGTGCATTTCACTTTTTACTGTTTTATTAGTTCACAAGGTTGACAGCTGTCATTAACGGGTGAATTTCAACCGGAATAATTTCTCGATGTTCGCGTCATCTATTGTTGAATATGAGAACCCGACGCCATCTGCTAGAATTCGATTGTTTTGTCAGACTTTAAAGTCTGAAGAGCGGGTTCACCAGCTAGTTTGTTTGGGGGGGGGGGGATTCACAGGCACGACCGAACCGGAACCGACGCCGCCCGAGTCCGTCCTCGTGCTCGAGAACATCAAGCCTTTCGGCTACCGCAGCGCCGACTTTAGCCGAGGGCTGAACCTGAGACAAGCGCACGCCGCAGCAGAAGCCATAGCACGCGTGCATTCGCTGTCGTTGTGCCTCAAGATCAAAGAGGGCAAGGGCATATCCGAACGGTACCCCTTCCTGTTTCAGGTGAAAACGATTGTTGATTTAGATTTATTTACTCGAACACAATATAACCTCAAAATCACTAACTTCTACAAGTTTTTACATCTTGAAGATCGAACTGCCTTTGATGGTTCTAAGATGGTTCTAAATTTCCTTATTCTCCAAGGTTTTTGGAGTCGCATCTCAAAATTATTGACTCATCCGGAATATTAGAACCTCAAATTCCTTATTTTAAACTAGTGTCTGGAATTCTTCATCTTGCAATTGAGAATTGACATAACCTCAACTTTTCCAGGATCCTAGGATATCAACATTGAATTCCTTAACCTCCCAAGCCCCCAGGACTCAAATAACTTGCCTGTAGAATCTTCTTCTTTAAATTCTTTTCTGTATTACGATTCGTATCGTATCCTAAATCTTCAAAGACGAACTCACTAATTTTTACAAAATTCTGAGACTGCAATATCAAAATCCCTGACTTCCCAAGGATCATATGATCTCAACATCAAATTCATTGAAATTTACAAGATCCTAGGACATCGTTTCCAGACTCTACCAGTCAAAATTCCTTGCCTACCAAGAATTCTTTAGGTTCCTCTTTACCTGTAAAACCTCTTTCTTCATTATTTCTTCGAATTCTTTCTCGTAATCCGGTTTCTCTGGAATCTGAACCTCGAAATTTCAAACTTCTACAAGATTCTAAAACTAAGAGAAGGTTCTCACACTTTAACCTCAAATTGATTGACTAGTCAAGGATCCTAAAACCTCAACCTCAAACTTATTGACCCTCACAAAATCCTAGGACATCGATTTCAGATTTCTAGACCGTTTCACCTCGAGACCTTCCTTGACCTGTAAAAACACCAATTGGAAAACCCTTGCAACCTATCCAAAACCTCACTAATCTCCTAGTCCTCAACTGAAAACTAGAAACTCAATGAATAAATCATCGTTTTCCAGACCACCAGAGCCTCGGACTCCTACCAACAGCTCGTGGAGCGCGGCCTGCCGCAGCTGTCCCAATTCCTCGAGCGACGTTCAGGTCTGGACGGCGTGCTGGCCGCTCTCAACGACCTGCGACCGCACACCAAATCGATCATCGAAAACCTGCTGGCACCGCTCGAGCCCATGGCTCTCATCACGCACACCGACTTCTGGTAACAGCGACTAGAATACTATACTTTATCTACCAACAACAGAAAATCCACATTTTTATTGCGCATTTTGCAGGTGCAACAACCTGATGTTCAAAGAGGAGGATAACGAGTGCGTGTGCGCTATCCTAGACTGGCAAATGGTCACCTACAGTCGCCCTACCAACGATCTGGCGTTGTTGATCAACAGCAGTTTGTCAGCTGAGCTGCGCAGATCCCACACCGACGCCATCTTGGACAACTATTGGCAGTGCCTAGTAGCTACGTGCCGCAAAATGGCTGTGGAAGTGGAATCGGAACTAGGGTAAGCACACAGGCAACATTACGATGGGAAGTGGACCTTATGACTGCGCCAAAAAATCTAAATCGTCAATTTGAGCTGACCTGATGCAATTATTTTGTCGACAGGTACGACAGAAGGAAGCTGTCAGAAGACTTTAAAAAATCCCAGCTGCTAGCCCTGCTACTCTGCATAGGCTCTGTAGATTTAGCCATCGGAAATGCTCAAATGGAAGAGAGACTTTTGGAATTACTGCAAGATTTACACGTAGACGGTTTGCTAAACTCCGACGTCGGTGAATACACGGCTCAAAATTGAAAGTGAATAGCGAAAAAATCTACATTTTTGTCTTTTGCTTCCCTGATATTATATTCAACATAGTTTGGTATTCTTCCGGGTATAAAGAATCATCACTCAAGCACGAAAAAGCTCAAAATTAAAGTGAATAAAGAAAAAACTTGAGATCGTTATTTTTGTTTCTGCTTCCTCGATAGTATAATCGACATAAACAGTTTGATATTCTTCCAAGGTAAAAAGAATTACCACTAACGCACAAGAACGTGTATTATTATTGAATTTTGTAAATCAGAAATTGTGATTTTTCGTTGTGTTGCAGGACAAACACTAAAAAATTTAGTAGTTTTCTATCATCCAATGCACAATAAATTTTTCCTTCTCAAAGTTCAGTAGTTCTTCCAAATAAAACATACCGTATATCTAGCACCACCCCAATTCACCGCTATACAAACAACCTTAGCATTCCTACTCAACATGAAAAATGTTTTGTTGCATCTATTTATCGAAATTGTATTTTATTGCTATTATATGAATACAACATTTGAGATAATCGTTTTTTTTTATCAAACTTTTAAGAACCAATTCAGCTCCTACAATTATTTTCCTTTAGCACGCCCCTGTTTATCGGAGCGGAAAAGACGACACAGGTCGTTATTGATCCAGTGGCCAGACAGGTAAAATATGTACAGGAGAAGATGAATATTTCGTCAAATCAAAAATCGGATCAATCAAAAGAATTAAACCTTAGATATGAAAAGCTTCAAAATGAAATGGAAATATATAATCGGTGAATGGAAATGATCAATCATCAGATTGATTCTAGTTATTTGAAATAATTAAAAACAGTATATTCATTAGCAAACACAGGGTGATGATCCTAAATCACGAAAAAAATGCTTCAAAATACAATGTTTCGATCATCAAAAGTTCAAAAATCAGCTCAAGACACTTGATGTAGTACCGAAACTGTGAAACCAACCCAGAGTTCCCGAAGGTTGTGTTACAGGACCACAATAGTCTATCAAGTTGTTAATACCTACTTTGAGAACCTTATGACTGTGTCAAAAAATATGTTTTTCTCATTCTAAACACCCATGAATGTCATTGAAATGATGGGATAATTGTTGATACACTTCAATTCATTCATTCATTTAACGAATATTAACGAAAATAGTGACTATTGCCATCGGACCTCATGACTGCGCCAAAAACTCGCAATTCCATAATCATCGATTTTTTCCGACAAACTTATGACACAATCAACTAACTTACCGATGCTATGACTCCACCGATGATGGCACCGTTCCTCTTGTGTTTACCGGAAGTCTTATACCTCGCATACAATTTCCTACCGACCCAGACGGGAATGCCTGCAAAACAAACACGTCGAATCAGAAAAAGGTCCACCGAGACTTGAATGGATTCAGTCGTTTTTCGAAGAATTCACAATGGAAAATTTCTAACTTAGGTTTTTCGAAATATCAAAGGGGAATGTGACTCACCAATGACCATAGCAGGTATGGTTATGCTGGCGACCATAGCGATCCCTATCGGCGCGCCAACCAACGTACCGAGCTGCCACAAAATTTTCTTCTTCCTCGACCAAGGTTTCTTCCCCCAAAAAGTGCAACCGGAGGGACTGCAAAGAAAAATCGAAAATTTCATTTCATTTTTCGATTACTGATCATAGCCAGCGTTTATAACAACGAATAATTGTGGATTGATAAGTTTTCCAACTTAGACTTCATCAGTAAAAAACACTCATGACATTATGCAATTCTAAATTTGAGTGAAGAAACAACGATGTACAGAACACTGGTGGAGCTATTCTGCATATTTGCCTATCTAACTTTTTCAACCAAAGCTCTAACGTACAGCTAACTTGATAACAGCATTTTATTCGTTATAGCGGAAAATCACTCAAATGTCAGTTGTTAGATGGCGACACAAAAATGGCAAAAAAACCGGTATTATTGATAATTGCACAATCAGTGTTTTTAAAAATGTTGATTCAGAAGTAGTAATTTAGGTTACTTCTCAATTTTAGATCGAACTACATAATTACAATCTCAAAACGTCGACTATTTGTACAGAAATCTGTAAAAATGTCACCATCTTCTGGGGAAAATCACTCAAATGTCAGTTGTTAGATGGCGACACAAAAATGAAAACAAAATCAGTATTATTGATAATTGCACAATCAGTGTTATAAAAATGTTGATTCAGAAGTAGTAATTTAGGTTACTTCTCAATTAATTACCAAACTACATAATTACAATCTCAAAACGTCAACTATTCGTACAGAAATCTGTAAAAATGTCACCATCTTCTGGGGAAAATCACTCAAATGTCAGTTGTTAGATGGCGATACAAAAATGACAACAAAATCAGTACTATTGATAATTGCACAAATAGTGTTATAAAAATGTTGATTCAGAAGTAGTAATTTAGGTTACTTCTCAATTTTAGATCGAACTACATAATTACAATCTCAGAACGTCGACTATTTGTACAGAAATCTTTAAAAGTGTCACCATCTTCTGGGGAGTTTCATAACTATAAGGCCATTATAGCGGAAAATTGCGTTAGTGTTTTCTACATCGTTGAAGAAACATATTCTCATGCGAAGGAATGATAAGACGTAACGATTTATCATATTTCATCAAGTTTTATATATTTTGAATATTTTTGTTTTGCTTGATTGGATTCCTCCGCCTTTCTCTAAGCGAAAAACTATGCTCCATTTGAAATTTTGTCAACATTTTTGAATAACTCACCTATGGAATGATATATTTTGATCTTTATCAAAACTAATGGATCGATAACAATCGATTCGAATGAAAATAACTGAAAATGTATTTCTCAATACAATGACGTGACACATCGAAATGTTTCGACAATGCCAATCTCGATCTTGTAGAGAATATATATCAAATCTTTGAGATTTGTACGTAATCGATATCGGGTAATATTTATGCGAAAAAAAAAGAATGAAGAGAGAGCCTTACTAGACGAGAAAAAATACCTCAAAAAGTGGAGGTCGTTGATTTCCTTCATGCACAGCCAACAAAACTCTGCTCCGCACACAGCGCACATCATGTGATTGCAAGAACCGTCGTCCATTTTGACGATCAACACTTGACAGCGCGGACAGGGCTTGATATCATCTCCTAGAGAGAGAACACACCGAAAAATCAACGAATAACTCCAACACCAAAATATACAGGGTGTCCCATAAACATACCGATGGTAGAGGACATCAAAATAAACATTTCTGCTCGATAAACATAAGTCCGGAAACTCTTCGTTTTCGAGATACAGAGTGTTTAATTTTTTTGAAAAATAGTATCGGTCTTGAAATTGGTATCTGTGGAATTTTATTGTGAAAACAATGTTTGTTCCCAACATTAAAGGTAGTTGAATCAAAAAATGTAAACAAAAGTCAGTGGTGTTCAACTAAACTGAGAGTTAATTTAGTTAATTTTATTTTATTTAAGACATTTTATTGCTTTAGCACCCTTTATTTGTCGGTATGTTTTGGATACTCTTTCCAAGATATCAAAAATTACGAATATTTTCCAATTAAATACAAAACAAAAAATGATTGAAAGTCATTAATAATAATTAATGATTGGTAAGAAAAAGTTATTGGAAGTTTTATTAGTTTTTTAATATTTCAATGAACGCATTGGTAAAATGTAAGGTATAATTTTGAAACATTTAATTTTTTTTTCATAGATGTAAGAGCTATGGTTTTTATTTTTTTTCTTCAAAACGAAGCAAGATACGGAGAAATTTCAAGGGACAAAAAAAATTGCATTTTCAGTTGTTCATTCAAAAAAAAATATCATAATTACAAAAAATCTACTGGGCGATATTTTTTTTGTGCAAAAACTATCCGACATAGCCCGTGGGCACGCTAATGAAATTATTTGGCAAATTCAAGGGACAAAAAAGTTGTTTGGTGTTTTGGTGTATATTTATAGGTCTGTATATGGCCCAATATACACACACACCTATTATTTGTTCCTGTGAGGTATTCTGTGGTTGTTGTGGCAAAGCCGAACACTGTAGAGTTGTTTCAGTTCTTTGGTATATTCACGATGTACTAAAATATATCGAGATGTCTGTAGCGTGAAGTGAAATAGGCGAGTACTTGAGACGCACGGAGAAGTTGTGTGCTTTCGAGTGCACGGAGTTGTTCTTACTGACTAGCTGAACTAAAAACTGTTTTGCAAGAAGAGTATCAATCTACCGTGAGAACGATCCCTGAGCGGCTAAACCATTTGGGTTTTTTGGGAACTTTTACTGTTAGGTGATGAAAGTTACCTTGCTTCGGATATTGAACGTGCCTCTATGAATGAAAATAATTTTACTTTATTGGACCCAATTGGTGGGTTTTACTGCTAGACAGACATTTCGTATACGATGCGAAAATCAATTTTACAACAATATACATCTTAAATCCAAATTGGTAGTTCCAACAGCTACGAGGATGAAATTTACAATGTCTGGGGAAAACCCCCACAGTTGCATTTTTAGTTGTTCATTTGAAAAAAATTATCATAATTTCAAAAAATCTACTGAGCGATATTTTTTTGGTGCAAAAACTATCCGACATAGCCCGTGGGCACGCCCCTGAAATTATTGGGCAAATTCTAATAGCTCCAAAAGATACCTTATAAATGTATCAATAATCTTGTAAAAATTCCATTGAAAATCGATTTTTTAAAAAAAAAATTCAACACCCTATATCTCGAAAACGAAGAGTTTCCGGACTTATGTTTATCGACGAGCAAAAATGTTTATTTCGATGTCCTCTACCATCCCTTAGGAGTTTGTCGGTATGTCTATTTGACACCATGTTTAAAACGTGTTATAATAATTTCGACTCACTGTGTTGCGAATCCTGGCTGCAGCTGACCGACGACGCCCTAACTCTGGGCGATCGCAGCGCCCTCGCCGCGTCGCACGTCTGGTTCGGATGCCATTCGGCCTTGCAGTGGTAGCAGAAGTGCGAATCGCAGCCGGGCCGCTCGCAGCGCAGCTTCGGGCAGCTGGCGCACTCGCTGGCGATGACGGCGAAGCCGCAGTCCGGCGCCGGACACCACCGGGCGTCCGGGTCGACGGCCAGCACGCGGCGCACCATGAACGACTCGTATTTCGCGTACAGCGGGGGATTGTTCAGGATCGAACGGATTTCTGGAAAGAATTTTCCGCCTGTCCGCCTGAGATTTTCTCTCGCTTTTCGAAAATTAGACTCACCGTTGGGATGCATCGGTTCCAAGCACTCCGGACAGGATATGCAGATGCGAGACTCGGTGATCTCCACTCGCAAGTATTGCTGGAAGCAGCACAGGCACGCCCTGTGGCCGCAGCCCTCCAACTCGCAGAAATCTTCGGCCGTCAACTCGGCGAAGCACAAAGGGCACTCCAGAGAGACGGGAGCTGCTTCGCTGCTCTGAAAATCCAAATACTCCAGATATATTTCGGTATTTATTTTAGACCGCAAAAATAGACAAACAATTTTTTAAATGCTGTCTCTAAGTTAATACACTAGGTGGTTTATTAATTTTTCTAGACTTTCTGGGAATTTCTATCCTCGTTTGTTTTAAAAAAAATAGAAATTATGTTAGTTTTCTCTCTAAGGTGACTGAAGGTTGAATTCTAAGCTCAGTGATATTTTAGGACAAATCATAAATCTGTCCTTACAAATATACTACAAATATATTGAGATGATTGATGTCTATTTTTATTCTCAGAAACGAAGAAAGAAAGTCCCAAAAAATCTAAAAGTCTCAACAAAATATCTTGAATAATCATTAACCTTCATTTATCCACAAGAGATCTGTTACCTTCTACATGTTTCACTTTGAAAATCATATCTAATTACACAAATTATGGTACTATCAAAACCATATATCATGCAATGGTATAATTTTCTATGGAAATAGTAGGGACGCAAACACAGTTTTCACAGTTCAAAAAAGGTCTCTAAGGACTCTTTGGAGACTGAAAATTGGTGATTCTTGTAGGGGACATTTCAAACACAGCAAAATTTCAACCTTCTATGGAATATACATACAAGAATGTATATTGTACCTTTTCAAAAATAAATCTCAGTTTGAATATCAATAGCCACAGTCCAAATATAGCACAAGGAACACTGTATACAACTATCCTCAACACAAACAACTGCATAAAATTTTAAACAAATTACCAGCTAACATAAGAAATATAGAAAAAGTGTCTCTATTCAAGAATAAAATTTATAAACCACTTCTGGAAATTGAGCTGTACTCAATAAATCAACTGTATTACAATCCATCTCAGTAATCAATCAAAGGTATGTGACGATTGTTTCTGTTAATGTTGCCTTATATGGTCTGTTATATACATCTATATATTGTAATATTCCCAGAAATAAAATTAATTTATTATTATTATTACCTTCGTGCTGGTAGTGTAAACTGAAGTTCGACTAGTAGCCTGATGGATTTGTACATGGTGTCTCTCACTCTCTCTGGAACTGGTTCCCACTCTACCATCTGGAACATCCCTACCTAGAAAGATACATATATGTAGGATGAGTAGATTAAAAAAAACATGGTAAAAATAAATAATGAAATTTGCATCACGAGCCGAAGGCAAGCTCTGTAATTATTTTCCTTGGTAATAGTTATTACACGCGAGCTGTATACTATACTTTATCTACAACTGTTTGAATACTGGAGCAACTTTGAAAGATTTTACAAAACCTTTTGTTTACCACTGACCAGAGGTTAACGACCCAATCAAAAAGTGCAAAACCCTTGATTTTTTTAGACCTAAGGTAGAAAAGTCAGCGATAGGCTAGAATGAGAGTCTCAAGATTAAACCAAGAGCCTTAAATTATGGCGTTAACAAATTTTCCAAAAACATTTTTTTGAATTTTTTGCTGATGGTCGGAGACATCGCGATTTTAAAAAAATTTGGACAGGACAAACAATACCAATTTCTAATTAGCTTTGTACATTTCAGGAAAGAGTCTGCTTCTGTACCCAATTTAATATTAGTGGATCTTCTCTCTGTCAGTTTTATAAATTCAGTTTGTCTGTCAACTTTTCACTGAAAGATGAGAGATTTATTTTCGAGTTGGTTGAGCAAATCTGTTCTCGAAATGGTCCAAAGCTAACGTGTACACTCCTGAACAAAAAATCTTGAATGACTCTTTCAATTTTTCATTGATTTTGGTACAACGTCAATTTGTAAACTCCTTTTATCCTCGTGCCATGATCGCAGACACTTCTAAGGAATTTTATGATATATAGCGTAAAAACAGAAGGTTGCATTTTAATCGAATATTTTTGCTAGACTTGCTTAGAGAAAGATCTGATGAATCTAAAAAATCAATGTTAAGATCTGATGAGTCAAAAAAATTAATGTTAGGAAAACATAGCACTACAGTTCCATTCAATCAAATCTTCAAAAATGCTCATTTTGACCAAACTGACATGGAGAAGAACTAACGGAAACAAGGTGAAAAATCATGCGATCTGTGTCGAGTTGAAATTCGCATTTGGCTTTTCCAACGTCTCAAGTATTCGGTAATGGGGTGAGGAAAAAAAAATCTGTTAGCTTTATGCTGCAAAGTACGCCTACCTTCTTTCTTGTGGGACTTGTGGGTCGGCTCGGACGCGTTATTCTGCGCCCGCCTTCTGTTCAATATCGGGCTGGAATAGATCAGCTGCCTGAGGGACCACCGACCCGGGAAACGCTTCTTGCGCTGACCGGCAACGCAAGGTGTCACGTCGTTGTCGAGAGAACCGAACATGGTCACTCAATCGCTCTTCTCCAACATATTTTCATCGAGCCCCCTTCGATTATCTATCCTGTCGCGACACCTGCAAGAAAAATCAACAATTTGAGTTGAGATATAGCCAATTTTACTTCTGAATAATAATGATATTAACATTCATTAATCCCAAGGAATATACATGTTTATGGAGGGATTCAATAGAAAACACTGAAATAATAAGAAAATACATAAAAAGAGATCGAGTCGAATGGAAGATGAACAGTTAAATCAGAATTAGTCAATATAAGGGGGTGAGTTGAATTGTAACAATATTTTTCTTCAGTTCAATCTCGAATTTTGTGAAGAGATTTCTTTCTGTTGTGTAATAAATATTTATTCCACAAAAATATAACTTTTCCAAATTTTCTACATGTCACAGACTATAAACAAGGGATTTATTTTTCAGCCATCACTTCCATAGATTAACTAATAATATCTATTAAATTTTCAATTCTCGTTTCTAGCAACGATTACAGAAATTTATATTTTCATCAACATCAAATCAATATCGCTCGTTGGTTTGGCCGCATGTTTCTCTAAAAATAACGAATAAATTCAACAATGCGTGATGCACACCTATTGCTTATCAATTCATCGGAATTTTTCAACGATCAGTCATGTAATCAACCGTAATACATCGAGATAAACATCACTGTCATCGACGATGGAATCATGAACATCCTGTAAGGATTATTATATAATTTCCCTACGAAATTACCTCACTGGGGAAAAAGAGAACGTTACCTGAAAGGCCAGTAACTGGCAACTTACAAGCAACCACATACAGGGTGTCCCCAAAGAGTAAACTACCTTTTATGTGGGCAACACTGAGAATCATATACAGGGTGAGTCAAAAATGTGTACCGAGCTTCCTGGGGGTGATAGAACATTGAAAAATAAGTGTAGTTTGATGATTAAACTCATGGCCCAAAATGCATATTAAGGGAGATATATCCTTCCAAAGTTGAAAAAATTTAAATTATTTCTCCGCATAACTTCTGAACGATGAAAGCCACCCGATTGAAATTTTGTGCATGAATGTATGTTGTCAAAATACATTTTTTCGTCACACTTCCACATTTCTGATATTGTTATAAAGTGTGTTTTCAGAGGGTGAGTCATGATTTTTTGTAGAAAACTTTTTTCCCTGTATTATTTTCGGTGAAAAAACAGGAGCATTCGATGGAGCGAAGAAAATTACATGAAAAAGGTACTCTTATTCAAATACAAAAAATTGAGCCGTTCTTGAGATATTTGAGTTTTTGTAGTTACATGATATCAGCAAATTGATTTTATTCATCGCGAGATTCATCGGTATAACGATATTTCAGCAGCATTTGCATTTCCGAAGCACTCGCCAAGCATTAGAAGCATATCAGTTTGTTCAGAGAACAGAGAATAACCTGCCATATTTCTTAAAATCTCAGTTGATAATCGCAGTGATAAATGACACAGAAAAACCACACGAACAAATCGACTACAATAATGTTGACTCGAATGTTGATGACATGAACGTCAAAATTGAGAACAAAATTATTCATCATGGCCTGCTAAAATATCGTTATACCGATGAATCTCGCGATGAATAAAATCAATCTGCTGTTATCATGTAACTACAAAAACTCAAATATCTCACGAATGGCTCATTTTTTTGTATTCGAATAAGAGTACCTTTTTCATGTAATTTTCTTCGCTCCATTGAATGCTCCTGTTTTTTCACCGAAAATAATACAGGGAAAAAAGTTTTCTACAAAAAATCATAACTCACCCTCTGAAAACACCCTTTATAACAATATCAGAAATGTGGAAGTGTGACGAAAAAATGTATTTTGAGAACATACATTCATGCACGAAATTTCAATCGGGTGGCTTTCATCGTTCAGAAGTTATGCGGAGAAATTATTTTAATTTCATCAACTTTGGAAGGATATATCTCCCTCAATATGCATTTTGGGCCATGAGTTCAATCGTCAAACTACACTTATTTTTCAATGTTCTATCACCCCCAGAAAGCTCGGTACACATTTTTGACTCACCCTGTAGAAAGAAAATTGTTTATGATAATTAATAAATATTTTACAAGTTAGTAGCTTCAAGAAATATTTCTTGAAATTCAATTCAAGACTGTGTCCCAGATTTCTGAACAATGAATGAATTATAGTGATTCAATTACTATCATCATACCTTATGAACGCTCACCCTAATTGTAAAAATATCCAGATGATTTCCTTAAAGTTCGACACTATCACAAAGTGAATATTTTTGCGCACCGGTTGTATCGTCCAGCGACACGACAATGAAACAAAAACGCTCGATTGGTTCTCAGGCGTTGAATTTTTCAGTGTCAGGCGTGTTGGAATCTCTCGCGTTCGGACTTCTCAATGTTGCAATTCCCATAAAGAACCACAGATATAGACAGAATGAAATGAGTATATACTCGCGAACGATTACCTAATTATTTTAATTCAGTTCTTGTATTTAGAAAGTCATACTCGGTCTACGAGTGTTACGCAAACGGCTGAAAATAAATAATAATATTTTATTGACAACGAACGATATTCGAGTTGATAACCGTAGAGCGCATATTCATAACAGATATAAATAATTCATTGTATCGGGTGATCTGCCTGAAAGATTTGCACATTCGCTAGAATTCATGGTTTGCAAATGGCTCTCTTACAACTCAATCGGAAATGAACACACTTTTCTTATTTCAAATACATCCTGTAGGTACAACAATTCTATACTACTCTCGGAATCGAATGGAAAGACAAAAGTCTTGTCTATTCAACTTCACAATATTCAATAACTATCTGAGGTAGTACAAATATTTCACATTTAAAGCCACTCATAAATTTCCAAAAAAAAAAACTGTCAAATGCATTAACAATTTAAATTTTCTAGAACCAACTGTGAATTTATTAAAACCTGAATATTCATTGAATTCAGTTTCGTTATATAAATACAAAATTTATTGCTGAAGGAATTTTGTCAAGGAGAAATTGAAAATATCATTGAATTTAATGAACAATATCAAACATGTATAAATCAAAAAATATTGGCAAACGACGAATTTTGCACAAAGGAAAGATTTTGTACAGTTTCTCAAGACTATACACACTATATAATAAATTTAGTAGATCATTCACTTTCGATAGCTTGGCAAATGTGTCAAGAGTTTTTTAAAGATCTTCAGGCAGTTGTCGATGGTCCACCCTCTACATTTCTGAATATAGAAAAATCAAGTACCTACTCGAAAAATTTCCGGAAATTCAAACACTCCGAAGATCATGAGTGTGATATACCTATTGACGTCAAGTCCTTCGAATTTCGATATTCCATCAAGATAAGTAAAAAAAAATGTAACATTTCCATATCTAGTCACACGGTTTTGTAACAGCAAAAAAAAAACGATCACCATAGTAGATAATGCGAAAAATGCTGAATAACGAATTGATAAAAATGCTGATTCAAACTGGTCCGACAAGGTGTCCCAAAACAAGAATCCCTCGCCTACATACATATAGAAAGTTACTCTCATCAGGAAAATGTTATCTATGGCCTTGCCAGGGCTGCAACATCAATATTTTCTACGGTGCCAAACATTTGCGAAATTGGACCATACTCTTGAAACAAACAAATTGTTGGCAGGTAAACATACGCCATATCTAATAGATATATAATTCAATAGAATATTCTGTCAACAGTTTTGAAAACAAAAATAGAAAATTAATTCAATTATTATTGATTATTTCTATATAAATAAGTTCAAAGTGCAAATATACTGGTGATACAAATAGTGAAGATAAAAGAACATAAGATCAATGCTTCAATGAGTACAAATTATTGCAAAAAAAACTGATGAGTCAAACATTAGAATTAGAATGTTTTCAAAAACATCATGGTGACAACTCATCTTCATTGGATTTAAGAGACACACATTCTTAAAACAACCTGTACATGAGTCAGAAAATTATTCTCACATCACACTTTCAGTTTCACAATGTGATTCGAATATCTACTGGGTGAATACCTAATTCCAATAGAAATTTCCTAGAAACTAGATTTGTTGGCATCCAAATAAAAAGGAAAGTGATTAAGAATATTGCTTGCAAAATACTCACAAGGACGACTATAATTATTATTGCATTACACAACTCTAGTGAATGCTGGACATACATATACTTCCACAGGGTGTTCTGAAATGTGTATTGCCAAAATTCTCACAAAATAAATGATCAACTCTGAGTAACAGTTCTTTACAAACTGCCCCTTTACGAAAAATGCCTCTTTTGCTATATACTCATTCATTTGGCTTCACGTTCACATCATTTTCACCGATTTCAAGATGTCTTCAGCAACTGACAAACAAGGTAATAATTATCTAGTCAAATATTTACATTGCCTTCAATTTTCAAGGTGATTTGACTATAAACTCGCCTAAATAACATATAATATTATGAAAACATATATGCAAATTTTGTAAACTAATTAACTTGAATTTGAAAATCATTTTTGATTGACAGGAAAGGAAGTTTTCAAGTACTATCAAGATCCCAAAATTGTGTTCATTTTTTCTAGTGATACTGTTTCAAATCCTTGCTGTTATTTTTGATCTAATTCTTTGTGTCCATTATAATTGACCAGTTTAAACTTTCTACAACCAGAACTAGTTAAAAGTCCTTGCTCTATCAACACAAACAATATACCAATGCCACATCTATTCCTGTATGAAAATCGGTAGATTTTTTTTATGAAAAAAAAACTTCAAACATTCAACAGTTTGCCAATTTTTTCTAGATTATTCGACAGCTTACAAAAACTAGCGATTCTATTTTTATGTACAAGTGATTGTACACCTAATTGTACCTATTTAGATAAATGATTCTCGAAGCATAACATAGGTAGATAACACAAAAGAAACGTACTTGATGTCTCACCTGAAGATTGTTGTACTTGGCCTATATCTTCCGGAAACAGTAATGTTAGTAATGTTACGCTGCAATTTAGAATTGAATCGACTTGAACAAGTATGCACTGGAAACTCGACACTTTTTCAGTCCATATTGGTCGAACTGGATTCTGTTTTGACGTTGAAAAACATGCCACCACAAATTCACGGACTTGACATCACCAACAGACAACAATTGACCGAAAGCCGAAGGCAAAGCAAATCGCATTGAGCAATGCAATGAAACATCTGTAATGAGTCAGACAATGACGTTTTGTTGTCATTGTCAGTAATGTCAACGGAAGTTTGGATGTGCATACAGCCACGACCGTCGTGACTTCAGTGTGAAAATTGACCGTGCATAAAACTACGCTAGTCGGGAATTTACTATTGACTGCAGAGATATATCATAAATTTCTGCAAAATTTGAGCGTAAAAATCACGATTCAAGGAATATTCTGAATGATTACCTTTTGAGAAAAATTGATTTGCCACGCAGATTCAGAATGTAATCGAATCCGTGATCATCAAAGGTGAAAAGTGTCGTGTGTACAACCACGCAAGTCGGCATTATATGTTTAACAACGAAATCAATTCTGCATGATTATTTCGTTTTCGATATAAAATGATTAGCATTCGCTAAGATCGAAACAATTACCTACCTTGAAAGACACACCATTACCTTTTGTAATGTCGAAAATGACTCGAAGGCTCCACTAGGTGGCGTCTTAATTGTTTGCAACACCGCCAAATCATAACGAAATGGGGGAAATTAGAATTTAAATATAGAAACCTCGTAGTGCTTAAAATAAATTTGGACGCGCGACACCTACAAATCTAAAAATAACATTCCTTTCTTCCTGTACCCAAACTATCCGAAGCAACACATTTATTTTGTTTTCCCCTCTGAAATGGCTGAAAAACAGGTGAATTCTCAATCTACTTCACGACATCTTTATCCTACAGAGTGTCCGGAGATTTGAAATAATGTTCGTGATTTCAGGTGACGCCGAATCAAAATAATGAACAACTGCTGAAGAAACTGGCTGACTATGAGAATTTGTTGAAGGTATTTTTCGTGTGGAGCTATACCCATGATGCGATAACAGAGTTTTTCACCTTTTGATAATAATCATTGAATGATTTAATTCCCACTCAACCTCATTTCAACCCGTCCATTTCCTTGCGAAAATAATGAGAAGTTCCATTTCGAATTTTAAATAAATCGTTGACACAACAAACCGACGCCATCTTTTATCCCTTTCCAGAAAAAAGATGCCGAAATCCTCGGCTACAAAGCCAAACTCGAAGAGGCGCTCGCCAAAACCCCCAACCAAAAACAACTCCGAGCCAAAGAAGTCGACGAAGTCAACAACCTCAAACTCGAATCCGAACAGACCCTCACCAAAGCCAAGAGCATGATCTTCGAACGCACCAAGGTGATCAAGAACCAAGAGCTCCAAATCGAAGCCTACGCTCAGCAGATCGAATCCATGAAGGACGTGGTGCGCATCACCAAGGACCTTTTGGAGATCCGGAACCTCGAAGTCAAGCAGCTCGAGAACAAAATCAACTGCATGGAGGGAAAGATGAAGGCGGAGAAGGAGAGGCAGGAGTTGATGCACAAGAAGTTGGAAACCATGATCAGGCACAATGGAGAATTGAGGAGGGAATACGAGGCGCAGTTGTGCCTTTTCAACGCCCTGAGGGAGAGGTACAGCGAGAGGGAATTGGCCAGGGACGTGGTGGATCAGTTGAGGAATGCCGATGGTCCAGCTCCAGCCGTTGGAGAAGCGCAATCTGCTGCTGTGGCTTGTCCAACTCCAGCTGATGAGGAAACCCAACCTGCTTCGAATCCAACTCCAGCAATTGCGAAAACTGAACCTGTTGTGGATGAATTAAGGAATGGAGATAGTTCAGTTCCAGTCGATGGTAAAGTTCAACCTGATGTTGTCAAATCGCCATCAGAGGCGGCCCAGACGCCACCTGCGGTGATGAATGGTACTACAGCTGAAGACGATGATGTGAAGAGGAAAGAACACTAATTTATTCGAAAAATACCGGCTCAGTTACAACATATATGAATATTCTCTCAAACTATGCACAAATATAATATCTTTGTTATACTCTTGTTTAAAAAGGAGTGTATTGAAAGTCCGTTTTAAAAATATAGCTTATTTATTAACGTATTGCTAGAGAAATATTCGTACATAACTCAAACTTTGACAAACAACAATGAAACAACGATACTCAAAACATCAACGACTCTTCGAAATCTCATTGCAACATGAACTAACAAAAAATGCGGTTATAGAAGACGAATTTGTCGACAAGTGAAGAAGAGTTTAGAAGAGAGGCAACATTTGATTTTCATCGCTACTGGACCTTCTCTTATTAAAAAAGCTTCGATTGATGCACAACATAATGAGGTTTGAAATTTTGACGTGTACGATTTTGAGTATCATTTCAGTAAAACTGATCTTCCACCAAAATCAGAAACTAAATATTGTCCGACTGGTGTAGAATCAAAAATGCCAACTTTTCAACTTGACGGAGAAGATAGGTGGACAGTTTTTGGGAGGTGTCCGGACTGTTATACAGGGTGTTTCAGAAATTCGAGGGTGCATTCTTTGCAAAAAAAAGTATGATTTTCGAAAACTATATTTGCAAGGAATCTACCCTCGGTGTTTTTCATGATTTTATTGAAACACCCTTTATTAGCAGCTGCCGTTTAATGTTACTCTTGGAATAAATAACCGACTCCAGCTATTTTTAACATTGAAATAAATTCAAAGTTTTGTCAACTATCATTCGACTAGAGGAACTTTTTCACACTTGCTAGTAATAATTTTGACAACCATACAATATAGTTTGTCATTTTATTCCTAAATATACAAGGCAGGATGAAAACTCTATGGGGTCGGATCGTTCTTCTTGATATAAATCTAAATTGTCTTGCATTTTCATTATATTTATTTATCTATCTATTTATCTATCTATCTGAGACTTGATTTTTCGAAAACAATATCTGAATAAATATATGAATTGAAAAAAATCAAATTTACACAACAGACTTTCATAAAGAAATCCATGAATTCTTTCAAAAAGAATTTTAGTTGAGTTCAGTGCAATTATTAATATACAGTTGTCAAAATTTCAGCAATGGTCTAAAAAATTACAGCTGTGTCTTAGAAGGTTTCACAGCAGTAACAAAACCGAATGTTCGATTTACTCAAATTTTATTGTACTCATTGCACTGTAGATTTGAACTCTCGAACTTTTATCTAATTTTTATCTCTCGATTCTAAAAACACATAGCAATTCAATTTTCTGACGAAGAAACAAAGAAAGAAAGAACAACTTATTTTATTTGAAGGGCAATAGTTTGATATTCATCCACAATATGAAAACGATGAGATTCAACAAATATCATCTGTTCTGTATGAGCATCAACTCGATCAGAAAAATCAAGTAATGATCAAAGTTTTATTGGTCCAAACCTCATCAATGTTTCTGTGGAGAAATAACATTTTATTTTACTGAAATTCCAATTATTTCATATCTTTTCACGGATTTTCACTATTTTTTGATCGATGGGATTGATATATGATAATCCACATGGATCTAGTAAACACGGTAAGTTGAAATTTTGTTGCAGATCTGTAAAAATGGAAAGTTAGAACAACATAGAGAAAGGGAATGAAGTCTACCTTTTTTTTATTCTTCTAAACATTCGAAGGCGAAGAAGACGGTATATGACTCCAATTTTTTGGCACCAAAGAATCTTGAGCAACATATTCGCCACTAAGAACAACTAAACCGCTCAACAATTGAAACGAACCGATCTGTAGTTGTGTTGTATTGAATCAGAGTTTAGTATTCACGGATTCAGTTGTTGAACAGTTCATATGGGATAACAAAAATTCCAAATTGTGGATTAACACCAACCCTACCTGACCTAGAGCAAATCCAACAGAAAAAAACCCACCGTTTTTGAAATAAATTCAGACCAAATCTGCCCTTATATGTACATCATTCAACACTCAACCATCCGAAGAATTATAACCAGAGAAAGAAAAAGAAAGAAAACAGAAATCCACGTACAATAAAACAAAAGCGATGAAGTGTCAACAAAAATTTTTTTTTTGAAATTTACACATATGCATATCAAACAAGCATATATCTCAGAATCCTGAGTAGCATTTTAGGATACCGCTACGAATCGAAACGAAATAATATCAATCCTATGAGATACTATGTCAGAATTTTGAGATAGTGCTAGAACTGTGAAATACTATGCCAAAATTCCAAGATATCGAGATATTATGTCAGAATCCCAAGATATTATGTCAGAGTTCTGAGATATGTCAGAATTATAAGATACTATGTCAGAATTCTGAGATACTGACAGAATTGTGAGATAAATGTCAGGGTTTCAAGATAAGACATCAGAACTGTGAGAGATGTACGTCAGAGTTCTGTAATACTATGTCAGAATTGTGAGATACTATGTCAGAACTCTGTAATAATACCTCAAAGATATAAAGTTCGAGAAGAGGATATTTTCGGACCCTCCATCGCTTCATCGTAGAATAGAAAAGAGAGTTGTGCAATCGAACTTCTCGACTAATAATGGCAGTGCGTAGAGATCGCCGGCGACGGTGAGGATATGTTTAGCGACACGTCAAACTAGCACCTCCATCTTGTTGCCCTTGCGCAGCACCCGGATCTGCCCGGGCTGCACCTCCGGCAGGCCGCATTGGAAAGTGAAAGTCACCGTTTGAGAGCCGAAGTTCGCCTCGAATCTGATGGAATAATCACCTTTGAAACACATCGACGAAAACACACAATTCGAGATTCCTACCGACTGCGCCAACAAATTTTATCGTTGAAAATACGTACGAATCAGCGCTGAATATGAATACAAGTGACGAACACTTACTCTGTGGTGACGTTCACCTCGGGAGGTTTGCCGGTGGCATTTTGCACGACGAGGAACAGCTTGGTGACGATTTCGATGACGTGGCCGGTCTGGAAGACGAAATCGCCCTTCTTCTTGCTCAAGTCGCTCTGGAACAGGCAGCTCGTCTGATCAGAGGAGGCGCTGGACGTCTCGGGATTGCCTAGCGAGGACTAAGGGGAGGAAAAATAGCGTCTAATTTAGCGCTACGACTAATTTACGGCGGGGTAGGTCGATAAATAGACTTGAGCTAACATCTGAAGCGAAGGTTATGTTCAAGATTTAAGAAATCTTTGGAAAATTCACCGAAACTTGATAGAACTGGCAGATCCATAGAAAACTTCGGGAATTTAGAAAGTTCCTAAAAAGCTTAGTGCTATTACTATATTATGACAGGGCAGGTCGAAGTATAGACTTTAGCTAACATCTTGAGGGAAGGAAAATAAATAGTACAAAACTATTGATAACCTCTCAAAAATCTCTCAGTCCTTAGGAAATCTCTAGAAATATTGTAAGATTCAGTCGTTTCTCATTGAATTGATAGGAACACTTTACAATTAGAAAAAAAAAATAACTCTATCGAAACAAATCTCAATTTGTACAAGCTATAGTGAATAGTGAGAAATTTAGGGAAGCGACCTGCAAGCCACTTACTGCTCTGACGTGGACAACCGCGATATCATCCAAAAACGGGGACAAGGACATCCTGTATATCTCGGTGGCAGGCACTCTGTATTTGATTTGCAACGTCCTTTGGTCCAATATCAACATCGACCTTGTCGAAATCACCAGAAGAATTGGCACAAACTGGAAAACAATCGAGTCAATCGTACTAGGATGAATTATACAAAAAATCATTTTTTGTAGATTTTCCATTTCCGTTCGATCGACACTTTCTTCTGAATGATGAACTTGACTATAATTGCAATTATTGCAATTTTATCACTCAATAAAATAACTTCGTAACGTTCATTGCAATATATAGGTCGTATTCCGTGTATTATTTTTCATTTTACATTCATGCACAATACAATGAATTTACTTTTTTATTTTATATCATCACATTTGATCAGTTGATTATCACATCTGAGATTTATCATTGACTAATGACAGATGACGTTAATGACAAATGACGTTAATGACAAATGACGTTAATGACAAATGACAATAATGACAGATGACATTGTTGGTGACTTACTTTTCCACTAGACCTAGTGATTTTGTTTATTATATCAGCAAACACTACGTATTGGTCATTACTTTCCAAGCACATTTTTTTCCATTGGACATTTTGCCGCAAACGGACATAGTCACCGAGAAATGGATGAGTTACGCTGAAAAAAAAAAAGATTCACAATTCTTCAAAAATAGTTCTATAGTCTGTTTGGAAAGTTGAGAGAAAATACAACAATCTATGAAGGACCTTTCTCTGTTTGAATATTGATTCAAATTCATTTTACATCAATATGTATAAGTTTAGTTGAGTCCCCAAAAGTTGATATTAATAATAATTGAAATATTCATTCGAGGTAAAGGGCTACAGAAGCATAAACATATGAGAATGGGAAATTTAGAATGAATATTATTATCAGAACCTGCCACTTACTGAGAATTGATTTTGAGCTCGACAAAGTGAATAATGAAGATCTATATTATTATTATTAAATATGAGAATTCTTATAATAGTAAAATTGAAGAAAATGGGATAGTTTTAATTTTCATAAATGAACCAATTCGGATATAAACCATTTAATAAATTATGTTTGTTTTAAATCCGAATTGTGATCTAAAGCTTTCTCACGTGACAAAGTTAATCTTTCAAATTCTCAGTCTCTAGACGAGCAAAGTTCTTTTTGTCAACCCTTGTACATACCTTCTAGGATATGAACACTTTCTGTCTTTGAAAATGAAGCTGGCCGTCACTTTCTCCCTCATCCTGTTCCTGGCCGTCTGATCGAATTTCATCCGGAATTTGCGACACCTCCAACGATGATGGATTTTCTTCAACAGACCGTTGCATTCGGCCAACTTCCGATTGCTTTGCGGCCACTCCCTGTACACAGGCGATTCCGATTCCTCCGGCAACATCCGACACAAGTTCAACAGAAACTGTCGCCGCTTGAACAAAAAAATACAGGGCGTTTCTATCGGTCTCTGCCACCAGCACTTGTCTTACCTTCCATTGGATGTAATGTCTTTGGATGACTCTAGTTGCCCATTCGACTTGTCTTCTATGCTTTAATATTCGGAATTCTTCTCGTGCCTACAATGAAATCAGTCAAAATAAAAAGATTTTCTACTGCCCAAAAAGGCAAGATTTATAATCTTTGAGGAAGAATGCCAGATCGAGTGCAAATCTACATATCTAGCTGCTAGCTTTCCGAGGTATATTGATAAATTAAATACTCAAATACAGCTGACTAAATCACGAATGGCACAATGAAGTACATATATAAAAATTTTTGAATCTGCATATACAAGCAATCTATCAATATATTTATTCTTCTTTCATCTACAGTACTTCAGAGTGAGTTCCAAAAAATTCAACGCTTGAAAAAATGATAAAATAGCTTCCCCAAAACTTGTTTCTCTAGAGATATTCGATGAATTTTAGCACTAAAGCGTATCATACCACGTGATAAAGACACCACAAGTGCCTGCGACCAACAAAAGGTATTCCATGTTTCAGTTCCTGAAATAATATATCGACACTGATTGTGAAATATCAAATACTTGATTTAGCGATCTGAGGAGTTGAATTGAAAATGATATTGTGTCAATTGTATTGTATCAAAATTCGGAAAAAAATATCACGCTTTTTACCCAACAAATGACCACTTTTGCAGAATTCGATTTCAACAGGTAAAAACACACATTATTTCAACTCACCCTCCAACTCCTCCACGCTGAGGCGATGATCAGCTGGCTGCGCCTCATCTTCTGATACCGTCGCCTCTCCTTGTAACCTCTCCAAATTTTCTGTATCAGCACGGCCAGATCTTGCAGCCGCACTTTTCGAAAATCCTCCAACTCGAAAACGGTCCTCGGACTGCGCACGAACAACTTCGTTCTGCCGAACGTGAATTCGGCACTAGGAATCGGCAGGAACCTGCATAAATACCATGGAAATTGTGTAGTTCTCATGACAAGGAATATTAGCGACACTTGGCAACAGCGGTTGAATGAACAAAACTTCAAAATGGCTACCAGTGTCAACCTGTCAACACATTGATTGCTTTTAAGAAATTTTTATGGAAGTTTTATAAAACGTTTTATTTAAAAAATTCTTTCTAATTTATATATCATATTGAGAATGTTGAATGGAATGACAAGGAATATTGGCAACACTTGGCAACAGTGGTTAAATGAGCAAAACTTCAGAATGGCTACCAGTGTCAACCTGTCAACACATTTGATTGCTTTCGAGAAATTTTTATGAAAGTTTTATGAAATAATATTTGCTTTGTTTTAGGAGTTACGATTCTGCGAAAATGGCCGAAAAAGAAAGTTGGAAGGTAAAATTTTTCGAAAGGAGCACCATGAGCGCTCAGAAAAAAATTAGTAGATCAGAAAATTGGAGAACATAAAAAAGGCACATCTTCCTCGATAAGTTCCAACGACTGAATTGTTTTGGGATATGATGACTTTATCTTCAAATAAAGATAGGAAATGAAGATGTCTTTTTGTTGAACGGAGTGATCAGTGAACATAAATTGTAATACTATTCAGTTATTCCTGTACCTGAGCAAAACGGAGACGCCCTCTATAGGAGAACCCCGCCATCTTGGCCACGTGTTGCTGCAGATCATCTTGTAACGGACGAGAAATTGGACGTAAGGCAGGCGATAACAATATCCTGATCGCCACACTTGAACGACAGGAAGCAAACCTAGATATCGAACCTAAAATTTGCAAAAAAGGATATTACACACCGAGGTGGGAAGAGATTCATTCCTGTCGTATGAGATTAGTTAGTTATGATCTCGAGACAGGAATAAAACTTCCTACCGAGGTTTGTATACTGTTTTATTTACAACCATCATATTTCAATTAAAATCAATAGATTTCTGTTTCGTTCTGAAGATACTTGAAATATTACATTGAACGACAAATTACCAAGAATGCGGTTTTCTCAGAATGATCAATTATTAAAAAAGAAAATATCGTTGGCAGATTGAAATGCTATGTAGTGTACTTTATTTTCATAATAATGAATGATACGATAATTGATGTTAATTGAATATATATGGTGTTTCGGTGAATGAAGCAATAAATTGAATGAGGCGTTGTATGAGACATAAAGACACAATAAATGGCAAGATAATTTTTTGAGCAATCAAAAATTTTCCAGAAACTGTGCCTTCACACTTACAATTGTAATTATTCTTTAATTATTCAAAAACGAATAGGTAATTCACAAATAATACGACCGAGTGGATGATCATTGCTTCGCAATATACAGGGTGGTGCAGGTTACAGTAGCAACAATTCACCCTTCGATGGTACTTTTGTCAGAATTACCTGTATATTACCATTAACCATAGCAATCAACATCCCCCCAAGAAAGCTGAAGTTTATACCTGGTGTTGTATCAGCGACAGCTCGAATATTCTTGGCTGCTTCAATTCGTTAGGTTTGAGACACCTGATATAATGCGCCTGCCTGGTACTCAAAACCTTTAACAACGAATTCAAAGACACCTGCAACTGAAAAGCCTTGGAAACGGGCTTTTTGGGATTGCATCTCTTCGGATTGCCTTCGGGAAACAGAGCTTGCATTATTGGATTGTCGCAACGATACATAACCCTGGAAATTTCCCTTGGCAAATTATCTCTGTTCTTCTCTAAGAATTCGTCCACCCTGTATGTTACAGCCCCAGCAAAATGTCTGATTCTGTAAAAAAAATTATTGAATCAATGGTGTACCTCAAGGATCTCTTTCAGGGCCATCACAATTAGCACCCTCTATGCATAATGATACTATGTTGAAAGCTGAAAACTAACAAATAAAAGAAGAAGAGTTTCATGAATATCAAAATTTTCCAATAATTATTTCAATTCATAGATAAACGTAGTTGATCCAATTTTCCAGTGACATCCATTCAAGAAGATATATTAATATGTATTCTTATAACAGTTAGGTGAAAATAAACCAAACTACTTACTGAAAACAATGAAAGGGCAGTGTCGAATCTGCTGCTAAGCAATGAGAATGCCCTGCACAACATTGTTCTAATCTCGTTAAGTAAGCTGCATCGGTTTGAATACGTGGCTCTTCCAACAGAGACAATATACCGTGACTTGAATTTTCTAACAATTGACAAATAGCTCTGAAATCGAAAAGAGTAATGATAAACATAGTTCTAACCAAGAAGGAGCATTGCTAGTTGATTTTGATGCATTTTAAAATTTGGCGCAGTCGGTAGGAGCACTCGGAAAATATCCCACCGGCTGAGACATTTCTGAAGCAAACTCACATGTTATTGAAATATTCTACTTTCGTCCACTCTAGACCTTCCTTGACGATTTCCTCTTGCTCATCTTTTATAGTAGAGGCAATAATAAATTGTTGCAGCTTTTCGTTGCAGTAATTGATCATCAGCTGTTCGAAACTGTTGTCATCGAATACCTCGAAACCGTAGAAATCCAAAACGCCCAGTTCTTTCTTCTTTCCCAGCGATTTCGTCTGAAAATACAAAACATTCAACTCCGGATACGTTCCAGGAAACAACTCACCTTGATGACCTCATTGATTTTACTTATCAACCACGTGAACAGTCGACTATAAAGAGATCTACATAAAATATCTCTTGTTCTAGCAGCGTCTGCTGCACTCAAATCGGTTGTTATTCCATCGTCGAACTGTTGGGTTGTTAATGCCCTTTGCAACCATTTGTCTTCGATGCCCAATAACTCACAAACTTCAAACAACTCTAAAACATATTTTTGTTGGTAAAGATATCGATAAAGTATTGATTGCCTTCGTTTTATTTGATTACGAACCCCAAAAGAGTGAGATGAAACTAATAGATTGATTTGGTGAAGGATACTTTCGGGAAGATGATAAAAGTGGCGCAGTCGTTAGGAAAATATCACAGTAAAGAAACACAACTTGGTAAGAAACACAATAGTTTTCCAATAAGAGAAGTACATTGAATGAGAAGAGATAATGGAAGGTGATGAAACAGTTGAATTTTATCTCTGAAGGATAATTCCTATCTTCGTTACAAGGTTTTATGAAAAGTGGCGCAGTCGGTAGGACAATGCCCTGAGGCATTATAAGTGAATTTATGGCAAATGTAAAGTGAAAAATGAAAATACTAACCATAGTAGTTGCTGACAGAACACCCTTCAGTACCGTCTATGTTATTACAAGGCACATACTGCAAGTTACCTAATTTCAGGACGATCGCTATAACGCGAAAAATATCAACGATCTCGCCGTTAGCGAAACCGAGTAGTTCTAAAGCACTTTTCGTGTACACGAACAGATGTCTGTCGTCGTCCTCGTCCGCGCACACAGGGTGATTGCCTTCCGCTCGCAATATCGCATAGTGTTCCACGTTACGTTGCAATTTCAAGCTCTCTGAAAACGAGAAATCGTTGAGTTGTGAGGAGAAAATACTTCACTTCAGATTTTTTTATTGCGGTTGTCCCCACCAAATCGGTACTTTCATTGCAATGGGCCGCCCATGGCGGCAAGCGTATTTTTCTAGTCTTTCGATCTTTTTAGTTTTTCCAATCAAAATTGGGACCAAGAGTAACTTTCGAAAACATAAAAACTGATATTTCATGGCACTCGTAGGTACATCACCCTGTATATTTGTTTTCTAAACAACTGTTGTACTGTTCCATACTGTACTATTTACTGTTCGAAATGTATTTTTTCACTCATAGGAATTCACACACATGTTATACGAAAATCTATTTTGATTGAACTTACTCAATAGGTGAATATCTGCACCAGTCAGGAGTTGATAAAATATGTGGAAGTTTCTGTCTGCTGTTGCCAAACTCGTCACTCTCGACTGAAATCGACAGGATGGTTAAAAATGGGTATATTATGAAGAATGCTAGAAATATTTTGGTCGCTGAACTACAATACTAAAAGAATCTATGTTTTATAACATTACTGCACATAAGATTTTCATATTTATTTTTTCCCATGTTATTTACCTATAAAACATCATGTGAACATCTGTTTCAATGATATATAATACAAAAAATACAAACAAGAAATTGGAAAGAAATATTATTATTATTGGTGAAGTCTCATAAATATTTTTCTCTCAAAATGAAATGATATCAATATGAAATGAAGCACCTACCTTATCTAGGAAGTCTGAATGCATGTAAAAAATACAATGAATAATAATTTCCAATGACAAAACTCTTTTCTTTCTATGTATATAAGTTATATATCATTTTTTTCCTTGGTATACTATCAAGCATAGAAGAAATATCATGATTCTTCAGGATGATTTCAATGAATATTTGAAACATACAGAAATAATTGGAAGTCAAGTTGTATTTGAAAAAATTAAATAAATACACAAGATCTACTTACAATGAACTAAATGACCACCCGTTGGATCACCCTTGAAATCAAAGTCTATATCAAGAAATTTTCCCTGCAAAATATGAAATAATCAATATTTGTCTAGTTAGTCAAAGAAAAAACTTACAAATCTTGAAGCGTTATCATTTTTCATTGTTTTGGCATTCCCAAATGCTTCCAACAGTGTGTTTGCTTGCACCAAACGGTCTTTCACTAACTTTGTCTCCAACGAGTCACCAGATACCAGTACCAAAAATTGCAGAACAATTCTTGCTGCTTCTGTTTTACCTGATCCACTCTCACCTGGAAATAGACAAAAAAAAGTTGCTCCTTGAGTGTATTTGAACGAAAATTATTGAGTCAAGCTGACAAACATATCCTGATCTCAAACAAGATAGTTCATAAAAAATGTTCCATGCATGTTGTATATCTGAAAGGAAATAATTAGGCCTCAAACCTATCTATTTTGATGTGGAATATACTAATGCAAATACAGGACTATCAAATCGGAGTCTATGCATTAGGACAGCAAAGACTGCAGACAGGGAGGTTTCAATTGTTGTTGTTTTGAATTTACATAAATGCATCATTACCTGTTACAATCACACATTGGTCCTCATTTCTATCATTCAACCACCTATAAGCTGACCCAGCAATGGCATATCTGAAATGAAACAAACCCAAGTAGTACAGCTGTCCAAAAATATACTATATAATGATTAATTGAACATACATATGGGGTGGTAATTGAAAGGGCCCTCTCTTGACATAATTCTCGACCAAATCCGCCGAATACAGAGCCAGCTTCTTGTAGGGATTGACCGAAACTAGCACATTCCCGATGTACGTGTAAATATGATCCCTTTTGAAGCGCTGCTGCAAGTTGGACACGAAAGTGTCCTCGGTCAGGGGTTCGAGCAGAACGGAATCCCAAGCTCCCACTTCCTGCTCGAGACTGAGCATTCTGGCTGGGGTGCCGCCAGGGCGGCATCTAGGCCTCCTACCCCTTTGCACCGTGCCCCAAAAACTACTTCAATAGATCGAACTGAAGAGTGATTCAACTGGCAACTTGACGGTCGCGGTCGAGATCATCATGGCCTCGCTTCAGATAGAGGTACCCTTTCGATGCATGATTAATTAAGTTAATAAATTAATTAATTTCACTTCTGCCCTGAAAAATCTTGATTTCTTTTGGCAATTGACACCTTCACTGACAGTACTGACACAAATCCACTTGAGATTTGTCACTGTCATTAGAGTCACTTGTCGGTAACATTAAGCGCAGTTTGCAGAGACCGATTTGACGTAGTTTGAGAAAATTCTTGGGTTGGCGAACTTGGGAAGTTGACAGAAGTGACAGCAAATGAGCACATAACCTCTAAAAAGCCTCGAACATTTCAAAGTCTAATTTTCATTTTTAGCTCTATTTCAGTAGAAAAAAATTATTCAAAATCATGTGGAGGAAGTGAAACGAATCAGAACCTGACACAGCTGATGCACATATAATACAGTTAAAGCCAAATTTCCCCAGAAATAACATTTTGAGCCCTTGTGATTTTGGAAAATCCTGTCAGAATAATAAAGGACTTGTGTGGATTGAAATAGTTTGGAGTGAGTATAATGCTTTTGTATATGTATATAACGTCTACATATTCATAATTTTTCCATTCAAAAGCAGAATAATGTGATGCAATCTTCACTAATTTTGGGGTTATCTTCCAGCTCATTGAAATTTCAAAAAAATGGAAGAATACACAAGAGAACCGTGTCCGTGGAGGATAGTGGACGATTGTGGAGGTGCTTTTACGATGGGCCTGATCGGTGGAGGTGTCTTCCAGAGTATCAAGGGCTTCCGTAATGCCCCATCTGGCATCAATAAACGCCTGGTAGGAATCACAGTGCCCTTTCAAATACTTTTGACATGACTAGCTATTTTCAGATCGGTAGCGTTACAGCTATCAAACAGAGATCTCCAATTATTGCCGGCAATTTCGCTGTATGGGGCGGTATGTTCTCCACCATAGATTGCGCCCTGATTCATGTGAGGAAGAAAGAAGATCCCTGGAATTCCATAATAAGTGGTGCAGCCACTGGAGGTATGTTTTCATTCGAACAACCTGTTGTGGCAATATACCTTCAAAAATAATTGATTTTTCAGGAATTTTGGCAGCTAGAAATGGCCTACCTGCGATGGCTGGCAGTGCCTTAATTGGTGGCGTGCTATTGGCTCTCATAGAGGGTGTAGGAATCATATTCACCAGACTTTCGGCAGAACAGTTCCAGCCTCAGTTACCTCCCATGGAAGATCCCCAAAGTTTGGGAGAGCAACAACCCCCTGGGGGGTACTCTTTTCAATAGTTTCCACTATGAGTTGTATAGTTGTAAATTAATTAAATATTTCAATTGGATACACGAGTATTGCTAATGCAATATATAGATATTTGAAGGAGTCTGTCTGGATCTCTAAAATGCAAATTTTGTCATGAAACCTTTGCAGAGTGGTCAACTAATGTTGAAAGCCATTCGATGAGCTTCAATAACTCCAAAGAAAAAGATGTCACTGGATATTTTGTCTATGATCAATATTCTATATCAAAGTTCAAACAAAAGAAGAAGGTACACCTATAATTGAACCTTCATAGATTGCTCTCTCTACTTCCAAAGCAGACTGTAATTCAAAATATAGGAGTTGGTTCTTCTGTTGATTTTTTAATATGGTTAACATTTCTAATATAAAGTGAGTAGGAATTGATAACAGGACAAATAGATACTTATTATCTTTATTATATTTCAATATATTGCGATATAGTGCTGATTCCATATTATTCAATATGTGCAAGAAGAATAGTTGATCGAAATTGTTACTTTAAGTGAACTCAAATGGTCAAATTTGGATTAAAGAAAATCCCTGCTAAAACATCTTCAGTGAAAACTCATGATTCATAATGAAAGAAATGAATATATGGGGAAGTGAAAGTGTTCAAAGTACTCGAAAAGTTTTATTTCCATCCATTTCTACACCTAGTAATATTTTTGTGTTAGCTGTTGGGTATTTTTACGTATAAAAATAGGTACATTATTAGGTTTCATTTGTGAATGTCATCATCTCAACTACTTCTCGATTCAATTATCAACACTAATGGATGTTTTCACAGTTATGGACCAAACTTAGGTCGATTACGCAAAGGATTCAGTGGAGGTTTAGGTTTATATGGTACACAAAGCAGTGCTCGACAAACTATTTGTCATCACTATTATCAGGGTGTTTTTTTTGCTACAGAGCTTTTGATTATGTATAACAAGGTATTTAGAAGCCAGTGGAATGTACATTTTCAGATCATTTCAAATGACATGTCTCTGCTTTTATGAAGCAATTTTCTTGATATTTTTTTTATAGTTATGCGCATTACAGAGTGTATTTTATTTTAACTATCAAATTGCAAGATGACAAAATAATTTGATAGAGCATTAATTGAATTCATATTTCGCATCTAATTTTGAGGATCATTTTTGTGAGTCAATAACACAGAAGGAAATATAATCCATATCTACATAGGTTACATGTCATATAGGTTGTTAGATATGTTAACATTGCAAATTTGTATTCTTTCTAAGATACATACAAAACCGAACTTTAGATAAATCCAAAAGTAGAACCAGTGGAACTCGTATGGTATATCGCCCATCTTTTTCGTTGGCTCACCAAGTATACGAATAGAAACAGCTCTGTATCTTGGAATGTATTAGCGTTGGAAGCCAATTGATTATTCCAAACAAGGTGGTCATCCAAACACGATAATAAAAGTATATACAGGGCTGTTTCCTCTCAAAATATCGGTAGGTATATATTGCAAGGAATAGTATATGTGGGCTACCACATATATAAATAACTTAGAACTAAACATTCAATTTTGTATGGAAGACTGTATGCAAACTCAATTCGTAGAGTTTTAATAAGGAATTTTGAAGTTGAATATAAAATTCGAAAATTATCAAATTCACACTATATATATCTCTGGGTGAATTTGTGCATTATGATCTGAAATCTCTCTGTAAATCTGAAGAGATTGAGAGAATGAAATGTGTGGAGTGTGTGCAGAACTTTTTCGTTCATCATTGTGATGCAAAAAGTTGACAAGAAAAAACATTATTTCTCTTCGTCCGACTACGAATAAAGTAGAGAAAGATTGACCCAAGCAGTCTATACATTATCGATAATATGTAGTCTATAATTGACTGCTTCTGTTTGTAGTCAATAAAAAATACATCAGTTCTGGTACGAAACAGTTCTCGTGATATACAGAATGTAATATATAGCCAGATATATCTTTACATTATGTTCAAGTGCTCTTCTAGATGCTATAACTGTTGTAAACGTCTGCTTTTAACCGAGTGCATTGATCCTATATTAACGCTTTTTGGCCTAGTCAATGCTATTTTAGCCAGTCGCGCTTTTTTGTCCACATATATGACATAGAGAAGCGCTACTATTTGTCCTGCCTCACTGAGTACTATTTAATCGAGCGCTTTGAGAAGCTCTTTCAGTCGCTGATGAGCTTATCGCTATTTTATTTCAGCACCAGTTGAAGCGCTATCTTAGTAGCCCAGTCTAGCGCTTTTTTGGTCGAGTACTATTTATACAACACGCACCAGTTCGAGCGCTATTTTGGCCACCAAGTATAGTGCTGTGTTGGTAAAGCAATATTTATGCCTTGAGCTGATGAGCCTGTCGCTATTTTAGTTCAGCACGAGCGCTATTTTGATCGCTTAGTCTAGCGCTGTTTAGGTGAAGCACTACCTGTTTGAGCGTTATTTTGGTCACACTTCTCATATTCTGGACGCGTTTTTTTTTTGATTTTATCGCTGTTCTAGCAGATCGCTTTTTGAATCTAGCACGCTGAAGATATCATCGCTTTTTTGGCGAAACGCTGTTTTGGTTAAGCACTATTTTTGGCTGTTCTCTACCGATCCTAACGCTTTTTTGGTGGAACGCTTTTTTGGCTAAGCGCTATTGATTTTATCGCTCTTCGCTGAAATGTTGTTTTGATGAAGCACTGAATATTTGGTTGAACGTTTATTCCCTCTAATTGTTTCACACTATTTTGGTCAATCACTATTTTGGTCGCACGCTATCGATCTCATCGCCATTTTTGCCGATCACAGTTTCGTTTCAACACAATATTTTAGTGTCGCTGTTTCGTACCAGATCTGACGTTCAGGATATACCGAGTGGTCATCGAGGTGGGATGACACTTTCAGTCGTCGCCCATCCCCAAACCGGCGTTGACGAACGGCAACGGTGTCAGGCGGGGAATCACCGGGTCATCGTCCTCGACCTGTCAACTGTCGTCGCAGACGACGACCATAGAGTGCGCGTGGGTCAGTGCCGCCCAAAGGGGTGATCTGGAATATCATGGATATGTTATAGAGAAACTGTTGGTCATAAATGATACCACATACCGAGGGTGGCCCAAATGTTCCTGTAACATTTTTTTTCTTCGAAAACTGTCAAAACTTGTCAGAGTTTCAAAGCTATTGCTGATGATAATCAGGACTCATGGTGGCCAAAGTCACAAGATTTGAAATCCTAATTTCAAAAGAGAAGCTTCATCTGCTGGTCATTTTCGATTAAATGAAGTTTTCTAGTCAAATTGTTCGTTCCTTTATTTACAACATCCTATACATTCGACTGATAGGTGGAACTTTCGGTTAAGCGTCATCTTGCTGGAACGGGCGAAAGTTTGGATGGATTTTTTGCGCTGTTAAATCATTTTCTTTGTATACTCGAACTCCGAAAGTAATTTTCTAGTCTTTCTGCTTCATCGCCCGAATCCCAGCTAATCAAATTTGCCTCAGATGTCCAACTTTCGCCTGATACCAGCCTTTCTGAACGGATATACAGTGAGCGTCGAAAAATTTGCACCATATGGGTCAATATTCATAGTAGTAATTTCCAAATTCTCAAACAGTATCGAAAACTACGACATCTCCAGTTATTTTCATTCGAATCGAGTTGATATATTGTAAGATTATTTACTCAAATCGATCGTTGAGCAAAGTTTATCGACGGTTGGCTGAACTGCGTTCACAACACCGCAAACGACTGACTCGCGTCGCCTGTCACCCGTCAAACGCGCGTTGCCTACCTGTCGGCGTACGCGTCCTCCTCCTCCGACCGCTATCTCTCGACGTCGCCGACGCTCTTCCGGTCGTCGCCGTCGGGCGTCATCATCTCCACCACGGTCTGCTCCGGCTCCGGGTCCGACCGCTCCTCCACCACGGTGTCCAGCTCCAAGGAGGGGAATCCCCGGCTCATCGCTCGCTCCGATCGCAGCGATATCGCTCGAGACGATCTACCTGTTGATACCATCGCACGCGTCAATTGTCATTCTTTTCCTGTCGTGCGCCGCCCGTGGCGGCGATCATCGAGCGGTCACATTTCCCAACCAGCGGGGATTCGATTCGAGAGATTGCTGGTAGCGAGACATTTTTTCACGGAGAAAGTTCTCTTTGTTGATTTCGTTTCCTATTTTGATATCGCATGTTTTATTTTTGTGAGAGTTTTGCTACAGCAAAAAACGATCTACGATCGAACTGTTGATCAAAGAAAACACTTCACAGAAAGAATTAAATCTTGAATGGCCCATATCGGAACTGTCATGGCGGATTTGAATAGTGATGCTTCCAGTACAGTAGATGGCGTTGACGGCCGATATCTAATAATTTTATGTTTTGTGGTGCGAAAATAAACGATCTGTGATTGGGGAAAAAAGAACAAATTGCGAAGAGAAAAATATTTTAATTGTGTTGAGAACGGAAGCAGATTCGTTCCCGAAACGTCCACCAAGATAAGTAGAGGTTTTATTCCTATTAAATATATTTATATTTCCAAATTTTCCAAAAACAAGGTATCACTGACAAATAGAGAATTTCTTTTGTAGGTATCTAAAGGTTTCATTTCAAGGGCAGTGACAATTTGGGGCAGATCACAAAATCTGTCCTTACTACAAATATATTGAAATAATTTTTAATAACTTCTACTTTATTTTTTAGAAACGAGGACAGAAAATCCCACGAAAAGCTGGAAAATGAATGTACCACCTCCTCGAGAAACTTAGCACTATGGCTACCGTTTGAGTATATTTTAAATTCCTGTATTATCACTGTTAGAAATCTATTTGTGTGAAAGTGAAAAATTGTGCTGTCTGCAACTATAATATTTTAAGGAGAGAAAGAGATGAAGATATTAGTGATCTCCACAATTTGCTACATCATCGAGAGTTCAAGGGGGATGAAATCAACAGGCTCACCTACTTTAACAGGGAATTAATTGAGAATTTTGTTGGGGCTTACAATATTTCTAGATTCGTTTTATTAGAAAACCATTCAGAGAACTTTCACCATCAATAATAACATACAATTCAATTTCAATCAATGACAGCATTCTCTCAAGTCAATTTTATGGGTGATTCATCTTATATTGATTATTGTACATGCTTTCTTCAATAGAATCAATGATTATATGGATGGATAATGTCGACCTTCGCCGAACGATTTTTTTCAGCTATAATAACACGATTCATGAAAAAAACCCTATTGAAAAGAATAATTGCAATTATTTCGTTTTTCTTCTGAACATAGTCAACTTTTTTTCTCTAGAGGTGATTTAATCGAGAAGGCCGACATTCACTCAGCGTCGTTTCAGCGTGATGTGCACTTTTGTGACGATGCGCCGCCCATGGCGGCGATCACGGTAGTGTGTGTTTTCTTCGTCCTGTGCTGCTAGACAGATGAAATTCGTGAGACATTCACCGTGCGTGAGGATGCATGTAGTGTGTGTTAGTTTTTCCGATGGCGTTTAGTTACCTAGATAGTGTATGGGGCTGAATCTGACAATAGAGAAAGTACCGTGTTCGGACGAATCGCAATTTCGTCTGCGTGCTTGCTCTCTCGCCAATTTGGCCCGTCTCCGCAAACAGCAAATTACCAACAGGGCGAGCAGAGGAAAGCCGAAGATGCACGAGATGATTGGCACGACAACTGTCTCGGGAGCGACTGGAAAGAAAATATTGAATTAAAGTGGAACTTTTGATTATATCGCCTCGCATTTTTTAGCCAAACTATCGCGTTACACCCCTATCGAGAACGAAATAATTCGGATATTCGTATCAGGAGACCAGAAATGAGGTATGTCGTATCAACCTTGATTCAACCGAACGAAAATTTTTGAATTCTCCGCTGTATAACAATTCATATAATAGCGAAATGATTTTTCAACACCTTGATCTTCAGGTACAGGTTCTGACTTCCACGCCCTGGCATATTTCCTTTGCAAACTGGTCCATATTTTTCTTTCGTAGACATCTGAGATCCCGTTACATTATAAATACTTTCACTAGTAATACCACTAGAGGTCAAAAAATTTCCGGATTTAATTTGACCTCGTGTGGTGTTCGGTAAGAAAATTCCACACCAAATGTGTTTCCAACAACATCAATTTTCGTCTTTATCGAGTTCTTGCAAAACAGAATTGGAGAACGGCAATTAATTAAAATAACAGGGCATGGTAGCAGTCACTCCATAAAACCATATCTGCAAATTGACTCGGGCCATCATCAGGATATAATTGACGCGATGAGGTCTGCTTCAACTTCTGCAAAGACACTCCAAGAATCTCTAAATCAAGAGCAAGCAACTTCGAATCAACCTGCCATAGTATACAATAATTGCGTTTGTAATATAAACATCAATCATAATGGTCCATGAATTTAGAAAACATTTAAGCTTCTTGTTGAAATTAATTAAAATTATTATGTGTGAAAACAAATAACAATTAGACTGTCAAAAAAAAATATTCTGTCATTATAAACGTCAAAAAAATTTCCAGTATAATTTGTTGTTGCGTACCCACCAGGAAAAAAATTCCGATAAAATTCATCCGTTGCTATGGTGATCTGACAAAAATACACGTTCTGATTGGTTGAAAATCACATGTGTGGAATTTTCCTAATAATTAATCAACACCCAGAGAATCAATGAGAACAGATCAGGCGAGTTCTTGAGCATAATGAATACTCAATATTGATTGATGCTTCTTACCTCCATTTCAAAATTCTCGACAGAAAATTCAATTGAGAGATACCAACCAGTTTCGTATAGCGCAAAAAAATAGTATCTCTACACTAGTACGAGTGAAATAATTCTTTTGCACCAGTACAGAAGATAGTCATCATCAATTCTCGATCAACCTATAAAAGAATTTATACAAGCTGCAATCCACTCTGGCTTGTCTGATGGCTCCAAATCGATCGCGCGACCAGATTGCCTCCATTCCGAGCTCTCTTTCATTTTCCCATCACAAAACGTGATGATGCCGTGATATTGGAAATGAACAGTTGGCTCTCGTTTTCGACACTGACGCTGAACTGGGATATCGTACGATTCGCTCACTTTTCACACTTCGATTCGAGAAAATCTTCGGTGATTTATAATGTTCCGTTAGGAGGATATGTCCGGCGAAGAACAATGGTTTATTGGAGGAAGGAAGCATTCGAGTGAAATGTGCATTCGACCTTTGGCGCTCCGGAAGAGATATGCCTGAATACGTATTCTTTTTTGGTTCGGCAATATTGGGATTGGTTTGTCTGTTGGCGGACAAACAACATTCTACGATCGACCATGAGATGGAATCTTTGGGAACGAAAGAATAGTTATTTCTTTGATTTGCCTATATTTTGCAGTTTTATCAACACTGAACATATTTTGCATGCATAGATAGCAATTTTTGTAACACTCGGAAATATCGCTGTTCTCGCGACTTTTCGCAAGTTCTACTCATTTCGAAGATTTCGTCGAATCTGAAATTTCTGATGAGGTTTATTTCCAGCAAGACTAGACATGATGAAATGATTTTTCGGCTGTGAAATAGTTTTTGAAGAATTCAAATTGAATATCAGATCAGTTAGAAAGAAGATAAACCTACGGTTCCTATAAGGGTCGGTTTTTGGAGTCTACAAAACACGAGAGTAGAACTATAGGGGTGTAAACTTGGGGTAGGTATTTAGTTAATCCGAATTTTGGGCCAACAATTTATCGAACAAGTACAACTCCTCGGGCTTCGATATTTCAGAAATCTCTGACGAGTGCTGGTAAAATCTTCGAACTCGATTCGAACAGTGATTCGATTGTTACAGAAATCTGTTCGTCCGGTCGGACGATTTCAATAAAGGGGGATGCAACAATGGAGGATTCGATATATCGACCTACTTGTTGGATATATGAGAACCACGGGCGGACGTTTATTGTGATGACTGGCATTCCCTGTCTGGCCGACTTTGTTGATGGACTCTTGCTGGCCGGACATCATCAAGATGTGTAGTCCTGGAACAGTCCTGGACCCAGATCCTGCAACAAAAAAACATTCGACAACGAGGAATTTCGCAGGAAACTGCATCAAAGGGAGTATAAATATTATTTTTTGAAGTGGTTTTCCTCCACCTGTACCTCAAGGTTGCTCCATTGTTGTCGAAGGAAAAATTCTCGTGGAACTAAATCCACCCATGTGGGATATCTAACGACCCTCTGTGCGGTGGTTCCCCGGATTGCGTTTAATAAGGGTGGCTGACGTAGCGGGGTTTGTATTATTAATGAGGCACAGGATGCTCTCGCGAACTAAAACCACCGAGGATCATGAAGTGCCATTTAGCGCCATACATGAAGGGTAAGTGGTAATGAATGTGGAAGAACCGGGTTGGAAGGCGATAGTGGAAGCACAGATATTTGTTGTTACGAGAACCTGTGATGAGAAAAAGTGTGGAACCGTTTATTTTGATTTCTTGAATTTTTCTTCAGGATGATTTTAAAACTCTTGCGGATTTTCAATAACAACAGTCTGGAAAAATCGCATTGTTCGACATGCGATTCGATTTGAGATACGATTGACTGGCCTGCGTGATCTTCCTCCACTGGACTATTTCATATTGGGTTATTAGAAAATCGGAGTTTATTTTAACCGACCAAATAATTTGCATGAACTAGCTGAAAGAATAACCGAAGTGATCCAAGTAATTCAACCAAGAGTAATTGATAATGTTAATTTACAAACAGTCTAGCTGGCAAACTTTCAACTTCCATGGACAACCTCACAGCTTGAATAAACCAGAAACTTTTTTCATATATTCCAAACTATAGTAATGTGCTTGAATTGTTTTGTGTTTTATGACAAACTGAATACTGTGATAATTCATTTTATTTCATGTATAACCCCAATCTTAACATTTACGTATTTACTGCATTAATTTTCACCCTATTTCATGTATCTTAGTTTCACGCTAGCTTCATCAACATAGGTTACATTTGACAATAAAGCCAAGACCCTGGTGTAAATAGACTGGTGCCCCAACTTCCCACTAGAAAAAATTGTAGACTTCTGTCTATTCGATTGTGAGGTACTCACGTTCTCTAATGTATCTTGGAAGAAAGGGAAGAATCTTTCTTCTTATGGAATGTGCTGTCAAATGAGAATCTTTGTTGGAACAAATAATTCTGTGGATCAAAATGTCACAGATCTCACAGCGCTCTCCACATGAAAGACACCTTCATCAAGGCTGCTGAAGAAGATGAAATTTAGTTTCGTTCTTTTGAATCCTTGAATGTATAATGAAGGTATAAAAAGTATCCTAAAGGTGAGTTTTCACATCTCGTTAAATATATCGTTTGTGCACGTTTTTATTGCGAAATTCGAGTTTCCCAGATCACGTGAGTGAAAAAAAAAACAGAAGAAACATCGCATGATGAATGATAAATTACCAAGACCCACTCAGATGCAACCTGTCCTATCTGATAGATGAATTTCTAGTGATAAAACCAGCCCCAATGCGGAAAATGTGAGATGGTCGTCTACCGAAATCCACCCCTTTCATGTATCCCAACTTCGACAAGATCGACTTGTCGACACCCCTTCAATAGTTGCCATTTCGAGTATCATTCGGCTTTGTGACACGCTCCTACGGCCCGATCACCATTCTATTCTATCTCACAATGGCGGAGCACAATCTCCTTTTCCTACGACTGTCGATAATATAATTGTATTATACAGGGTGGCCCAATGAGAACGAAACAAGGTATGCGTTTTACTGAGAGATCGAGGAACTGACATTAAAATGAATTATTCTTTATGTAATGTTGGATATGACAGAATTGAAGAAAATAACACATAAGGCACTTCTTAGATGAACATCATCGTTCTAACTACAGAATGAGAAATAGTGATGAATATGATAAAAAGCGTAAATTTCCATCACTTAGCCGATTATTTTCATGAACGTGTTTTCTCGAGAACTACTGCATCGAATTCCAAAAATCGTTTACCTTCGAAATGATGTATCACTTGACTAACGCCTTATCCCATTTGAGATTCAAGGGTTTGAGCTCACCCCTCCGAGGGGTTTGAGGTGAAAAAGTTGAAAACATGCGCAAAATATTCTCCCCTCGGAATAAAAATCGACCAGTTCGAGCTTTTTTTTTCTGAGAACGGTAACTATGTCAAATCGGCCTTGTATCGTTTTCATTGGGCCACCCAGTAAGTGCAATACAATGTTGCCGGAATGAAATTATTATCTGTTCAACCAGTAACTTCAAAAAAAAACAGAATTGGAAACAATCAGAAAACAATCGGCAGATAAAATTACAGTTGAAAAAAACATCACTAAAATCAGTCACATACTTCACGAACGGACAAATTCGTTCACTTGAGAGATGTCCTCTGTTCACAGTTGTCTATTGTGTAACTTAGACAACATCAATAATCACCGACAAGTTATTTCTGTCGTGAAATCATTTCACTATTTTCATTGTGGTCGGGAAAAAGTTCAGTGTAGTACTTGCACGAAAAGCTCATGCTAGTGGAGAAAACTATTTTCCACGTTTCTCAAATCTAGATTTGCGTCGAATTATCCGATGTCATCCGACTTCCAGCTAGAGCACTGATTGAAACAAGTCAGTGGAAAGGTGCCAAAAACGAGTGAAACGTTCGAGTATACACCATTGGTGTAACAAGAAATATCGCACATCCGATTCTCTTCGGAGATTCAGTTTGGGTTGGCGAGGTTATTTTGATCATTCAACAACAAGAAGGAAAACCTATAATGTTCGTGAAACATCGTTTGATCATGTAACTATCTATTCGAAAATTCGAAAAACGAGCTGATTTTAGAAAGAAAAAGTTGAGCAGATACATGTCTGAGAAATCGATTGGTGGGTCGAAGTCCAACCGTTCAAGAGATGTGGCATGTCAAAGTCAACTTTTTGCTTTTTCCTCCGAAATAAGCAATTCCGGGTTGAATTTCCAAGTCACCTTAACGAGTTGAGTTTTTTCGATTACAGATTCGTCATCTACGTATCCGAAATAGTCTATGTGATTTTTTTCAGAATTTTAAAATAACTTTTAGAATTTTGGAAAATTCGATCATACGGATAGTCGGAAAACACGTACATGGAATTTTCGACCATAAACGAAAATTTTTATCATTCGTTCAATCGAGCTGATTTTTTCCTTTCCTGTAGGAATATGTCTGAAAAATCGATTGGTGAGTCGATTTCATCTGTAAGTCCAACCGTTCAAGAGATGTGGCATGTCAAAGTCAACTTTTTGCTTTTTCCTCCGAAATAAGCAGTTCCGGGTTGAATTACCAAGTCACCTTAACGAATTGAGTTTTTTCGATTACAGATTCGTCATCTGCGTATCCGAAATAGTCTATGTGATTTTTTTCAGAATTTTAAAATAACTTTTGGAATTTTGGAAAATTCGACCATACGGATAGTCGGAAAAAACGTACATGGAATTTTCGACCATGAACGAAAATTTTTATCATTCGTTCAATCGAGCTGATTTTTTCCTTTCCTGTAGGAATATGTCTGAAAAATCGATTGGTGAGTCGATTTCATCTGTAAGTTCAACCGTTTCTGAGATATGGCACGTCAAAGTCAACTTTTTGATTTTTCCGCCGAAATGACCACTTCCGGGTCGAATTGCCAAGTTATCTTCAATAATTGAGTTTTTTCGATTACAGTTCCGTTATCTACGTATTCGAAATAGTCTATGTGATTTTTTTCAGAATTTTTTAATGATTTTTAGAATTTTGGAAAATTCGACCATACGGATAGTCGGAAAACACGTACATGTAATTTTCGACCATGAACGAACATTTTTAGCATTCGTTCGATCGAGCTGATTTCTTCTCTCCCTGTAGAAATATGTCTGAAAAATCGAGTGGTGAGTCGATCTCATCTGTAAGTCCAATCGTTTCTGAGATATGGCACGTCAAAATCAACTTTTTGATTTTTCCGCCGAAATGACCACTTCCGGGTCGAATTGCCAAGTTATCTTCAATAATTGAGTTTTTTCGATTACAGTTCCGGTATCAACGTATCCGAAATAGTCTATGTGATTTTTTTCAGAATTTTAAAATGACTTTTAGGATTTTGGAAAAATCGACCATACGGATAGTCGGAAAAAATGTACATGAAATCTTCGACCATGAACGAAAATTTTTATTTTTCATCTGATCGAGCTGATTCTCTCCATCATAGTGGAGTGATGTCTGAAAAATCGATTGGTGTGTCGATCTCATCTGTAAGTCCAACCGTTTCCAAAAGATTCGGTAAGACTTTCACTATTGACACTATTGTTGTGAATACAGAACCCATATATCAGATCAAAAAAAATAGGGTCAAACTAAATGAAGACAACTTGACAGCAACCCATTTATCGTGTTTCTCTAGAAAGTCCTGAAACTTCGCCGACAACTGAACAAAATTGGTTGCAGACTGACAACACTAGCTGAAGTTTTCTTCTATGTATCATTAAAAAGGGATCCACAGTAGGCACGACACATACATTAACGATAAAAACTTGAGGGCCGCTGTTTTTCCTTTTATTTCAGCAGTTTCATTGGACGAAAAGGGACACGGACTCGGTATATACGACACGTTTTAGGCACTCTAGTAGTATATGAACAACTATTGATGGACCGTATCTCAGATTATCTCATTGATATTCAGGGACTTGGTTTCACATGGAATAAAAGCTAAACTGAGAGAGGAATTACAATGTTCGCTCCGAAGAACTCGTTCGCTTCCTTTCAAGAAAATAACGAGGATGTAACGTTCACCCCATAATGGTTTGTTTGTACAGGGTGATCCATCGAATGAGAGAAAGTTATCGAATGATTGAATAGTGAAATTCTGGAACGTCTGACGAAGAAAAAATGGAAGTCAAAATTGTGGATGCTGACGCTTCTATTTTCTTTCGCCTAAATATATTCGAGTCAGATTTAGTGCTCGCGATCAATTCCTGTGCACTCGTGAATTGTTTTTCAACAAGTCAATTAAACAAAGTGAAACAAATGATGTTTCTTCGCCTCCCGCTGTGACTATTATATTCGATTCATTATTTTTGCAAACGCAAAACCATCATTCTCTGTCAGATGGAAATGTGTTGCTGCCACATCAGATTTTCTCGCTACGGAAATCATAAATTCCGAATTGGAGTTCGGATGTTTCAAGGGAGTGGATACTGAAAAAACGGTGCCCGAATATACAAGGTGTAAAGCAACACTGAGGGAATAGAATGTAGCCGTACTGAAAACTCTGCTATGATCATGTTCGCAGTGATTATTATATCGAATTGTCGTGAGAGTAATTTTCATTTGAATTGCCGAAATTCTGAGTTTTCAAATGTATACAAGATTTGGAATCACAGCCACTTTGCAGCAAATTTTGAACCCTTCTCGAGAGTCAACTGGCACATCGTAGACTTGATTTTTCATACGACCCTATAGATGGAGATCTAGGAGGCCAGACAGATGAAAATTTTTGTTTATAGGAATACGTATAGGAAACCATAAATCAGTTGAAGCAGAATTCATTCTTATATTCAGTTATTTGATGATATACAGGCAGTTTGATTTGAAAAAAATGACTTTCAGTGCTTTCAGAATCATCCAAATGAAAAGATATTTTTGACCACACTGTATTCCTAATCACATTCCAACGAGCATGAACTGTTAAAGATTTGAAAGTTTCAACTTCGAAAATTTTGAAGTTAGGTATTTTTGAAGACACCAGTGCACACTCAAAATTTTGGTAATAATTCACAACGGTCGAAAGTCCCCATAGGGACATATCATACGATTTTTTCCGAAATGATACAAAGATTTCCATTTGAAATAGAGACGTTCGTGTCCACTTCTGGTTCAGCCGGAAATTGGAAATTTTTCAAAATTTCATTCGAATGGGAACGTCGTGAAATTTCAACTAACGGGTTACTTGATGAGCCCTGTCTATAGGAGGGAGGCTCCTTCAATGATATTTCAATGAAAAAATTGGTCCAATATGTTATTTGTACTAGAATATCGAAGTTCGTTGGAAATGGTTCAAGCTTTCAATGATATTTTGGTGCAAATTCGATATTCCACTATGTATTCTAGTACAAGCACTGTATATTGGTGCCAGGCCTTTCTGGATTCTTGGAATTGTCAGCGTACTATGTCAATAGGTCGAGAGCTTTTCATCAGTCAGAACAGAAATGAATCAGTGAATCAAGATACACGATCAATTCCATATTCCGCATTGTTCTGGTGTACGATTTAGATCAATGTATATCGATCCTGAGTTGGAAAAGCTATAGGAAATGAAAGTCTGCGTTGTTTTAACAACCCCTGATGATTAATGAGTGTACGAACCGATCTCGCGGAAAAATCTACCTAATTTAAGGAGAGCCAGCCATGCCTTTGTTCATTATTATTTCATTTCCATTTTGATGAGGCGAAACAACGAGGTTGGTCGCAACGCCGTGAAAATTTGATGAGCTGGTATTGCCGCTCCAAGCTTTTTTTCGCGGAATTTTCCCCCACTCTTTTAGCTCAATTATCAGAACTGATGAACGAAAATTGATTTATAAGCATGAAAAATGCCTAAAAAGTGGGAGCTGAAGTAAAAGAATAAAGTTTGAATTGAAAAACCGTTTTGAATTTGAAGAGAAAAGTCTGAATTGAAAAGTAAAATAATCTGTGTTTGAATCAGAAGAGAAAATAAAATTCGTAGTCGGATCGAAGCACAATAAAAATCGTTTCTTGTCGTCGTATAACTAATAGAGGCTTATCAGGGACATGCACTCAGGTGTATTGTCCCTTTTCCTACGAGAAATCAAGGGTTTTCATCCCTCCAGGGGATCTACAGACACTGTCACCTGATAATCCAGTGAAAATGTACAAGGAAATGTATGACTGATGTATGCATTTATCTTTCTCTTGGTTTACAACGAAGATTATCACAATTCTCGACCGAAATGTTTTAGAATCTTTAAGGAGCAGCATACAGAGAATGCGAAAACTGGATATGGAGTTTTTTTTTATCTGTGGACAACACAGAAAGGGAAACCTATGATGTTCGAGGAACATCGTGTTAGCCACAGCGGTGGAATTTTAGGAGAGAAGGAAAGTGTTGGAATTTTTCTTGAAAGTTTGGAGGTTGTAAGCATCAGGAAAGACTTCACTCTACCAATTGTTCTACCAATATTGATTACTGAAGACCCAAACAATTCCATTCTTTCCAAGGTAATCGAATTCGCCTGTCAACACATCAGATTCTGAAACCAATAATATAAGATTCGATGAAATATCGCCATCGCACATTTTTCCCCTCTTACGACAAGAATGATAAAACGGGGGGCTATCTGCGATCTCCTTCAATTGACGTGGAATTTGAATAATGCCTGTCACCCGCAAGCTGAAATTTCCAATCTGGAATGCTGATGTTCAAATTGGAAGAGGCGAGTTCCCAAAGTGGTTTTGTCTGCGATCTATTCAAGCAGGCGATTGCTTGGCGCTTTCAGGACAATATACCTTTATGAAGTGTCACTACACTAATTTTGAAAATAACAACAAAATATTCACAACAATGGAATATTTGTGTGAATCATAGGACTATTTGGACCAGGTCCTCAAAATCATCTCCATATACAGAAATCCTAATCTGCAGGTTGATTGAATTGTAGTGTCCGCTTTCTAGTTGAAGATACAAGTTAGAATCTCAAAATTTTTGCCAGATCAACCATGTCGAGTTGAGTATTTTCGTCAAAACAGTAGCTCTAGCCAAACTTTTTCACCAACCATTTTGCACAGAAGGTCTATGTGTTTAGAAAATATCACTTGTGGAGTAAAAAGAACACCAAGATATTTCATTTAGTATACTGGGTGGCCAAATGAAAACGAAACAAGGCCGTTTCGACATAGTTATCGTTGTCAGAAAGAAAAACGCTCGATCCGGAGGATTTTTATTTCGAGGGGGAAATATTTTGCGCATTTTTTCAACTTTTTCACTTCAAAACCTTCGGAGGGGTGAGCTACAACCCTTGAATTTCAAATGGGATAAGGGGTCAAGTCGTAGAAGGTAATCGAAATCTCTTACCAACGCTTCCTCGTTTTTGGAATTCAATGCAGTAGTTCTCAAGAAAACACGTTTATGAAAATAATCGAATAATAATAGTGATGGACAGAGTAATGCTTTTTTCCCTTTCATCGCTATTTCTCAACTTGTAATTAGAACAATGTTCATCCAAGAAGTGCCTTATGTGTTTTTTTTTTTTTTAAATCCTGTCATATCCAACATTACATAGAGAATATTTTTTTTGGTGTCAGTTCCTTGATCTCTCAGTGAAATGCATACCGTGTTTCGTTTTCATAGTTGATTATAATATCATTGTCTATTTCAACAGCAAAATAACCTTGGCTGAATTCGAACATTTCTCTAACTACTTATAAAACATTTGGTTATTGAGCAGTCGTCAAAATCATCTCGAAATTCAGAAATCAAAATGTCATCTGCAAGTTGATTGAATTGTGTTATCCGCCAGCTTGAGTTTTGGTAGCCAGATCTCAATTATCCGTATCAACCTGTCGGCTAAATCATTTTCGTCAACAGTATTACTTCATAGATTCATCAAATTATATTGCGCAAATATTTCCTAGCCTCCATCTTCTATTTCTCTGAGAATGTTGTGTTCATCGGAAATTCATTCTGACGTTTCTCATCTCCCACAGACAATACGCTTTGTTTCGTGATGCATACCACCGAATGCCTCTCAGTAGAGATCTGGAGCAAGTGCAAACTGTAGTTCAAGCTCCAGTAGATACAGTTACACCGGATATATCTATACATATACACTTGGCGCATTGTTTGGTCGAAAATATATTCAGTTTTTCGGCAATGTATTCGGAAATGGCTAGCCGCCAGTATTGAATTATATTCTTTATGGACATACAGGCCGTATTTTCCATGTCCTACTTCCATCGGTATCTCGTAAATTGCGAGGAGACAAATAAATAAATGAATATCGTAGACAGTACGAAAACTGTGCGTTTGAATGAAAATTGAAAGCTCCAAAATCAAGGGGCAGATTCATATACCATTTTTTTCTCATTAGATCACTGAGAGAGTATAAAAATCTGAGCTCTCCACAGCTGTGTTCAAACATTAATAAGTAGTATATGGTATGGTAAAGTGTGAACAAGTCAAGTTTTCGCCTTGTATTACGAAGCATTCAAGAAGATTTTGATGATAAACGCTGTGTTCCTAGATTCTACATTGGTTTTTGTCCATATCGGATAAGGAGTCGAAGCTTTCGCAGATTTTCGAGTTTATTTTGGAACAGAAAAATTCTCCATACGGATATATACATACCAACTGTCGAAGGAAAGAGAATTTATATGCGGCAGATGCTTGTACCTTCACAATAAGTCCTCATCCCGAAATAATCCCGAAATATATTCCCTTCCCAGTGAAAGCATGACAAACAATGAGTTATACTTACCAGCCATGAATTTCGAAGTTCCTTATAGAATTCCGTGCCCTGCCATTGTCAAGATGAAATATTGAATACTATTACGATCAGCTCAATATGACAGTCAAAGGGCTGTCGAATTTAATAAGTAATGGAAAGACAAATGCACAGCAAGGATTCCAAAGAAACATTGATATGAAGATAAAAAGAAACTTTCAGTCCCAGTCGATATATTTGATGATCAATTCATGCACTCCACAATGTATAATAATATACTGTATCTGTTTCGACACTTTGATAGTCTCGTTAATACATGATTTTATGTGTATTGATGAGTTCCATTCATACACGATTCATCATCAGGTCTATTATCAAGTGTTGCTATCAAGTTTCATCCATCTGAATTCCACGATAAATTTCCCAAATCTGGCAAATACTTGCTTGAAACCTTCATCATGATAATAATCCTAGTTAGTATGCATTGTCATGCACAAGGCATAAATATGGTTTATCCAATGTAATCCGAAGTCTAGAAATAGCGGCACATCAGTGATTAATATTCATCCTGATTCTCAACAACTAACTTTATCTCTACATCATTCGTATATTGTTTCATTCGTCCAGAACTTTCAACACGAGATATTTTTGCGAAACGAAAATACATTTAGTGTCTAGTGGATATCAAAATTTATGGGTTTCATCATCGATAATCAAATGAATACCGTTAGGTTTGACTGATTTTTTTTTCTGACTTGCTCATATTTAGGTGAAGGGACAAACATTTTTTTCCTCAGACCACATACCTACTTCCTTCCTCGAGGTGCTTCTGGTTATGTTACCATCACCTCATCCTTTTTCTACTTTCGATCCCTGTGGATATTATGAATCCATTACATTATTCATTTCAAATTAAATGAAAAATACTCATCGGAAACATTACCATTCATGACAATGACAAACAACACACAGTTGACGTTGACTCGGTTGAGTGAAGTTGGTTACCAAAGATGGCAGCTGAAATATCCGAAGGTGGCCGAACAAAAACAATTCATAGGCGCACACATTTATTTGCATGAAATTTACACAGGCATTGTCTCTCAAACTATCAAAATTACCTCGTTCCTGACGATTAGCGAAACTCTTGGAATATTGATTCAAATAGTGTACATAACTCGTTGGAAAGTGAATTTCATGCAGTCGTTACATTTCGGCATTTCCTTTCCAAGTGAATATTATTTCGAAAACGATCCAAGAAGGAATGGAGGCAGCGAGATTGAACAGTTCTTGCTGGAAAGCGCTGAGGGAAACGATAAAGTCAGTATTTACATACGCATACACAGACAAGAGGATAATTTCGTTTCGTGACAATTCTGGAGGAGTTCAAATAGTGGAGATAATGTACACTTTGTTTCACAGGAGAGCACGAAAATTGTTCATCTAGCATAAAATTATACCCTTGTTCAACATTCGTGAAGTCTCATCTGCGTTTGAAAGGGGATTGTGAAGCATAAAGGAACTTGACCGATCCAATGCATTTCGATGTTATCCAATTCGAAAGACATTCTTGGTTATGGTGGAATAAACCAGACATATTTCTTCGATCAGAATCAGAAGAGGGAGGAGGTGATGGTCACATTACCAAACGCATCTCGATGACGGAAGAAGGGTAGTTGACAACAAAATAACGTAGAATGCACTGTTTTTGAAGGTGGTCAAGGGAAAAGTTTTACACAAAAAAAAAATCCCCCTCGCTATTATTGAAATATGTTTCAGATGATTTCGATGTATTTTTCGAATTATTAGTGCCAGAAAGTTTCAGTTGGCATCACAGGTCGAAACTTTCTTTGCTATCGATATAAATATTCGTTCTCGAGCAGAACATCGAACTTCTTTCGTATGAAAACCTGAAACGAATCGAATCAGTGCCTGAAAAACTTTCTGCCAACTTTCGAGTTGCCGACAACCAAATACTTCCGGAGTGATTTTTGCAAGTGGAAAGAAGTCAACAATCGCTCGGATTCTCGTGAAGAATCATAAAAATTTCAAACCTCGACGAACAGGAAACTTCTACTGATACAGGGTGTACGGTTTTCGAGCTCCATCATGGAGATCTCAGTTATTATATGAGATACGAGGTCGGTTGAACAAGTCAAAGTTGCGAATTTCTGAAAGACAATTTTCAGTTTTTGGATCATCAGTAAGAAACGAACATTTGTGAATTTCGTTTTTTTGTTCCATTTAGAACCAAAAACACCATAGACGTTTTCATCCTGGACCTTCTTGAGGCACTCTTTTACATTGCATTTTCCGAGACGTTTTTGATGCCAGAGTTAAAATACTATGTTTCTCAATGGAAATCTCTGACACATATGAGTCGTTTGATGTGGTTGAAATTTTTGGAGCTCTCTAGATATCAGGTGGGCTCGACGTTCATTGCCTTTAGCATAACTGCTCTGTACATCACGAAATAATATGTTATTACTAGCACGATTTGTATGCTCGAAAAGAATTTCCTTGGTGTCAGTTTATTTCAATCGAGAGCATGTGTGAGGAGACAACAAAAAATGCAATCAAATAATTGCAAATTCCATTTTTTGCTTTGTATTATTGTAATAGTTGAAAGCACATATAGGAGTGTTCTTGCATTAGTCATGATTTGTACTATACGAATTGTAAAATTTGTCTCTGGTATGGAAATAAATTCTATTCTATTCTATCTCATCCACGGCACAGCAATACGAAATTCGAAAGCAAACGCGAATATTCGCGAAGTTTGAGCAATCCGAAATGACGATAGTTCGAAATATGCCCGAGGAAATTCCGACTTCGAAGTTTATGTAGAATATGTGAACGATGTGGACAAGATACAAACTACAAGATACAGAGATTCGCTTCAATGGAAGAGAAATTGCGTCAAGTTGAAAAATCCACGACGTGATGTTTGGTTTTGCTCTGTTTGCTTCGTAGATCATGGGAAGTAGCTCTATTCATTGAATAGAAAGACAATTTTTCGTAGTCGTAGTTCTTGCAATGGAACTCACAAAAGAATATGACATTATACTGGGTGGCCCACTGAAAATGAACCAAGGCCGATTTGACATAATTATCGTTCACAGAAAAAAAAAACGCTCGAACCGGTCGATTTTTATTTCGAGGGGGAAATATTTTGCGCATGTTTTCAACTTTTTCACTTCAAACCCCTCAGAGGGGTGAGCTCCAACCCTTGAATCTCAAATGGGCTGAGGGGTCAAGTGCTACATCATTCTGAAGGTAATCGAAATCTCTCACCAACGCTTCCTTGTTTTTGGAATTCGATGCAGTAGTTCTCGAGAAAACACGTTTATGAAAATAATCGGCTTGTGATGGAAAGTCACTATTCATCACTATTTCTTATTTTGTAGTTAGAACGACAGAACGACGTTCATTTGAGAAGTGCCTTATGTGTTTTTTTCTCGAACTGTTCAATATTATTCCATACCTTCATAATGAAACACCATCTCGAAAAAAAAAGTAGAATCCTTTCTTCATTGATGAGCTCAACCAGCTGAACCAACTTGGATTCTTTACCAATTTTCAATATTGGAACAAGTAAAACTGTTTCACTAAACGCAATGGATTCGAGTAAATGATCTTACACCTCCAACTCGATTCTGATGAATAGTTTTTTTTCTGGTGGTGTTAAATTGAAACCGTGAACGTGTGAACGTTATCTTATGCGAAAGAATCAACTTGTTTCAAAAAAAAAAACGTGAAGAAAAATAACGATATCTTCAAACCGCTTTCACTCAAGAACGGCCTCACACACTGGAAAGAGAGCTCTTTAAGATTGTGCTCTCGACGAGTACAGTTTACTATTGAATTTTCAGCAGCAGAAAGTGGACCACCCTGAATCACGCCCTCCCCATTTCTCTGTTGACCTTCCTATTCCTTCCACCTGGAAAAATAATGGCACCAAGAATGAAGTGTGCATTCGAAAAACTCGACAAAGCTCGACTCAGTTTCCACTTTATGGTTTCTTTATACGTTTCCAGTTAAAGAGTGGTCCTCAGAAATGAACCACGTCGTCATTATCTGAGAAAGGGTACAGTGTTGCCAGCAGAACTGAGCAGACAAAGTTTTTCTGGAAAATCATCTCGAACTTGTCTGTACTTGAGAATGGACAGTGACAAATCATGGAAGTGTCGTAATCAAGCAAACAAAAGTTATTTATAAAAAAAGTGTTCCTATTTCATTTTGATACAAAGCGAACACGAAAAATACAACATCACGAAAGCAATGCTCGTTTAGCTATATAGGTCCTCAACCTTCTACCTATCTTTCGGAAGGATCCTCCAATGTTGTTTCATTTATGGTGAAAAAATCGGTATTTCATGTTTACTCTCTGATTTCCTAGATGATTCAACAATTTTTTGAATCGCAATTGTTTCATGTTCATTCAACAAAGAAAATTACAAAGTTCCGTTCCTTCCAATAAATCAAAAACTGAAGAAGACGGATCAAATTTTCTTTCAGATAATTGTTCAGAATGAAAATGAGCAACTATTCCATGATTCGACCGACCTCGTATATCTTATAATAACTGCGATCCCGTTGATGGAACTCAAAAAACCCTGTATAGGTATTGCTACTCATTTCGGGGTCGAATCGAAATTCATACACACAATCACTCACACACTCACCTGTGAACTGAATTCGATAAGAAAAAATCTCACATCATCCACCAAATAACAACTTTTGAATACTTTTCATGGCACGGCAAATACTCGAAGACTCTGTATAACTATCTATCGTCGTCAGTTTTCGCAATTTTCGGAAGGAAAACTGCGTGCATACAGTGCCCGGACTAGGAACGATACTGGATATATTTCTCCAGAGGAATTCACTATAGCGGGTCGGATATGGTTCATGCGCGACGATCCAGAATCCAGAATCTCGACGATTGATTTCGAATGATTTTGCGACGACCAACAAAGTATTCCGGAAGCGGATTATTTCCTCAATGATATCGAATCCCCTTCGTCTAACTCACTCGTCGAATTCGAAGTGAAAACAATCAGTCGTTTCTTCATTTTTTGCGGAAAAAAACATATCTTCTATACAGGGTGATTGATTGAAACGGTTCATTAGACGTTCCTGGCAATCCAGTTGAGGGATCGTTTTGAAAGTTGGTGTGATCGCATAAGCGAACCCGCTCTAATATTAATAATAATTTCGATAATGCGGTGATGCCGCTTCTACCTAAAAGTAGTGGCAACTTTGATATTTCAAATGGAACACCCTGTATATGATACTATTTTCAGAATCTCCAACGATTTTAAGACAACTCCTTTCGAAATTCTCCTATACCTATCTGCAAGCGGTTTTGAGTAAATAATTATTTTCTATTTTTTTCCTAGATGACATGACTCTGAAAAAAGTCGATATTCGTGACTTACTGGGACGATGAAATTTGATAGGGAGTCAAGGAATACCAGAGGGCTCATTGACCTGTAGTGATATCTTATTCAATTTCATACAGGGTAATACAAAAATTCATTCGATTCATTCAATCGAAAAAATGATTGAAATTTGATTTTCTCAAATGGGATAACCTGTTTTTCATCATCGCATTGAATAGCAGTTCAGATTACCTACTCATTTGACTCCATACCAAATTTCATTGTCTCAGTAAGTCACAGCTGGAAAATATCGACTTTTTTGTAGAGTCATAATTTCTGAGAAAAAAAAATTACTCAAAAACGCTTACAGATAGGTGTAGGGAAATGTCAAGAGGAGTTGTCAGGAACTTGTTGAAGATTCTGAAAATAATATTACATATAAGGTGTTCCATTTGATTTAATTTATCAAAGTTGTTACTTCTTTTCGGTAGCAGCGGCAACACCGCATTATTGGAATTATTTTATAAAGATGGAGGGGGTTCGCTCAACCGATCACTCCAACTTTCAAAACGATCCCTCAACTGGTTCGCCAGGAACGTCTTATAAACCGTTTCAATCAATCACCCTGTATATCTATATATTTCATAACTTTGTGAGATCTCATTTTTCATCGAATCACGAGAGCTAGCGTTCTCATCTGATGTCAATCAGGATGACATACCCGAACGCACTTGTCAATCAGTGGATGAGAAAAAAATGTCGAAGACTAGAAAAAAGTTGGAATCCCAAGTGGTCCCAGAGTACCACGATCTGTGCTCCCCCAAATACCCCCCGACAGATCCGTCAACGATTCCGTTCGATGAGTGGTTCGACATCGATATCAATACCGAAAAATGGGAAATCGACAAGGTAAATACTATTATTATCTTTTTATTTTGGAATAGTTGCGGCGAAACCGAAAAAAAAGGTGAAATGCATGACGCCTCCATTATGAAACCTAGTAGAACGTGAGAGAGATTCATACATCAGTTGTACAGAGTGACAAAACATAACGATAACGTGATCGAGAGATAGTTGCTGATAGGTTGTGTTATATTTTTTTGAAAATGATTCAACTGCAAATTCATGACGGATCGTTGAACAACGAAAATCACGGATTTCAAAATATGGTAATTTTGTAATTATCATGTGATGGTTTTTTTTTTCGTTTTCTGGTACTCACGAATTTCGACCTCAGGAACTCGAATTTCACAATGTAAAAGTGGGCAAACTTATATTTTTCGAGATATTCGAATAAGTATGAAAACTAACCTTCTTTCTTCGGCCTGTTTTGGGTAGACACCATAGCCATTCGAAGTTATCACGAAAGACACTCTTTATATCTTCCTTATACATTCTAGAAGCTTAAAAGAAGAAGAAACATCATCAAAGAAGTTTAATTCATCGTCTTTAGCATCTTTGATGAATCCTTTTTTCATATGGACGGCGCTGTGAAATGTCAATCTGTGATATTTTGACTCACAGAACTAGTGATTCTGAAGTAGATTCTCATTTGACAGCGCCGTCCACATGAAAAATGCTGGATCCACCTTCCTCCAAGATGCTGAAGAACGTTGATTTAACTGATTCGAGGATGTTTTCCCTTCTTTTTGACTTCTTGAATGTTCAAGGAAGGTATGAAGAGTATCCTTCGAGGGAGAAAAACTCCATGCCCACGTTTTTATTGTGAAATTTGGGTTCCTGAGGTCGAAATACGTAAGTACCCCAAAAAAAATCAAAAAACCCATCGCATGATAAGTGCAAGATTACCCAAAATATAAATACCTCCCTGGTCGTGAATGTTAGGCAGGAAAAATGCAATGTACGACTAACGTCACAAAATCTCAGCTATTGAATTACCAAAGTTCAAAAAATCAACGAAAACTCAAGGAAAAACACTCACATATTCGAAATGAGAATCAAGTATTTGAATTTTGTTTTAACATGCCGGATTTCTCGCGACCAGAGATATAATGCTACATATTCTCTACTAGATCGAACTCAGAGAGAGAGAGGAATTGAAACGACTATAAGAAAGAGATGCAGTGATCGAAAATCAGATGTTGGCAAAACATTTCGATGTACTCAAATCTCTTGTTCAGCGAAGTTTATCGATACATATGTGTGTTCAAAAAATGAGACTCAGTTTCACTTGTAGTTGGAATATCAAAAATTGGTAAATAATCCTAGTTCAGCTCATCCGGTTAAGGATTTCAGAACTGAATAGATTCAAAAAAGATCAGAATATATCATTTCATAGGCGATTCATTGAATAATATCGAACAAATTCCAAATGGACCTCAGTTTGCGCCTAGAGAATGATGGGGGAATCCAACCAATGAAAACAGCAAACGAGAAAGAGAGGCAACCAGCAGTGATCAGCTGACTGTTGGCAAAATTGCTGTACATCCAGACGAATCGATAGCTCATTCTCTTCCTCATATTCAGTCAACATCGGCGCCACTGTAGTTCACTGAGTCAGGTTCTAGGTTAGGAGGTGCAGAACCCTCACTGCATTACTACTAAAGCGAGTCATTCTCCTCGTTCAACTCACTCTCTTCGTACAGGACAACGGAAGCGGCTCGTATCGAGATCCCCACGTGGTCCACTTGCCGTCCAGTCTGCGGGCAACGCAGTGGAAGAGACCCCGGGAAGCCCTACCAGACGTGAGTATTTCAGCGAAACTTGTCTCGAACATCCTCCTCGGGAGTTTCGCGAGGATCCACTTCACGGTTACCGCTCCCTCTTCGATAATCGAGATTCCGACGAGGAATTATAAGCCGAGGATGATCGCGAGTCGTGGGAATTCGAATGCGGGGAGTGAATCGGAATATTCGAGAGAATGAAGGATTTTTTCTTCGACTTCGAGCGAGTATTGGCGGAAAAAGCATACTCCACTTTCAGCCGTCCATATCTCAGAAACGGTTAGACCTACGGACGAAATTGACCTACCAATCTATTTTTCGAACATTTTTTCTCTTAGTAGGAAGAAAATCAGCTCGATCGGACGAAAAATAGAAATTTTCGTTTATGGTCGAAAATTCCATGTACGTTTTTTTCGACTATCCCTATGGTCGATTTTTTCAAATTTCTAAAAATTATTTAAAAATTCTGAAAAAAATCTCATAGACTATTTCGGATTCGTAGATAACGAAACTGTGATCGAAAAAACTCATTTCGTGAAGGTAACTTGATGATTTGATTCGGGACTGTTCATTTTGGCGGAAAAAGCAAACAGTTGACTTTGACGCGCCATATCTCCGAAACGGACAGACTTACAGATGAGATCGATTCACCAATCGATTTTTCAGACATTTTTCTACTGGTGAGCAGAAAATCAGCTCTATCGGACGAAAAATGAAAATTTTCGTTTATGGTCGAAAATTCCATGTACGTTTTTTTCGACTATCCGTATGGTCGATTTTTCCAAATTTCTAAAATTCATTTCAAAATTCTGAAAAAAATCTCATAGACTATTTCGGATACGTAGATAACGAATCTGTAATCGAAAAAATTCATTTCGTGAAGGTAACTTGATAATTTGAATCGGAACTGCTCATTTTGGCGGAAAAAGCAAAAAGTTGACTTTGATGCTCCATATCCCCGAAACGGACAGACTTACAGATGAGATCGATTCACCAATCGATTTTTCAGACATTTTTCTACTGATGAGCAGAAAATCAGCTCTATCGGACGAAAAATGAAAATTTTCGTTTATGGTCGAAAATTCCATGTACGTTTTTTTCGACTATCCGTATGGTCGATTTTTTCAAATTTCTAAAATTCATTTTAAAATTCTGAAAAAAATCTCATAGACTATTTCGGATACGTAGATAACGAATCTGTAATCGAAAAAATTCATTTCGTGAAGGTAACTTGATAATTTGAATCGGAACTGCTCATTTTGGCGGAAAAAGCAAAAAGTTGACTTTGATGCGCCATATCTCCGAAACGGACAGACTTACAGATGAGATCGATTCACCAATCGATTTTTCAGACATTTTTCTACTGATGAGCAGAAAATCAGCTCTATCGGACGAAAAATGAAAATTTTCGTTTATGGTCGAAAATTCCATGTACGTTTTTTTCGACTATCCGTATGGTCGATTTTTTCAAATTTCTAAAATTCATTTTAAAATTCTGAAAAAAATCTCATAGACTATTTCGGATACGTAGATAACGAATCTGTAATCGAAAAAATTCATTTCGTGAAGGTAACTTGATAATTTGAATCGGAACTGCTCATTTTGACGGAAAAGGCAAAAAGTTGACTTTGATGCGCCATATCTCCGAAACGGACAGACTTACAGATGAGATCGATTCACCAATCGATTTTTCAGACATTTTTCTACTGGTGAGCAGAAAATCAGCTGTATCGGACGAAAAATGAAAATTTTCGTTTATGGTCGAAAATTCCATGTACGTTTTTTTCGACTATCCGTATGGTCGATTTTTTCAAATTTCTAAAATTCATTTTAAAATTCTGAAAAAAATCTCATAGACTATTTCGGATACGTAGATAACGAATCTGTAATCGAAAAAATTCATTTCGTGAAGGTAACTTGATAATTTGAATCGGAACTGCTCATTTTGACGGAAAAGGCAAAAAGTTGACTTTGATGCGCCATATCTCCGAAACGGACAGACTTACAGATGAGATCGATTCACCAATCGATTTTTCAGACATTTTTCTACTGGTGAGCAGAAAATCAGCTGTATCGAACGAAAAATGAAAATTTTCGTATATGGTCGAAAATTCCATGTACGTTTTTTTCGACTATCCGTATGGTCGATTTTTTCAAATTTCTAAAATTCATTTTAAAATTCTGAAAAAAATCTCATAGACTATTTCGGATACGTAGATAACGAATCTGTAATCAAAAAAATTTATTTCGTGAAGGTAACTTGATAATTTGAATCGGAACTGCTCATTTTGGCGGAAAAAGCAAAAAGTTGACTTTGATGCGCCATATCTCCGAAACGGACAGACTTACAGATGAGATCGATTCACCAATCGATTTTTCAGACATTTTTCTACTGGTGAGCAGAAAATCAGCTCTATCGGACGAAAAATGAAAATTTTCGTTTATGGTCGAAAATTCCATGTACGTTTTTTCCGACTATCCGTATGGTCGATTTTTTCAAATTTCTAAAATTCATTTTAAAATTCTGAAAAAAATCTCATAGACTATTTCGGATACGTAGATAACGAATCTGTAATCGAAAAAACTCATTTCGTGAAGGTAACTTGATGATTTGATTCGGGACTGTTCATTTTGGCGGAAAAAGCAAACAGTTGACTTTGACGCGCCATATCTCCGAAACGGACAGACTTACAGATGAGATCGATTCACCAATCGATTTTTCAGACATTTTTCTACTGATGAGCAGAAAATCAGCTCTATCGGACGAAAAATGAAAATTTTCGTTTATGGTCGAAAATTCCATGTACGTTTTTTTCGACTATCCGTATGGTCGATTTTTTCAAATTTCTAAAATTCATTTTAAAATTCTGAAAAAAATCTCATAGACTATTTCGGATACGTAGATAACGAATCTGTAATCGAAAAAATTCATTTCGTGAAGGTAACTTGATAATTTGAATCGGAACTGCTCATTTTGACGGAAAAGGCAAAAAGTTGACTTTGATGCGCCATATCTCCGAAACGGACAGACTTACAGATGAGATCGATTCACCAATCGATTTTTCAGACATTTTTCTACTGGTGAGCAGAAAATCAGCTCTATCGGACGAAAAATGAAAATTTTCGTTTATGGTCGAAAATTCCATGTACGTTTTTTCCGACTATCCGTATGGTCGATTTTTTCAAATTTCTAAAATTCATTTTAAAATTCTGAAAAAAATCTCATAGACTATTTCGGATACGTAGATAACGAATCTGTAATCGAAAAAATTCATTTCGTGAAGGTAACTTGATAATTTGAATCGGAACTGCTCATTTCGGAGGAAAAAGCAAAAAGTTGACTTTGACGCGCCATATCTCCGAAACGGACAGACTTACAGATGAGATCGATTCACCAATCGATTTTTCAGACATTTTTCTACTGGTGAGCAAAAAATCAGCCCGATCGGACTAAAAATGAAAATTTTCGTTCATGGTCGAAAATTCCATGTACGTTTTTTTCGACTATCCGTATGGTCGATTTTTCCAAATTTCTAAAATTCATTTCAAAATTCTGAAAAAAATCTCATAGACTATTTCGGATACGTAGATAACGAATCTGTAATCGAAAAAATTCATTTCGTGAAGGTAACTTGATAATTTGAATCGGAACTGCTCATTTTGGCGGAAAAAGCAAAAAGTTGACTTTGATGCGCCATATCTCCGAAACGGACAGACTTACAGATGAGATCGATTCACCAATCGATTTTTCAGACATTTTTCTACTGATGAGCAGAAAATCAGCTCTATCGGACGAAAAATGAAAATTTTCGTTTATGGTCGAAAATTCCATGTACGTTTTTTTCGACTATCCGTATGGTCGATTTTTTCAAATTTCTAAAATTCATTTTAAAATTCTGAAAAAAATCTCATAGACTATTTCGGATACGTAGATAACGAATCTGTAATCGAAAAAATTCATTTCGTGAAGGTAACTTGATAATTTGAATCGGAACTGCTCATTTTGACGGAAAAGGCAAAAAGTTGACTTTGATGCGCCATATCTCCGAAACGGACAGACTTACAGATGAGATCGATTCACCAATCGATTTTTCAGACATTTTTCTACTGGTGAGCAGAAAATCAGCTGTATCGGACGAAAAATGAAAATTTTCGTTTATGGTCGAAAATTCCATGTACGTTTTTTTCGACTATCCGTATGGTCGATTTTTTCAAATTTCTAAAATTCATTTTAAAATTCTGAAAAAAATCTCATAGACTATTTCGGATACGTAGATAACGAATCTGTAATCGAAAAAATTCATTTCGTGAAGGTAACTTGATAATTTGAATCGGAACTGCTCATTTTGACGGAAAAGGCAAAAAGTTGACTTTGATGCGCCATATCTCCGAAACGGACAGACTTACAGATGAGATCGATTCACCAATCGATTTTTCAGACATTTTTCTACTGGTGAGCAGAAAATCAGCTGTATCGGACGAAAAATGAAAATTTTCGTTTATGGTCGAAAATTCCATGTACGTTTTTTTCGACTATCCGTATGGTCGATTTTTTCAAATTTCTAAAATTCATTTTAAAATTCTGAAAAAAATCTCATAGACTATTTCGGATACGTAGATAACGAATCTGTAATCAAAAAAATTTATTTCGTGAAGGTAACTTGATAATTTGAATCGGAACTGCTCATTTTGGCGGAAAAAGCAAAAAGTTGACTTTGATGCGCCATATCTCCGAAACGGACAGACTTACAGATGAGATCGATTCACCAATCGATTTTTCAGACATTTTTCTACTGGTGAGCAGAAAATCAGCTCTATCGGACGAAAAATGAAAATTTTCGTTTATGGTCGAAAATTCCATGTACGTTTTTTCCGACTATCCGTATGGTCGATTTTTTCAAATTTCTAAAATTCATTTTAAAATCCTGAAAAAAATCTCATAGACTATTTCGGATACGTAGATAACGAATCTGTAATCGAAAAAATTCATTTCGTGAAGGTAACTTGATAATTTGAATCGGAACTGCTCATTTCGGAGGAAAAAGCAAAAAGTTGACTTTGACGCGCCATATCTCCGAAACGGACAGACTTACAGATGAGATCGATTCACCAATCGATTTTTCAGACATTTTTCTACTGGTGAGCAAAAAATCAGCCCGATCGGACTAAAAATGAAAATTTTCGTTTATGGTCGAAAATTCCATGTACGTTTTTTTCGACTATCCGTATGGTCGATTTTTCCAAATTTCTAAAATTCATTTCAAAATTCTGAAAAAAATCTCATAGACTATTTCGGATACGTAGATAACGAATCTGTAATCGAAAAAATTCATTTCGTGAAGGTAACTTGATAATTTGAATCGGAACTGCTCATTTTGGCGGAAAAAGCAAAAAGTTGACTTTGATGCGCCATATCTCCGAAACGAACAGACTTACAGATGAGATCGATTCACCAGTCGATTTTTCAGACATTTTTCTACTGGTGAGCAGAAAATCAGCTCCATCAGAGAAAAAATAAAAATTTTCGTCTATGGTCGGAAATTCCATGTACATTTTTTCCGACTATCCGTATGGCCAATTTTTTCAAATTCCGAAAAGTTATTTTGAAATTCTGAAAAAAATCTCATAGACTATTTCGGATACGTAGATAACGAATCTGTAATCGAAAAAATTCAATTCGTAAAAGTAACTTGATAATTTGATTCGGAGCTGCTCATTTTGGCGGAAAAAGCAAAAAGTTGACTTTGATGCTCCATATCTCCGAAACGGTCATACTGACAGATGAGATCGATTCACCGATCGATTTTTCAGACATACTTCTACAGGTGAGCAAAAAATCAACTTCCGAACTCCAGACTCGTGCTAGAATATGTTGCCAATGCCCTATTCTGTTTTCGCGAATCTCGAATAATGACAGACAGATGGATTTACAGGCCACCTTCACCGTGTTCACCGACCACCCGGGCCTCGTCCCGGACCTGACGTCGGCCAACCGACGCCTCTTCGACTCCGAATTCGTGCGACGCTTCGTCCACGGCGTCGCGACGCTGTGCCACCTCGGCGACTGCGGCCGTTTCGCCGTCGAGTTCGTCGGCTCGCAGTTCTGGCCGACGGCGGAAAAACGCGCCTGGAGGCCTTGGCACCACGTCTACTCGCACTGCAAGGTCGGCAAAGGGCAACACCACAATCCGACGGTCAACAACAGCGGTTGGTATGCCTCGACAGGACACCCGGTATCGTAGGGTCGTCGCCAAATGGCGTTTATTGGGACTTCTCCTTGTATACAGGGTGAGTCGAAAATGTGTACCGAGCTTCCTGAGGGTGATAGAACATTGAAAAATAAGTGTAGTTTGATGATTAAACTCATGGCCCAAAATGCATATTAAGGGAGATATATCCTTCCAAAGTTGATAAAATTAAAATAATTTCTCCGCATAACTTCTGAACGATGAAAGCCACCCGATTGAAATTTTGTGCATGAATGTATGTTGTCGAAATACATTTTTTCGTCACACTTCCACATTTCTGATATTGTTATAAAGGGTGTTTTCAGAGGGTGAGTCATGATTTTTTGTAGAAAACTTTTTTCCCTGTATTATTTTCGGTGAAAAAACAGGAGCATTCGATGGAGCGAAGAAAATTACATGAAAAAGGTACTCTTATTCAAATACAAAAAATCGAGCCGTTCGTGAGATATTTGAGTTTTTGTAGTTACATGATATCAGCAGATTGATTTTATTCATCGCGAGATTCATCGGTATAACGATATTTCAGCAGCATTTGCATTTCCGAAGCACTCGCCAAGCATTAGAAGCATATCAGTTTGTTCAGAGAACGAATAACCTGCCATATTTCTCAAAATCTCAGTTGATAATCGCAGTGATAAATGACACAGAAAAACCACACGAACAAATCGACTACAACAATGTTGACTCGAATGTTGATGACATGAACGTCAAAATTGAGAACAAAATTATTCATCATGGCCTGCTAAAATATTGTTACCGGCTCCTGTTTTTTCACCGAAAATAATACAGGGAGAAAAGTTTTCTACAAAAAATCATGACTCACCCTCTGAAAACACCCCTTTATAACAATATCAGAAATGTGGAAGTGTGACGAAAAAATGTATTTTGACAACATACATTCATGCACAAAATTTCAATCGGGTGGCTTTCATCGTTCAGAAGTTATGCGCGGAGAAATTATTTTAATTTTATCAACTTTGGAAGGATATATCTCCTTTAATATGCATTTTGGGCCATGAGTTTAATCATCAAACTACACTTATTTTTCAATGGTCTATCACCCCTAGAAAGCTCGGTACACATTTTTGACTCACCCTGTATACTAGAGATTCTTCTAAGAACTAAACCTCAAATGCATGATAATGGTTTTCATTCTTTCACACGAAAACAGTGCATCGAACGAAACAAAAAAACTACAAATGCTAGTGTCGAAATATTTGAAAAAACGCACGCTCGCAGTGATGAATGTATAAAATGGTAAAAAATGGCTCGGTCCAAAACAACCAGCATCAGAATTCATATTTTCTCACAACGTCTCTCTCTCTATTTGTTGTCGCAGGAAAGTACATTATACGTCTCTTCTGGCTGGGTTCCTGGAGGAAAATCTACGTGGACGATCTGTTACCCGTGGATGAGGACGGTGAAATTTGTCTTCCGTCGCTGCAGACACCGATAGACCACCTCGATCCGTTCGAAAACAAAGAAAAGATGGAAATCAAGAAGGTGGTGGAACTGTGGCCTTTTCTGTTGTCGAAAGCTCTTTTGAAATTGGCAAATTTGACTCGGAGTCGAAGTGAAGAAATGGTGGACTTCGATATCATCCAATGTTTGTCAGGTTGGATACCATACAAAATTAGTACTAGAGGTGAGTAGCATACTGGGTGGCCCAATGAAAACGAAACAACTCCGATTTTACAAAGTTATCGTTCTCAGAAAAAAAAAACGCTCGGACCGGTTGATTTTTATTTCGACGGGGAAATATTTTGCACATGTTTTCGACTTTTCCACTTCAAACCCCTCGGAGGGTTGAGCTCCAATCCTTGAATCTCAAGGGGTCAAGTAATACATCATTTTGAAGGTAATCGAAATCTCTTACCAACGCTTCCTTGTTTTTGGAATTCAATGCAGTAGTTCTCGAGGAAACACGTTTATGCAAATAATCGACTAGTGATGGAAAGTAACGCTTTTTTCCCCTTCGATCATCACTATTTCTCATTTTGTAGTTAGAACGATGTTCATCTGAGAAGTGCCTTATGTGTTTTTCTGAAATCCTGTCCTATCCGACATTACATGAAGAATAATTTATTTTAATGTTAGTTCCTTGATCTCTCAGTGAAATGCAAACCTTGTTTCGTGTTCATTGGGCCATCATGTATATCTGGAGATACTTGCAAATAAAACTCAAGTTGGAACCTTCACCAGGACGGTTTGAGAAAGTTCTGTTAAAGAACTCGTTTGATCTGTCTAACTAATGTAATCTCATTCGAACTCTCCTACTAATTCATCCTGTAAACAATGTGTGACGCAGTTTTATAGGATCAGCAAGAGTATTTTACGCTTTTCTGTTCCTTGCGAAGAGGTACTTTACTGTTCACATGTTCGAAGTTCAATTCCCCATTCGTCAAAAGTTATAAAAGACGTGGAACCTCATCGAGACTACATTTGAAGAAACCAAAACCTAAATTCTTCCTAGTTGAATCGACGTGGAGAATGAGAGATGACAAAACGTGGTGGTTTTCCAAAGCATAGAGTTGTCAAGTAGAATTTTATTCAACGTATCTGTGATGTTACTTTCTACTGTTCAATAAATCCAAGTTCACAGCAACCGTCGGAAAATAAAATCTTCAATGGACATTGCAGGTATGTCAGCAAAGTCAATTTGGGAACTGTGTCTTCAATATACAGCTCAGTATAAATGGCAAGACAGCACCTCGAGCAAGCAGAAAATGAGCAGAAGCAAGCTTTCAATCGGCGTCGCCAGCAAATCGAGATGCAACGTTCTAGAGAGCAAAGATGACCCGGAGAAGTACGTACTGGTACTTTGTTCGCGACACGAAAACTGTTCTATACCCCAATGCGACTCCCATTGCTTGTTGATCGAACAGACGAGAAATGTCTCTTTGGTCAAGCCATCCAAAGAGGAAGGTAGGACATAGTGTATTGTGTGACAAATTTCCTGAATTCGACATGGTCTTGTCCCTTTGCTGGTTAGTGAAGGATTTGTAGACTTGAATATTTTTCTTTCGGAAATTCTGGGATCAAAGTTACTAATATAGGTGGTGAGTTTTGTTTTGATCGATCGAATTTCGCGAAATTCAGTTCAGTGTTTGCGAAATAGACAAGACGATATACTATTACAGATTTTCCACTGTGGAAGCGCTACAGGTGGCTGGATTGGGCCATCGAAAATGACATTCTACCGCCCAAAGAGAGTACCACCCCCATCAAATGTCTGAAATTGATGGACCCCTTCAGGAAACTCTGCGACAAACTCTATGAAGACGATACGAATACGGGAAAAGATAATTTCATGCACAGTAAGTGGACAGGCTTTTCCTCCGAACAACAAACCCACTAGAAGGATCACAAAACAAATATTCTGAAGCTAACATGAATTCCCAGAATTATCATAATATTAGTACCCAATCGTCGCCAGTGTTGTCATAGCCAATCATCAGAAAGTGATAAATAGTCCATAATATTTGAAGTCCTCTATGAATTCATGTAGTTCAATGCACAAATATGATAATAAATTTGGGTCATGACGATTATGAATCAGTTCTGATTAATAGAAGATTGCTACATTATTCTGAGACTTAGCAATTTTACTTCCTTGGGGGGCTCGAGGACCAGCATGGGTATATCGTGAATACTTTTTGCTCAACGTTGCAACACCGCAATTTGATATTGACAGTCGACGGCGATTATTGCTTTGTTTGGTATCTGTCATTATTTACGTTTCGATTTATCGATATTATTCAACTTGTGTTTAGTTTTGTGTACTCAGAATTCATCAGAAACTCAGTTTACTTCCTGTTTTGGTGATTTGATATAATGGTGAGACGTTGTGAGGTGTGTTAAAGACAATGTTGAACCGGCGATCAAAACACGTCATTTCATAGGTGAGTCGTATCATTGTCGTATCATTCGAGATTTTGAAGCAATTCCCCAAACGGAATGGATGAAAATGAATTTAAATTGAATTGATTAGATTATATTGATTATACCCATAGGTCAGCTGCGACAGTGTCTTGTCATTGTTCATTTTCCCACCAAGAAATGCTGAAAAGTACTACTGAAATTGTTACGGATTTTCAATTTGGTTTCATCATGAATTAATAATAAATTCGACCCCCTCTGACAACACGGCACTGGTGCTGGGAGAATCAGCTCCTGCTATCCTTGTTTAGACAAAGATAGATACTATAGATGTTGCTTCCAAACAAACTGTATTGCCAGGGCTGTGGATTACTTATCTAGTCTGTTCAATGATCGAAGGGCTTTTCCATGATTCAGTCATCATCATTATTATTTTCAGGTGCTTTGAGTGGTGAAAGTAAAAGAAGACTAGAATTCAAGTTGACACCCAACGTTACAAAATGGCTGGACTTCGACCAAGTGTCCGAGGATATACCTCATTTGATAGTCTATTTCAAACCCTCGAAGTTCCCAGTGAAAGTGCGAATATCCGATTTCAGTTCGAGAATCGCAGTCAAGGAAACAAAATCCCCCATATTGAAAACTCTAGAGGAAAGCATGGTGCAAGATGTGAAAGAAATAATAAGACCGCAGTCCGCGATTTACCATAAAAATGAACCAGTGTATATGCTGAGTGACTCACTATCCGATAAAAAGATCGTCATCAATTTGACTCAAGTGGGCGCCCAACAAGTTTTACTGCCTGAAGATGATGAAGACAGCAATGCAGAAACTGTGGAAGATTCAGACTCCGAGTGCGGAATATGCTTGTCTTCCATCCTAGAAAGGCTAAAGAAGAGAAACGAGATGCCAGTTGTTAAAAAAGACAGAAACATCATCAAAATAGTACCCAACAAGTACCAGTATCGCGTAGAAGGGCATTTGGTGTTATACAAGTTCAAATGGTACTCTGATCGAGTGGATGATGTAGTATCTTCGATGAGAACGTACGGATCCGGTACTATAGTTTTGAACTTGAAACCAGGTAGATTCCTGTTCAGGTTGTTGATCAAAACTGATACTTCCTATGTCACGCAGGTATGGGTTCATATCCGTCAACATACGTCAACAATAACAAAAATGATAGGTTTCAAATGAAACTACAGGTCATCGCCTGTAGCTTCTGGTATCGACATATTGAAAATCGGTGTTGCCAGCTCTACTCGTTAGAAAGTTATTTTACATTTCATACTGATACACCTTTGTTCTTTGCGCTGAGTGTTGAGTAGTAAAATTGTGACTTTATTTCACCAGATTCTGTCAGATACACCCCTTTGCGTCGGGTATCTGGAGGAAATCTACCCACTTTTAGCCGAAGAACCATATTTGATCCTCAGAACCAACGAGATTTTGGCGAAGAGCTTTCAAGATTTGATAAAATCTTTCGGAAAGGAAGACTATCTCAGCAAACTCCGACAATTCTTCAACTCCTACAAACCCGCCTGCCAACTCAACAAACGAGAACTCTTGACGATCCACGAAGTTTTCTACAAAGAATTGAGAAAATTCATCGGCAGTGAGCTAGGCGAAGCCGATTTGATGGCAGTTAGAGTTTTATTGAAGCAATGGCAATTTCCCCATTGGAAATACAACGTCGAAGACATTTCTAGGTTCTGTTACCGACCCTTCGAAGAAGACATGAAGTACATCGATATAATAAGGAAGGCCGCAGTGGTTATTCAAACCTTCTTCAGAGGTGTATTCGAAAGACAAATGATGAAAAGGCATTCCCTCCACGACAAACACCATAAAGAAACTGTGGAAAGTCTGCAACACGTCCACTCACTATTGCACAATGATGGTTTGTATTTAGAAGGTTTAATTTGCATCGTCAAGCTTGAATGTGGAGCGTCACACATTTGTCGATAAAACGTCACACATCCGTCACTAAATCGTCACACGCACGTCATAATAGTGTCACATGTTCTTCATCGCAGCGTCACCAAAGCGTCAAATATTTGTCGATAAATCCCTACACATCCGTTGCTGGTGCGTCACACATTCGTTTGGAAATCATCGAATCGACAAATCGTCAAACATCCGTCACTTGAATATCCCACATTCATAACCAAAGCGTCACACATTCGTCGATAAAACGTCACACATGCGTCACACGCTCGTCATAATAGTGTCACATGTTCTTCATCGTAGCGTCACCAAAGCGTCACACGTTCGTCGATAAAACGTCGCACATCCATCACCAAAGCGTCAAATACTTGTCGAAAAATCCCTACACATCCGTTGCTGAAGCGTCACACGCACGTTATAATAGTGTCAATAGTGTTCCTTATCGCAGCGTCACCAAAGCGTCAAATATTTGTCGATGAATCCCTACACATTCGTTGCTGGTGCGTCACACATTCGTTTGGAAATCATCGAATCGACAAATCGTCAAACATCCGTCATTTGAATATCCCACATCCACTACTAAAAAGTCACACATTTGTCGATAAAACGTCACACATCCGTCACTGAAGCGTCACACGCACGTCATAATAGTGTCACATGTTCTTCATCACAGCGTCACCAAAGCGTCACACATTCGTCGATAAAACGTCGCACATCCATCACCAAAGCGTCAAATATTTGTCGATGAATCCCGACACATCCGTTGCTGGAGCGTCACACATTCGTTTGGAAATCATCGAATCGACGAATCGTCAAACATCCGTCACTTGAATATCTCACATTCATCATCGAAGATTCTTCGATAAAACGTCACACATCCGTCACTGAAGCATCACACGTACGTCACAATAGTGTCACACATTTGTCAATAAAAAGTCACACATCCGTCACTGAAGCATCACACATGTCACAATAGTGTCACACATTTGTCAATAAAACGTCACACATCCGTCACTGAAGCGTCACACGTACGTCACAATAGTGTCACATGTTCTTCATGACAGCGTCACACATTTGTCAATAAAACGTCACACATATGTGACTGAACCGTCAGACGTACGTCACAATATCGTCACATGTTCTTCATGACAGCGTCACGAAAGCGTCACACATTAGAGTCACGCATTCGTAACGCGAACGTCACACGTTACGAAAATCGCAGGAATAATGTTGCTGCAACATTTCCACCGACATCCTGACGTACGCAGAATAAAGGAAACTCGAGATTTCGGCGACGACTTCGACAACGAAGTCACCCTCTATCAGTTCACCAACTCGACGCGCATCTCCGACCAAGGATGGAACTTCATTTGCCGGCAAACGTTCTACGTTTCGTCGATGGAGCCGATCATCGTCAGGGTGAGCATGTTCTGCGATCTGTACAGGTATAGCGTGCGCGTTTTCGACAACGACAACGGCAACGAGATGAAGATCCACACCGATGCGGTGTTGCCGGACGAGTATTCTTTCAACGCCAACGGATATACGGTGCTGTGCCACGGCATGCAACAAGTGCAAACCGCCAAACAGTTGTATTACAAGTTGAGCTACGTGATCATGAAAGAGACGACCGAGAAATTGCTTCACTTTCCTCACAATCCGACCAAGAACGAGTCCATCATCGGAAACTATATTCCGAGCAAGAGAAACGGCATATGCAGGTATAGTTGATTTTTTTTTTCAATTCCTGACGGTTTGAACGGAACGGGGGACTTCTTGATTTACGATCAATGCCAATTGTTATTTCTCAAGAAGTTGGAGGAATATAAAAATATAAAAAAGGCATAGATCGCCCACCTTTCTACGATGTTCTAGAGAAGTCAATGATTTGGTGAGTGTCGTATCATCGACTAGGCGAATAGCTCTCTTCTGAATTGAATCTGAGAGCTTTAGCGTATGTTTGGGGGCTGAGCTCCAAACATGTGAGCAGTACTCCAGGACAGGTCGAATTTGTCCTTCGTAGATCATAAGCAGTTGATGGGATGTAAAGTATCTCTTCGCACGGAAAAGAAAACCGAGTTTTTGTGAAGCAGTTTTCGCAATGGACCTCACATGATCGTCCCATGAGAGAGCACTGTTGGTGGTGACACCCAGCATGGATATTGACGACCTCATATAGGAACAGTGGTGGTACCCGACATCATCGAATTGGGCATTGTGTGATCAGCCTTCTTGGTGAACATACAAGCTTGAGTTTTAGTTGCATTGAACTGTACTAGATTCTCAGATCCCCATTTCAGAATTCTTGTCAGATCCTCATCAAAAGCATCGACCTGTCTTCGTCTTACACCTCTGGCCTCGTTTGATGATATAGTGGCTCTGGAGGAAAAGGCGGAATGAAGTGTACTATCATCCGCCAAAGCTATGAACTGGGCTGCAGGTCACATTCAACAAATCATTGATATATTACATAATTATTAGTATTGATGAAGTCTACTTCGAATGGAATACTGAAATAACAGGGTGTACCACACTCTTTACTGATTTACAATTTTCAAGCTCCATGTAAAGTTATGTTTTGAAAGAATAGCATTGAAACAAATTTTCGAATTTCATCATGAAACACCCATTTTGAGAATTGTGGTATTGAAATATAATTCAGTCAACAACCTTTTTTGCTTGAACAAACTGAAGTGGCTAACAAAAAAATACAAATTCAATAATAAGAAACTGCCAATGAACATATTTTGTTTCATATGCATATAATATTTGTTATTTCTGTCGAAGTTTCTGTACATTCAAGAGTGAAATGGATTGTTATTGAATAAGAAAATATTTTATGAACAATTGAATTCTCATATATTTTTGATATCCCTATTAGATCGAGCTTAGAGAGAGATCATAAGGATCATAAAGATCATAAGGAAGACTATTGGCATTGTCGACACATTTTGATTCGTATTGAGAAATACGACATTGTCAGCTGTTTTCAATCGAATCGAGTTGATACAGTCTCAGATTATTCTTTATCTATTTTTGTTCGGGTTGACAAAAGTCATCCTCATTGGTGTCTCTAGGAAACTAGCATATTGAGTATTATTGAATTCCATTAGATTTTCGATATTCGTCAAGTCGGAGCACGTGATAGCGACAATACAATTCAACACAAACTATCGCAAAACGAAAATCAACGTGAAACTGTACAAGGACGAGGAAATCGTGAGAGAAAAGTCGGGCGTGGGCAGCGTTCTTGTGCCAGTCGTCATGTTGGGGCTGCCAGTCCATGATTCCTGCAGGAAAATCTACGCAGATGATCCAACGAGATACGCCGAAAAGAAATCGACTGTGAGAGGTGAAATTCTCACTATTTTCTACGGAATCATCATGCCTTTATTTACGACAACCGATTTTTGGCTCGAGTGGTATTTCAGGAAGTGACAATTTTCAAGTAGACAGAACTTTTCAAAAAATCTACCGATTTTCAATCGGATTAAAGTAATCGGAAGTTGAATGCTTTCTGCGTAAGATGCATCGCTCGAAACTCATTGAGTTCTATCGATTCATAATACAACAGGTGTTCAAGAACAGTATTACAAAAAAAGAAAAAGTTTGGATAGTGCCATATCCGCTGGATATATTTGTATTTTTTTGTAAATCGAATCCAATTCCCAGTTTTCAATACCATTTCTCGAATCGAAGTCGTAGAAAAAGTATAGTCATAAAACTCCTCCACGAACTCGACACGTCGACAATGCTTCTACATGATGAACGAATCTGAAATTCGATTGTTCCTTGAGGTATACACAAATCGAGGATGAGGAGTCACACCAGCAGCATGGAGGATAGAGACGAGATCAACGAGACGTACATCTTGGAGGTGGACGTGATGGAAGATTCTTGGCCACTGACGGCGGCAGAGTGGGAAGTCGTGAAGAGGTTGCAAGCCGACAAACTTGTCGGAGGACCAGATGGACTCGACGTCGACAGGTATTATTTTTTTTTCATTTCGGACCCGTGGATAACGAAACTGTGATCGGAAGAAATCAATTCGTTGAGATAACGAAGAAATCTCGCTCCTAAATGCGTTTTTCGCCAAAAATCGCACTATTTTCACTTTGACGCTCCATATCTCCGGAACGATCAGTCTTAGAGATTTGATCGACCCACAGATCGATTTCTCGTTCGATTTTCATCTAGATCACAGAGTTTCAAACAATTCGTTCTGGAAATGAGGAATTTCGTTTATGTCAGAAAGTCCAAGGTACATATTTATCGGATAATCGTAGCTTGGAAATTTCGAAATTTTTATTTATCAAATTAAAAATCTGAAAAAATTCACAGCCACTAATTCGGACCCGTAGAAAACGAATCTGCGATCGAAATAGATGAATTCATCTCGATACCAGAGAAATCTCGCTCCTAAGTGCGTTTTTTGCCAAAAACCGCACTATTTTCACTTTGACGCTCAATATCTCCGGAACGGTTGGTCTTAGAGATTTGATCGACCCACAGACCGATTCCTCGTTCAATTTTCATCTAGATCACAGAGTTTCAAACAATTCGTTCTGGAAATGAGGAATTTCGTTCATGTCAGAAAGTCCAAGGTACATATTTATCGGATAATCGTAGCTTGGAAATTTCGAAATTTTTATTTATCAAATTAAAAATCTGAAAAAATTCACAGCCACTAATTCGGACCCGTAGAAAACGAATCTGCGATCGAAATAGATGAATTCATCTCGATACCGGAGAAATCTCGCTCCTAAGTGCGTTTTTTGCCAAAAATCGCACTATTTTCACTTTGACGCTCCATATCTCCGGAACGATCAGTCTTAGAGATTTGATCGACCCACAGATCGATTTCTCGTTCGATTTTCATCTAGATCACAGAGTTTCAAACAATTCGTTCTGGAAATGAGGAATTTCGTTTATGTCAGAAAGTCCAAGGTACATATTTATCGGATAATCGTAGCTTGGAAATTTCGAAATTTTTATTTATCAAATTAAAAATCTGAAAAAATTCACAGCCACTAATTCGGACCCGTAGAAAACGAATCTGCGATCGAAATAGATGAATTCATCTCGATACCAGAGAAATCTCGCTCCTAAGTGCGTTTTTTGCCAAAAACCGCACTATTTTCACTTTGACGCTCAATATCTCCGGAACGGTTGGTCTTAGAGATTTGATCGACCCACAGATCGATTCCTCGTTCGATTTTCATCTAGATCACAGAGTTTCAAACAATTCTTCCTGGAAATGCGAAATTTTGTTTATGTCAGAATGTCCAAAGTACATATTTATCGGATAATCGTAGCTTGGACATTTCGAAATTTTTATTTATCAGATTAAAAATCTGAAAAAATTCATAACCACTAACTCGGATCCGTAGAAAACGAATCTGAGATCTAAATAGATGGATTCGTCTCAATAACGGAGTAATCTCGCTCCTAAGTGCGTTTTTTTTCCAAAAACCGCACTATTTTCACTTTGACGCTCCATATCTCCGGAACGGTTGGTCTTAGAGATTTGATCGACCCACAGATCGATTCCTCGTTCGATTTTCATCTAGATCACAGAGTTTCAAACAATTCGTTCTGGAAATGAGGAATTTCGTTTATGTCAGAAAGTCCAAGGTACATATTTATCGGATAATCGTAGCTTGGAAATTTCGAAATTTTTATTTATCAAATTAAAAATCTGAAAAAATTCACAGCCACTAATTCGGACCCGTAGAAAACGAATCTGCGATCGAAATAGATGAATTCATCTCGATACCAGAGAAATCTCGCTCCTAAGTGCGTTTTTTGCCAAAAACCGCACTATTTTCACTTTGACGCTCAATATCTCCGGAACGGTTGGTCTTAGAGATTTGATCGACCCACAGACCGATTCCTCGTTCAATTTTCATCTAGATCACAGAGTTTCAAACAATTCGTTCTGGAAATGAGGAATTTCGTTCATGTCAGAAAGTCCAAGGTACATATTTATCGGATAATCGTAGCTTGGAAATTTCGAAATTTTTATTTATCAAATTAAAAATCTGAAAAAATTCACAGCCACTAATTCGGACCCGTAGAAAACGAATCTGCGATCGAAATAGATGAATTCATCTCGATACCAGAGAAATCTCGCTCCTAAGTGCGTTTTTTGCCAAAAACCGCACTATTTTCACTTTGACGCTCAATATCTCCGGAACGGTTGGTCTTAGAGATTTGATCGACCCACAGATCGATTCCTCGTTCGATTTTCATCTAGATCACAGAGTTTCAAACAATTCTTCCTGGAAATGCGAAATTTTGTTTATGTCAGAATGTCCAAAGTACATATTTATCGGATAATCGTAGCTTGGACATTTCGAAATTTTTATTTATCAGATTAAAAATCTGAAAAAATTCATAACCACTAACTCGGATCCGTAGAAAACGAATCTGAGATCTAAATAGATGGATTCGTCTCAATAACGGAGTAATCTCGCTCCTAAGTGCGTTTTTTTTCCAAAAACCGCACTATTTTCACTTTGACGCTCCATATCTCCGGAACGGTTGGTCTTAGAGATTTGATCGACCCACAGATCGATTCCTCGTTCGATTTTCATCTAGATCACAGAGTTTCAAACAATTCGTTCTGGAAATGAGGAATTTCGTTTATGTCAGAAAGTCCAAGGTACATATTTATCGGATAATCGTAGCTTGGAAATTTCGAAATTTTTATTTATCAAATTAAAAATCTGAAAAAATTCACAGCCACTAATTCGGACCCGTAGAAAACGAATCTGCGATCGAAATAGATGAATTCATCTCGATACCAGAGAAATCTCGCTCCTAAGTGCGTTTTTTGCCAAAAACCGCACTATTTTCACTTTGACGCTCAATATCTCCGGAACGGTTGGTCTTAGAGATTTGATCGACCCACAGACCGATTCCTCGTTCAATTTTCATCTAGATCACAGAGTTTCAAACAATTCGTTCTGGAAATGAGGAATTTCGTTCATGTCAGAAAGTCCAAGGTACATATTTATCGGATAATCGTAGCTTGGAAATTTCGAAATTTTTATTTATCAAATTAAAAATCTGAAAAAATTCACAGCCACTAATTCGGACCCGTAGAAAACGAATCTGCGATCGAAATAGATGAATTCATCTCGATACCGGAGAAATCTCGCTCCTAAGTGAGTTTTTTGCCAAAAACCGCACTATTTTCAATTTGACGCTCCATATCTCCGGAACGGTCAGTCTTAGAGATTTGATCGACCCACAGACCGATTCCTCGTTCGATTTTCATCTAGATCACAGAGTTTCAAACAATTCGTTCTGGAAATGAGGAATTTCGTTTATGTCAGAAAGTCCAAGGTACATATTTATCGGATAATCGTAGCTTGGAAATTTCGAAATTTTTATTTATCAAATTAAAAATCTGAAAAAATTCACAGCCACTAATTCGGACCCGTAGGAAACGAATCTGCGATCGAAATAGATGAATTCATCTCGATACCGGAGAAATCTCGCTCCTAAGTGCGTTTTTTGCCAAAAATCGCACTATTTTCACTTTGACGCTCCATATCTCCGGAACGGTTGGTCTTAGAGATTTGATCGACCCACAGATCGATTCCTCGTTCGATTTTCATCTAGATTACAGAGTTTCAAACAATTCTTCCTGGAAATGCGAAATTTTGTTTATGTCAGAATGTCCAAAGTACATATTTATCGGATAATCGTAGCTTGGACATTTCGAAATTTTTATTTATCAGATTGAAAATCTGAAAAAATTCATAACCACTAATTCGGATCCGTAGAAAACGAATCTGAGATCGAAATAGATGGATTCGTCTCAATAACGGAGTAATCTCGCTCCTAAGTGCGTTTTTTTTTCCAAAAACCGCACTATTTTCACTTTGACGCTCCATATCTCCGGAACGGTTGGTCTTAGAGATTTGATCGACCCACAGATCGATTCCTCGTTCGATTTTCATCTAGATCACAGAGTTTCAAACAATTCTTCCTGGAAATGCGAAATTTTGTTTATGTCAGAATGTCCAAAGTACATATTTATCGGATAATCGTAGCTTGGACATTTCGAAATTTTTATTTATCAGATTAAAAATCTGAAAAAATTCATAACCACTAAGTCGGATCTGTAGAAAACGAATCTGAGATCGAAATAGATGGATTCGTCTCAATAACGGAGTAATCTCGCTCCTAAGTGCGTTTTTTTTCCAAAAACCGCACTATTTTCATTTTGACGCTCCATATCTCCGGAACGGTTGCTCTTACAGCTCCAACAATTGCCGAGGTACATATTCACCGGATTATCGCATTCTCCCGAAAATTCTGATTCCGGATTTTCTTTCCGTAAAAATATCAATGAATTTTCCAGGAAGCCTTCGACGACAGAAGTTGAAAGTCCATTCTGGACCTTGCTGATAATTTCTGGGTTCGCCGATGTTCTGAAATTCGTGATCGACGAAAAACGAGAAATGGAACTCAAACAAATCAAGATCAGGTGGTACGACAATGATCCTTCGAGATACTACAAATCCGTACAACTAAGGTGATCATTATTTTTCTTCATCGACCTTACATCATGAACACGAATAAATTTTCAACGATAATAATGACCATAAATTTCTTCAGAATGATTACAAAACCCCACGAAGTAAATAACTCGTGTTGTTCGAATAATTCGATAAATGAACTATGCTTGGATGATAGAGTTGTATACTATATTTCACCTACAATCATTCGAATAACGAACCTGGTGAGAGGAAGTGACAGCGTCGATGATTTTTCTTTATCTGTTGACGAAGAAATTGTGACAAACAGTTATTCCTTGATCGTTATTTTTCATTATTTTATATAGTTAATGTTATTTCAACAGGAATGAATATCTCGAAGAAAACGAGATAATCAACGGTGGAAGATGTTTGAATTCCGAAGCGAGGAGTCTCGATCCGGAGATTTTCGAAGAAGAAATTTTGCCCCCTTACGAATCTTACTTCGATTCGTTTAGGAAGATACCACCTGGTGCAGAAGGCGGTGAAAGGTATCGCATAAAATGATGATAATTGTCGAGAAAGTGAACGCTGTACTGAAAAAAAAAAACACATCCTGATGCATACGATCTCCAAGAAAAATTCATTGATCGAGAAAAAAAATTGAAAGTGTATTTTTCGACAATCAAAATCGTACTTGGAGATAAAAGTTCTCAAAAACACATCAATGAAGCGATCGAATGATAATATTGATGCAATCACGAATTCATGAAATGAATGAAGAAATTAATTAGAGAAAATATCACTTCATTGGTTTATTTTGTATCTTCATGAGTGGTATTCGATGTGAAATAAGCGTGCTCTTCCAGATAGATATCGAATATTGTAAATTGAAGTGGAAAAAGCGAAAATAAATGCTGTTCGAATATCTAACAGGAATAATAATACGGATTTTGAATGCGATTCTTGTAATAGGATTTATTTCATTCCTCAAATGATCTAGTGAGTTCTAGGATAATCTAGTATTATATTGCATCGATCGATGAATTGGATTTTTTCGAAATATACATTGTTGAAAATGCATTATGTCTGAGAGTCAATTCACTTATTATAGCAAGTGCAAGTTCGATTGAATTTTCGAATACATATATATAAATCAGTGTTATCATAGGTTTTCTTTTCGTGCTGCCAAAATATCGAAAAATCTAATCGCTATCATTCCATGTCATTCCAGAAAAGTGAAGAGCATCGCTGAAATCGAAAAGGATATAGAAACAGAATTCCATCGATTGGTGAGATATCGCGAATACCACGAAAATATACTTGCCGAACTTGAGAGAATGCAGATAAACCAGATTGAGAATTACAATTTGACAAAGGACTGGTACAACGGTTAGTATTATGTATATTGTGCAAGCTAAAAAAGTCATAATGATTTTTTCATGATTTTTTGAATTGAAATAGAAAAAAAGAAAGAACAAACAAGAATTTCTCCTTGGGATATCGAAGAAAAGAAATCATGGAAAATTTAAAAAAAAAGATCTTCTACTCTCATGAGCTTTATTTTTCAGAATGTCGCTTGGAATCCGAAAGAATGATGGAGGATGCTAGAAAGCGCAAACAGAAGTATATCGAACACGCTTTAGAATCGACGAATATTTCGAAACGAAAAGACAACAAGGAGAAAAAATCGACCAAGAAGCCAAAGAAGAAATGATGGTGACTATCAAACTGTTCGAACGTTCGAGATAGTGAGGTTTACAGGGTGTAAACAAAAAAGTGCCAAAAAATTCTCAACTAAATCGTTTCGCACCTATTCATTGACACCCCGTATATATTTCATCACATCTACAATGAGGAACAGTGCGTTTCAGAATGTATTCCATGTTTTGTGAGCTTTTTGAAATATGCATGCCTATAGTTTAGGGAAGCATAAAATGAATACGATCTCAATAAATAAGACTGCCTAGTGTTTTTATACATCCCAGATCTGACCTGGTATGAATCGATTCCGCTTGAATATTACATAAAACAGGGTGGCCACACCCTGCGTGATACATATTCCGGAAAGTTCATTCGAACCAATCGATGAAAATAAACTTTGGTGCGCTACCATGTTAGATTCATCGGAAGCTATGGAGATTGATGTTCCTCAGGCAACCATACTGGGACATAAAGTTTTTCATTGTTTTCATCAATGACCTTCCAGAACATGTGAATGGAAACTGTTGAAGGAAACACGAATGAGCCATTTTTCCAAGTGCCAAGCTGTTTCTGTTTTAGGCATCCACATTTGATAAAAAATTGAAATGAGAGATCCTACAGCATTACACAGCAATGAAAATGGATGATACATTATACCAAATACGAAAATATATAGAGTTTATTGATGTTGAAACTTTTCTTGCATTGAGAGTATTAGGGAAGACAGGTCATTTATGTTTTTTCACGTTTTTCAAGTTTTTTACGTCTGCTCTTCGTTTTTTTCACGTTTTCATGACGCATTTTCATATTTTTGACGTTGATGGATTCACACCGTAACCGTTGAAAAGGTGGTAAAACGTACGCGTCTATGAAATCATGAAGAAAATCGTCACACTCCAGGTAAAAATGATAGGCAGTCGTGAAAAAACATGGAAAAAAGCAGAAGAGGGAGAAAAAGTGCAGAGAAGATCACGTTCCAGTCGAAAAAGAACGTCACAAATCCACCTCACCAAAGTCACGTATGATGGTTTTTGACAAATATATGTGTTTTGGCGAAGTCGCCGATGGCGAGTTTTGTGTATTTTGGCGAAGTCGCGCATGCTGTTAGATGCGTTTTGGGAAAGTGACGTGTGTTACGTTTGATACGCGTGCAGGTGTCATAGTTCTATGGTTGCTGTACTACTCAAAGACTACTTTAGCATCTACCAAGAGTGATGTTTGAAAAGAAAAAGTCTAATACTCAGAAAGATTGGGAACCGACTCAATCCTCGGAAGTTAGTAGTGTTCTTTCCAAAATAGGTTGATACTCTCAAATATGTGAGAACTTCTCGATGCACTCTGAAGTATACAGAGGTTCTATCAAGTTTTCCGAAATTCCCACGATATTCAACATCAGAAAACAACGATTCGTGAACATCAAGAATGTATAGACGCAAAAATCAAATCGACCGAAACAGCTACTACAAACGGGCACCCCCCAGTTTCCATATCGTCACCCTGTATAGCGCTTTGCTCCAGGAGATCCGATTCGCCTCGACAAATATTGAATGAAGATATGAAGCTGAGACCATATTAAGTACATGCTTCTGGGAAATCTTTCCGAACGGATTTCGTAACAATGCAGCAAGTATTTCATCTATTTTCGATGCCGTTGGGGCCACCTTTTCTCAATTCGAAACCAATTCGAAAATGTTCGAAACGAAAGTTCTTTGATACAGTCCGAAAGAAATGTCCAATAGTCGTTTCTGAATTTTGGCCCTCTTCAGACTCGTCCCCATTTTCTAAAAAAGTTCGTTCGTCAATATCAGTCAACAGGTGAATCTGATAAGGAATACAAAACATATTTTCTTCTCTTCCTTCGCTCGAAAACTGTATAATTGATTGAATATTCAATCAAGACATTTTAATTAATGGTGTACACTTGAAAATAACCCGCCATAATTTCGAATGAACCTCCGCCAATTTCAATAATAATCGATTGATCGATCAATTTCAATATTCAGTAATGATTCCAAGAGGAAATGAATCAAAACTTCTATGAATTGGGTGCAAAAACAATCAAGAACAATATTTTTCTAGTATACCACCACTTTTCCGTTTATTGATTTTTCTCATGATACTGAAGAGTTCCATTTCCGTGTAATTTCATTTCTAATTTCATTTCACTGTCAAGAAAATATACGTGTCATGACATCCATCATGAGAGAAACACGAATTCCTCATTCCCGGAGATATTCTGTGCAATAATGAAGGAGTTACTTGCTCAAAAGCGACTTCATGTTTCAATAAAGATATTCTCGTTGATGATTTTATATTTGAGTTGTTCACTTCTTGTTGAGTTGAGTTGTTGATTTCTATCTCTATCTGAGATAATATGAGTTGTTATTCATTTTCAATCCTGAGTTACAGCTGCAATCAATTTTTTTTGTTAGAAATTGACCAAGCCTGTGACAGAAAATTGTTTAACAGCAACCCCACAATATTTCAAAGCAAGATAGTCGGGCAAGGAACATAGATGAGACACCCTGTATAAACGAATATACGCGTGTACATACGATGATATTATCAAACACAAACTCTGAATCAGAGACAGAACTAGAAAAAAAAACATACATGGAATTCATAATTACTGTAAGTGACTTACAGATGTTCTACTTTTCTGACAAGATGGGCCAAAACTATCCTGTTCAACACCCTAATATTACCTCATTTTACCTACTGTTCCACAATACCTCATCTACTGAATCAAAATGAAATGTCCAGATTTGGGAAACTTCAAAATCGAGCTATGAGAATCATACTCATATGCTCATAGAGAAAACCCATTGAGCATATGTTGAAGGAAATGCAGTGGTTGTCAATAGATGACTTCTTCGAATATAATACACTTATATTCATATTCCAGATCAAACCAAATACTGCTCCAGGTTATTTGAGAAATATCGTTAATTACAATCCTGATGTGCATACCCACAATATAAGATCACGAAATGATTTCCACATACACAAACATTCGTATTTTTCAAAGGTCTGAAAAGATTCAATCAGATGTCTCTAGAAATCAAATCCTCAAATTCCTTGAACAAGTTCAAACAGAATTTAAAAATGTTTCTTCACTCTCCTAGTCCAGGAACTTGAAAGGGAATTTCTCTTTGTAATTTCATAATACTCTGCACAAGTATACTTATGTTTCTCCCTTCTCTTCGACTGATCTCAATGTGTAGTTTTTATGAGTGACATGTCCGTACTAGTTTCACTTTACTTGACCAAATTTTATAATCTTATTAGTTTTATTTTATATGTCCAAATTTCCATGTGTATTTTTTCGAATTTCTATCTCTATCGGCTTATATAACTCAATGAAGGAATTTCATATATAATTCAAGTGCAAGTTCTGAGCAAATATCCATTCAGATGAATTCATCTTCAATTCATGAGAATACAAATGAATGATTCACCTGGTATACTATTCCATAACTGCTGGGAAATAAAAAAAAAACGTGATCCTGATAGTTCCCATCTCGATATCATCTTCCCAAACATTATGAATTACGAAAATGATTACATCGAATGCGTATACAATGATATAAGTGAAACAAATGAGGGCGACTCGGATAATGATAGTGCCATAATTGTATTACAGAAAGAGCATAATGACACAGGTTTTTCCGATCATGGGAAACGATCATTGAATACCTTTTTGTAATGGAATAATTCCACAGTGAGATTATTTTTTCTTTTGTATTGTTATAATATTACCTCTAATCTTCCGACAACGACCTTTGCGATTGTCAGGAAATGCTTCACATTACAGTTATGATGTGAGTCCATGTCGAGGTGTAGGAAGCTGGTAATTTCTACTGATTTCCATTAATGAATGCAAATTCGAGTTAGTCAATTAGATAGAATATCATTCATGATTGGTTCGTAAAATCGAAAACATCATGTTAATATTGATTTAATAGCTTCTTCCTTGAGGTGTACTAAGATGATCTTTCTTGGGGCTAACTTTAATTTACATCAACTCCAAAATAAGAAGCCCTATTGACTTCATAATGACGTAGTTTTCAGTAGGAGAACATTAGCCGAAGTGGAATGAACCCACTTTGATTCCATTTCCTTACACACATCCGGTTTCGAAATGCTACCGGATACGAATTTTCTTCGATGTCCTCGGTCGTCAGGCCGTTTTCATCGTAGGAAAATTCTCCACTCGATTTGGGAATTCCAATTTTTCCGATCGTTTGAGTTCGAGCGACGAAACACGAGAATTTGAAGTGATGTGAGTAATAGTAGAAGACGAACTGGTTGAAATGGTGGGAAATGTAGCGAAAAAAAAACGAAGCGATATCCTCATTCAACTGGATCGATACATTCGATTCTGTTGACGGTTGAAAAAAATCGAAATTAGATTAAAACATCACAGATAGTAGGATAACACGGCAGATTTCTGTTACAGATGCCGTTCTGCACGATTTATCGAGCTAAGTATTACTTTTATTTTTGTAAAGACATCGAACTTATTGAAATTCGCGGGATGTGCATTCCGCCAAAGATAATCTTCCATTTCACATCCAACTCATGCTAATGGCATGCTAATTTTTTTAGAAGCTGGGAAATCGATGGAATTGAATCTTTTTATGCAGTGAAGTGCCAGACAAGCAAAAAGACTGGTCTGACACTGAAGAGTTGTTCAAAAACACCTACAATCTAATGAGGTTTTCACTGAAATTCACGGATGTTTCAGTACTTTACGAAATGGAGAATTTTGCAAACATTCTGTTCATTGTCGAATGGATGGATATTTTCAGAAGATTCAAAATCAAGACGATTGCTGTTTGATTGTTCAAAATCTGGATTAGCTTCCAATGAATCGAAAGCTTGAACCAAAAAGAGGATAAAAAAGGAAAGTTTTGGTTTTTCACACTAAACTGTGTGCTTTTCGTGAATACAAGTTGATCATTCAATTCGGAAATGAAGAATTCATCAAAATATCCGGTGCTATATGAAAACACCCGAAAGTCAAACGAGTACAAGTATTTCAATACAGCTAGCGACATCATAGTAATCATGAGGTCGAGGATTCGATTCCTGACTGGTCGTTGGATTTGGGTTCATTTATGCCCTGTCTATGAAGAACAAGTTATGGTGTGAATCAAATCTTCTATCTTTCAATATAAATAAAACAAATATAGTTACTTTCAGATGCTCACTCGATAATTTTCCCCTTGATAACGGAATCATTGAAAATACAGACTGTACCAAATTCTTGGGAGTCGTCATAGACAAAAAATTAAAATTTGATAGGCATGTCGAGCAACTCAAAAGTAAAATATCCTCTGGATGCTACGCAGTGAAGGTAATTTCAAAAGAGCTTGGATCCCAGACTGCTAAAACAGCATATTATGCCTTAATTGAGTCACATTTACGAGATACCTTTCTGGGTATTGTGTAACCTAGACCTACTTGAAACTGTGCAGGTGCTTCAAAAAAGAGCAATTCGATATATTTACAAAGCCAAACCTCGCGACTCATGTAGGCCATAGTTCAAAGAAAATAAAATTTTGACAGTGATATCTTTGTTTATATTAGAGACCGTATGCTCGGTGAGGAAACACTTCACCAAATTTGGCAGAGCTCAGTCCAATTATTCCACACGCCACAGCATCAATAGTTTGAAACTGCCGATACCCAGCACGTCTTTAGTGAGAGATTCCTTGTATTACAATGGTGTTAAAATGTATAACCACTTGCCAAACCATGTTAGGGGTGCATTAATAGATATTGAAATATTCAGGAAAACTGTCAAAGAACTACTGAAGCTCAGACCATATTACAGCCTTGAAGTATTCTACGATGACTCGATCTGACCTAATATATTGGTATGCTGATTAGTATTCTTGTGATTACTTCATTCTAATTAGGTTTGCTTATATATTCATTTTTGTGATAGTTTTTATACCTATGTATGTTATTATTTTCATATTTCGACAAAAAATATTTATTCAATGTTTTATTTAATGTTTTAGTATAGTGATTTTAATATTATAGTTGTAAATTTATATTTATTTTATATATACTATTTACTGACTTCATGCTTTGTCGACAAGAAGAAACTCTTTCATGACAATAAAGTATATTTATTATTATTATTATTATTATTATCCCAAATACCACAGTGGTTCGGATTCCACTTGTATAAACTGTAGATCCCCGTCTCCTTCACTCGCACTTCAGGGGCTTCTGAGGGTTGTTTCTGCAATTAAGGAGATGAGTAACGATAACAAAAATAATTTCGATGGGTTTTTAAGGGGATTGTCTTATCAGCATAGTGGACGATGACTTTGCCGTCAAGAAATCTCAAGCGTAGAAAACTTCAAGGCCGAGAAACCGCAACAACTGTAATTTTCATATGAAATGTAATCGAGTACGAAGAAATGCATCAAATTACGCGTCCAATTTTTTTTTGTTTTCGTTGTCTTGGACGAAACGTTTTGTTGAACTCATCTCCTCACGTCGTATAACCAACAATCTCTCACAGTTCCAGGTTTCACCCACTGTCCAAAATACGTCTAGTCGAATTCGAAATTTGCTCATCGTCAACCCTTTCAATAGTTTGAAAATTAATGTGCGCGCCTATGAATTGTTACAAGTTCGGCAATCTTCGGATATCCATTTTATCATCTTTAGTAACCAACTTTGGATTGTGAAAAAGTGTCAAAGTTCCATCATCAAAAAATAATCCTTCCGATCGCTCCCCATGAAAGTTTTCGATACAGGGTCGAACTTCCAACTCCCGATGATCCTCAGACGAAGTTCCTGCAACTTCCGCCATATTGTTACAGCTTCATAATATGATGATGTTATGATACGGAAGGAAATCGCAGTATGCCTAACAGAGAACAATCTTGTGCGGCTGAGATATGCTAACGAGACGTGGGTCGAAAATTGAAAATTGGTGAGACGATCGTGAGACTTGATGGAATCACGAGAAGAATCGAATCCGAATGGCCTCATTCCTCCTACGAAGAGAAGACAGAGGCGTTACGAAGTCGAATTCGCCCAGGAGAATATTTTTTCTGCTCTCACAACTCATAGTGGATTATATTCCGAGGACGTATTGTTGGGATAAAAATAAGAGTTTTTCTTCGAATGAACATGTGTCCTAAAATGCACCCCCACCGAGCTTCAGCCACTGTTAAGTTAGGTTCCATGCTTTCCAATACATAAGAAACACTTCTGGGATTTGAGAACGTGTTTTCTTCTCTTTATGTGCAGCATTTGCTGCTTCGGTGGGTTTTCTAATGTTCATTCACATAATGTTCTCTTATTATTATGATTCTCCTAAAATGAACATTATTATTATTATTATTATTATCAATGAAGGAGAATGGAAGTTTTTATGGCAGCAAGGGAAGGACATTTCCAATATTTACTGAGAGATTATTATTTGTTCAATTGATTGAACTTGATTGATTGATTGATTAAAATTGTTTGTTTCGTTGTTTTCAAATTGCAAAAATACCCCACTTCAGTTGATGATGATTTTCTCGCTCGTTAGTCGTATAAAAAAAATTCAAGCAGCTTCACTTAGCGTCTTGTGTAGGAGCAAGGTTTTTTCATGAAAAGTTAAACGGGAAGTTCACTGAGAAAAAAGTGAGGGCAATTTCAAATGAATAATGAGAGCATACGCAGCGCCCTGTAGGCGGTACATTGAAGTTGATAGAAAATCATGATTTTCCACCTCAAAAAACCGGCAGTACCAATTTTCGTGAGGTAAAAGTATTTTTTGTAAACGTAAGAAATGGAAAAAAAAGTTCAACGCCCTGTACCACCGAAACGAAGTTTATCCAGTATAATAATATAATCCAATAATAATCAACCGTATTATATATTTTTCAATCCGGTATCACTTCGGTTTTTCGGTGGTTTTCTCAACTCGGATAATTCGGATAAAGAACGTACCACCCTGTTGAGAGATAATCATTTTTCTTTTTGCCTAACTTTGCATCGTGCTGATGGATCTGCTCGCCTAATCACCCTCTTAATTATATCTTAGCGCTTCGAGACGACATAAAGAAGAAATGTATTCTCCCCAATATCCTCAAATAATTACCTTGAATAGAGCTTTTTCTCTGAAGCGCAGATTAGTAAATATTCCTTGAATTAAATGCATTCTGCGAGGCCCTTTTTTAGGAATTCAGATATTTGTCTTTGAATTTAGATTTTTCCTACTCACTTTGGGTCCAAAGAAAATATGTGATATCAATATATTATTGAATTATACTGAGTATTGAATTGAATATTAATCCAAGAGAAAAGTGTAACTCTAGATGAATAAGGTGTGTTTTTTTTGAGAAAAACGTTCGAATCCAAGTATGGAATTGAAATGAGTATAAATTTGATAATTCATAACAAAATATTCTGGATTCGAAAAAGGTTTGAATTCAGAAGAAAATGTGGGAATAACTCTTGATTCATAGATAGAAATCCTAATTGTAAGAAGGAAGTCTGGGATTTCGAGAAATTAGTCGGAAATCAAAGTTTAAATAAGTCTGAATTCGAAAGGAAAAAATATCGTTGGATGAGAAAAAGTCGAAAAACAACTAAATTCAATGAAAAAATCAGAATCCGAAGAGAAAAGCTTGAATTCGAAGTTCAAACTCAAATGGAAAATTATGAATTTAGGAAAACAGTCTAGACAGTCTCCAAAAAAAAATTCTCAATTGAAAGAAAAATTCGAAAAAAAACATATCAGAAAGAAAGAATGAGTCCGAATTTGAATAGAAAATTCGTATCTTTAGATGAACGAAAGTTTGAATCTGGAGAAAAAATAAATAATTCCAAGAGAATGGTCTGAAATCGGAGAAGAAAATATAAAATCGAATGAAAAATGGACGAAATAAACCGATAAAAGTAAAAATTTGTAGAAAAATATCTTGAATTCATTCGTAATAATGTAGTTAATATTTCAAAAACTCGACGATTTTTGAAGAAAAAAAAATAATGTACTTTGAAATTCAACAATTCCAAACGACCATTCGACAACACAGTTGTATTTTTTCGAACTACAAACGGAGAAGTTGCATGTACAAACGGTATCAATAAATACTTTAGTTTAGAAACAGAACAAGTAGGTAGATGAACAGTTTTCGTTTCTTTGTTGTTTTGCATGTTTGCAGTACTTGCGCCATGTGGTACCACACTCTCTTTAGACGAACGAACAAATCGAATTCCAACTGAGGTATAGCTGCGAGCCATGATGAAATTATTACATACGCTAACTGAAAGATTGTCGAACTGATCGACTCGCAAGTTGATTCAACTCGAGCAACTGTATCTCGGACGCGAAAATACAGTGTGTATTTATTATAAGTAGCGTAATTAGAATAGTTTAGTACGAGTGGTGCAGAGTGTGATGCCCGATATAATTAATCTATGCAAATGTTCACCTCTTACCGGTAGTACATATATACGAGGTGAATAAAAGAGTGAATCGGAAATTGATAAAAATCGTTGGAAAGAAACACATGACGACATCAACCTGTGCACAAACCAAAAATGTGGTATCATACAGGGTTGGGATAAAGTATGGAACCGAGTAAATATCTTCCAAAGAAAAGAAGGATATCTATAAAAAAATGCATCTAATGTGCATTTTTTGTTCATAATATACTTCCAGTTTAACCTGAAATGCTGAATTCAAATGGGGAGACACCCTATATATTTTTACAGATTTTGAAAGAGCTTGTTATTTTGAATTCATACACACTGAGTTCAATTGAAAAAAATGTTGTTAAAACGAGGAATATAGCACTTTAATCAACCTCCTTCGAGTTTTTTCACAAGCACCATAACCGATCATCATTAAATTTATTTCAATACGCTCTTTTTCACTTAATTGAACAATTGTACAATTTGTGAATTGTACACATTTTGTATTCATTACTATGCATACAAACAACATCAATCAGTTTATCTGAATAGTTTTTTGCTCTAATGCAAAAAATTCCAAGGAGGTTGATTAAAGTGCTATATTCCTCGTTTTCAAAATTTCTTTTTGCACTTGACTCAGTATGAATCCAGAATAACAAGCTCTCTCAAAATCTGTGAAAAATATATAGGGTGCCCCACTTACCTGCAAATTTTCATAGAAATCTTTCTTTTCCTTTAAAAGATATTTACTTGGTTCCATACTTTATCCCAACCCTGTATATTCTCTACTACATGACTCATGAGGAGCATCAAAACGAGCGTAAGAAAAAGAAAAAGAGAGTCGATTCTCAATCAATCCTTGACAATCAGCGTAATTGTGGAAGCTCATCATTTCAAAGTGTTGGAAAATAACAGGAAAAAATAAAAACAGAAATTATCCAGTCGACACTTCAAATGAACCGCAGATATAAACTGAACCGCCATATGTGTCAAATCTGCAGACTTGTGGACTCCCTACAGGCCGCTGTTATGGACACGAAATCAGATAATACACCGGGTGTAGCTGTCCCTCTGGCCTTCGCATCTCATTAATTCAATCGCTAGGGTAATTTATTCTTCTACCCTGATGACTTTGCGCTTCGCGATAATGCAACTTCGAAGAGACGGCAAAAATTTGCTGATAACGGTGTCGAGATAAGTTCGAATGCGAGCGAAATTAGCTATTTGAGCAGCGCTTGATGTTAACAGATTAGCACTGAGATAGAAGTGGATGTCTCGCTGATACAAATTACCGGAGATGGACAACAAACGTCCGATTGAGATCATAGGAACATAAGATAACAACCATCAAAGAAAGAGTCTGCTCGCATTCTTCTAAATATTGCTTCTTATTTAATCGATATACAGGGTGAGTCAAAAATGTGTACCAAGCTTTCTGGGGGTGATAGACCATTGAAAAATAAGTGTAGTTTGATGATTAAACTCATGGTCCAAAATGCATATTAAGGGAGATATATCCTTCCAAAGTTGATGAAATTAAAATAATTTCTCCGCATAACTTCTGAACGATGAAAGCCACCCGATTGAAATTTTGTGCATGAAGGTATGTTGTCAGAATACATTTTTTCGTCGCACTTCCACATTTCTGATATTGTTATAAAGTGTGTTTTCAGAGGGTGAGTCATGATTTTTTGTAGAAAACTTTTTTCCCTGTATTATTTTCGGTGAAAAAACAGGAGCATTCGATGGAGCGAAGAAAATTACATGAAAAAGGTACTCTTATTCAAATACAAAAAATTGAGCCGTTCGTGAGATATTTGAGTTTTTGTAGTTACATGATATCAGCAGATTGATTTTATTCATCGGGAGATTCATCGGTATAACGATATTTCAGCAGCATTTGCATTTCCGAAGCACTCGCCAAGCATTAGAAGCATATCAGTTTGTTCAGAGAACGAATAACCTGCCATATTTCTTAAAATCTCAGTTGATAATCGCAGTGATAAATGACACAGAAAAACCACACGAACAAATCGATTACAACAATGTTGACTCGAATGTTGATGACATGAACGTCAAAATTGAGAACAAAATTATTCATCATGGCCTGCTAAAATATTGTTACCGATGAATCTCGCGATGAATAAAATCAATCCGATGATATCATGTAACTACAAAAACTGAAATATCTCACGAACGGCTCAATTTTTTGTATTTGAATAAGAGTACCTTTTTCATGTCATTTTCTTCGCTCCATCGAATGCTCCTGTTTTTTCACCGAAAATAATACAGGGAAAAAAGTTTTCTACAAAAAATCATGACTCACCCTCTGAAAACACCCTTTATAACAATATCAGAAATGTGGAAGTGTGACGAAAAAATGTATTTTGACAACATACCTTCATGCACAAAATTTCAATCGGGTGGCTTTCATCGTTCAGAAGTTATGCGGAGAAATTATTTTGATTGTATCAACTTTGGAAGGATATATCTCCCTTAATATGCCTTTTGGGCCATGAGTTTAATCATCAAACTACAATTATTTTTCAATGGTCTATCACCCCCAGAAAGCTCGGTACACATTTTTGACTCACCCTGTATAGATAGAACTTCTTGAAACTAAATATGAAAATGGTAGATTTAGATCAATTAAAGAAGGAACACGTGATAACCCTCTATTTTTCCTGTCTAACAACTTGTCACTGTTTAGTGTCAAACTGTTGCAAGAATTGCTAAGAATAGCATCATTCCATTCCGCCAAACCATATGAAAGTTTTAGTACCTATCAAAATTATATTTCTCTCAATTCTTTTCCAAAAAAATTGGTGCCACTGACAAGAGACTTTCTCTAATCTTAAAGAATTCAATGTTCGATATCTCACAACTTCCATACAAACCTTTGTTATCTTATCATAGTAGAAAAAGTTTCTGTGGTTGTATGAAAAAGTTGATCATAAAATGTTCATCATCATCATCCAATGCATACCGGATGTCTCTACTCGCAGCAGTGCCCATTATGATAAAATCGAATATTAAAAGGCTATTTTATTCATAAAATATTGTTTGATCACTCCGAGCACGCAGCAAAGTAGTTAGAAATATCATCGAACAAAAGTTTATCTATACGACAATGTCTCTAGTTACAATTCTGGTCTGGACTTCGTCTTGCATAATTCTTATGAATCGGCGCCACCATCCATAATTCATGGAATGATATTCATTCAGGTGTCGTTTGTTGAGTAAATATACCGGACGTCCCAACTTATCGTTTACATGTGATATCTTGCTCAATGAAAATAAATAAGATGAATTCATTTAAGTTCGGCAATTTTCGGATATTTTTTATTTTTTTTGCGGTTATGATACCGGCAGTGATCCTCTCATTACAATCATAACAATCCATAGGCGTACGCATTCATATTCATGAAATTGGCAAAGGTATGTTTCTCGAACTATCTAGAGGATCTCCGCTCGGGTTTTCTCGTTCCTGACAGCTGTATTTTCGGTTGCGTGGTAGCTGTCGACGTTGAGCAAAATTTTTAATAACTTTCTAATACGGGTGAATAATAATTATCCAAATATTTATGATCGTGGGAAAAGTAGTGTACATAACTCGAGCATTCCCGAATATATACTCCCGTGAAATACTTCACTTTCCACACTAATTATGTGAGATACTATTTCAATTCTCAACAGTCAGGAACGAAGTAAGACAATCCCAAAAAAATTGAATGAAAAAAATCGAATAATATAGTTTTTACCACAAGCCAACGGTCTCTACGACAGGCGATTCTCTGTGACATCTCTCGGTATGCTGAAACCTATATGCTCACAATAACGCTATAAATTCTTGGAGGATACAGGATGATGATAACTCACGATGAAAGTGCTAGCGAAGTGGTTTATTATTTTCTCGGAATTGTTCGGAGGTATTGTTAGTATTGGACACGAGAGACATTCATATTTTTAATGTTATTTGTGGTACCTTTATTATCCTACGACGAACTCACTTGTTATTCCGCGGAGATGATCGTAATGAATATTTTCCTTATTTATTACTAATTGCAGGATGAAATAAACATTGTGAGTACATGTATCTTCAGCAGGAGTCAATTTATTGGTAATTTCACACTGCATCAGATCGAACAAACTGTTACTGAGAAATAAACGAAGGAGTCGAAAAACTAACAAACTATTAGATAATCGAAGTTCCAGAAAAATCAATATCCAGAGTTCGAATGGAACAGATAAAGAACCAATTCAGAAAAAGAACAATGTAGCGAAGAACAAATCGAAGAAGTGAAAAACCCTCGAAGAATCAAAGCCATATCCAGAGTATAAATATCTGTCCAGAAAATACGAAAAAAGCAAAACACGTCGTTTAAAGGAGTAACAAATCATAAAAAAATTGAAGAATCAGATCAAGCACTATCTAGATTATGCATGAAACAAAAAAAGGAAGCAAAAAAGTGGATAAGAGAACGAAGAATGGATCGAAGAACAAGAGCAGAAGAACCATCAGAAAATTAAAAGTCCAGAGATCGCAATATGCAGAGTATGAATGGAATAGATGGAGAGGAATAAAAAACGAAACAATCAAATGACGTTGAGCGAATTTGGACTTAGAAAACAGAAAACAATAAATGAATCAAAACAGTAGATAGAGATGTGGAAGAATAGATAAAGATCCAATTGAAAAGAGAACAAAGCAAAATACTTCGATCAAAGATCGATTCAATGCACTACCATCGAAGAGGCTGAAAACTAAGGAACCAATCAATGAACGATGAAAAAATATGATCTTGATAGATTAGAAATGAAGCCTCCTACAGAAGATCAACATCCGAATGGATGTTCGACAACAGTTCATTCATACAGAAGGTGTCGGTGACCTCGACGGACGAATCTCCTTCAGATCATCCCATAAATAATTCCGATTTTTTGCTTCCGATATTCGTTTGCACACATTCGCGATGGGAAGGAGGTGGCATAGGTGGATCTCAAGCAGACAGATTCATTGTTAACGAACAATGGCCCAATTAAAAATTAGCACAGATCGATGATTTACAGCATTATATGTATAACGTTACTAATTAAAAAATTGCATTTCGTCTTCCGGTCACACAAGGTAAAAGAACTTCTTCGGTACCGTACTCTACACCATACTATACCGAATATGTGATATATATTCTCTAGTAGAAAGAGCTATGAGAGGAATTGGAAAAATCACATGACTGTTGGCATTGTCAAAACATTTTGATGTGTCATGCCATTGTATCGAGAAATATACTACATTTTCAGTTATTTATTCGAATAATAGTGCACTGGATTCACTGGAATCTATTGTTTAGTCAAATGTGTCAAATCAAGAGAAACTTTGTTCGAAGTGGTGTTGTCCTGTCCACCCTATAGCTGTACTAATATATTTTAAAAAAGATCAGGATATATCATTTCATAGGTCAGTTATTGAAAAATGTTCAACAGATTCCAAATAGACCCTATTTCGCGCCTAGAGAAAAGAGGAGGAAGAATCCAACCAATGAAAACAGCAAACGAGAGAGACGTAAGCAGCAATGATCAGCTGACTGTTGGAAAAATTCTTCAGCTTTCCACTCATAATAAAGTGCGGTGTGCCCCAAGGTACAGTTCTCGGCCCATTGATCTTCATTATCTATAATGAACTATTTCTGACCCTTCATCTATTGAACTCTTCTATTCATTCCGTATACCCTCGAAAATATTATACCTTATTGTTATCGAGCATATATTGTGTAGTATAAGGAGATTTGCCACTGATATGCATAGGTACGATCTTTACATTGAAGGTTAAAAGGTGAATAAGAAATGATTGACTCAATTATGAATAATTCTGAATGTATCTCAACGAACTTTTTCCCCACACCACATCTTCTGTTGAGGTCAGAATCATATTATACAGGGTGTTACAGAACTACTAGACCAAAGACTTCACATTCTCCACAGGAAAAAATCTAGCGATGTAAAATCGGGTGACCTGGGAGGCCGAGAAACTGCTCCACCTCCGGCAATCCAACGGTGCCCAAACCGCTGATTTTTTGCTGTGTAAAGTCTTTTATCTACGAAACTCCAGTAGAAACAGAGCAAGACTCGATTTGAGGAATTACAGCAGCATTTGGAATCTTTCATAACGAGGATCAAATTTTCATCATGTACAAAAGACAAGAATTAAATGCATTAAATCCTATTTAGGCAATTTCTCGTCTTTCTGAATTTTAACGCGTCTTGACAGTTTTCCGGACTTGGGACCCACTAATCGAATGTTTCCTACTGTTGCACGGAATAACCCATAGCTTTGTAACATCCTATATATCGTAATCAATAATGCAGAATACATGTTTGCGAACACATGAAACGAAAAGTTTCAGTCGCATGTAATGAATAACACCCAAATATATTATTCCAAGCATCAATCATCAATATAACGGCAAAGTTTTGGAATTCTTTGCCTAGTGAAGTCTTTCCTGATGCTCAAAACCTCTAAAATTTCAAGAAAAATTCCAACACCTTCCTTCTCTCCCAAAATTCCACAGCTGGCTAACACGATGTTCCTCGAATATTATAGGTTTCCCTTTCGTGTTCTCCACAGATTAAGAAAAAATAGCGTAATGATAAATATATTTTCTTTCTCAACTGGATATTTTTTTCTCACCCATCCTCATCATTTGGCAGGTCGTTCCAACTAATCCGTAACTGTTAGTTGTGCTGGGGACACCTCGTATTTATGCGATGAATTTTTTTGCGATCACATTTCAATTACTCACTCCAGTAATGATATCTGATGATCGATTTCGACTGCTAAAAAAGCGAAATCGACGCGGCGAAACATCCTATTATTACTAGTCCTCGCAATATATCAGCGTTCGACTAAACGAGGCGTAACTAAACCGTATTAAATTGTTGGTTGAATATCACGAAATAATTATTGTTGCTATTGGCGAGTCTGGAACAAAAAGTATTTATCATTTACCGCCATACGGGTTTTTATAATTGAATTTTCTTGTGCATCCTTTGCTCTTCGATATACATTTTTTTCCGTTCGATGCGATAAAACAGATAGAGATGATGGCTCCGGAGATGAAATTGCGTGGCGTCTGCCATCATCAACTGAAAAATCAATGGCACATTATCGACAAGCTACCTTGAGAACCATCTTTTTTAGTCTTTCCACGAAACACCCTGTGTATGGGATGATTCATCATAAATGTCCCACGTATACTAAACTGTATATCGTCTGTATCTTTGTAGTGGTAATGTTATACATTATTGTAAATCATCAATCTGTGCTTGTTCGAAAAATTTTCCAGATATTTTTTTCATCATCTAGCCCAATGGATATACTGATGGTTGATGAAATTTCCATAGATCCCCCTTCTCATTTCTGAAAATAAATAGATAGATGTTCAGCTCAAATTATGTCACAGATATTCCATTGAACTAAGTATGCTGGGACACTCGGTATATGCAGAAGAAAGATTCCTCACTGCTTCTGCAAAACCAGATTTTTGGTGTCTTGGAATCCAAATAAAGTTATAACCAAATGGATTTGTTACTGTAATATCGTGTGCAAATGAAATCATTGACCTTCAGTATCCGTTTTCGACTTCATTTTGTATTCACATCCAGAGGCGCCACTGCAAAATTTGATCTCAAATGGGGTCGATGGCAAAATGATAACCTTCTGTATATGAATTTCATTGACGCGATAATGTAAAAAAAAACCATGAACTTTTCAATGAAATGAAAATACTTGAAAAAATCAAAATTTATGGAGAATGATAATGCTATCCATAACGTCAAAAATATATAGATATTTAATACATAAATAATGTTAACAAATAAATGAATGCAATGCAATGAAAGATTTTCTGAAAACTCTTTTCGGGACTAGAATTCCAGTTTCCATTTGAATATTTTTTTTTGTACTGCGGAATTGAACTGAATGTTTTCAGTGCTTTGGAATTTGAGACAAATTTTGTGAGAGATTACTTTTGTTTCTAGTTCAATACTCGTATACACGAATTTAAAATATAATGAGATGATAAGGTCAATCATTTCAAGTCTTTGAATGAGTTGTGAAATCCTTCGCCTAGTGAAGTCTTTCCAGATACTCTTCTTATTCCTGTCTCTTCTGTCAATAGTCCACCATTGGCTCACACGATGATAACAAATAACAGCATAATAATAATAGTGAAGATATATATTGATTGATCGTGGAACTTCGTTGAGAATATACAAACTGCGAATTTCTCAAGGGGGTACCGCTCCTGTGGTCCCCCTTCACGGACGCCCATGATCACATCTTGCTAAACATCTGTGTCGTCCATAACGCGTAAAACTCACAGGTAGCGGTATATGAAATTACGATTGAGCCAAATCGATACACCCGATAGGCCAAAAATAAACATTAAAATCTCTACGACTACTATAATGACCGTAGGTAACTGCTATGCGAGGATATCAAGGAAAAACAAATATGGCTTCGATGGAATCTTAATTGAAAAGTGGAAAGGAATTCTACATAATTTGCTGACACCATTAGGATATGAAGAAGCTCCGTTTCACTCGAAGTTTTTTTTATTCATTGACAACAGGAAAGGAAAACCTATAACGTTCGAGGAACATTTCCTTAAAAATTTGGAGGTTATAAGCATCAGGAAAGACTTCACTAGGCAAAGAATCGATAATTAATTCGTGTCAAAATAAACAAGATGAGAATGCGAGTCATTCCAACAGCTTTTGGAGAAATTATTTTTGGTTCGTCAGTTACATCGTGATGAGTGAATTTTTCAAAAATCTGTTATATTCAACAAACCTGAACATTTTTTTCAATCGAAATGGTATAATACATGGGTGTTATGTATCATACCTATACCTTCGAATGTGTTTCGGTTTAGTTTTAAACACCATATTTTTTTTTTTGAATCTGAATCCAAAATATCTTCAATTCTTCAAGAAGAACGAGCCAAGTTTCTCAAAAGAAACACCCTGTATATGTTCATGCTTATGCTGTATTATGCTTACCCTCCGTTATTTTGTTTTCGAATATCGGAAGCGGCGTTGCCAACTATAACCGTTTTTCTTGAAATATTGATTTTTTTTTTAAATGTCCAGTCTACTTCTAATTTCAGAATTTCATTCTAACTTGCGAGGCTGACAGCAATGTTCAAGAGAACAGTAAGTAATGTGATACTCGGTTGAGAGTTGACAAAAATTCAACACACTCCATGAAAGAAATGAAAAAACATTTCCCATTGCTGAAGAATTCATCGAGATCTTAGTAATTTCAATAGAATAGACTCACTTGAAGTTCAATAACTCGTCTGGGAACTAGTTCCAGCGATCCTTTTAATTTTTATTTACTCATCCGAGGTACTAAACGGGACGCTAAATACCGAGCGGTTTCGAGAGAAGCCCGATATGGTTGGCTATAGAACAGAGGTGATTATTCATATAGGAATGCATCATTATATTTGCATAATTGTTCGAGCATCGTGTATTATCCGAAATGTAAATCCATAATTCATTATGTACCAATGATACATAATATTCGATTCCATATCTATAATTAGAGATGAGTATGTAGATCTCTGACATCCACTCATCACACTCGATCAATCAGCTTTCTCATTAAAAAGTACCAGGGTGGCCTCCAATATCACCTGATTCGATCCTATAGACTTTTCAATTAGACCCTTCGTTAATACCTGTACGATTTGCATTGGATAGAATCTGTTGAACTAAGTACGAGAAAATCAGAGAAGGCGCTGGCCATAGGCGTCCGCATTATTTTCACAAAAGGGAGCGTTGTAAATTAATGATTCCTATATCAACAAGAATCAGTATTGATGTTTTCTGTATAGAAAAATCCAAGTTACCTGATGATTCTATTCAGGAGAGAGCTGTTCGCCTAGTCGGTGATACTGACCTCTCGTAAATCATTCCACCACGAGCGATTCCATGTAGGATATCGTTGGGGCGATTGCCACTGTCTATCCACCGATCAGGACGGCTTTGCTGAGCCTTGCAACGAGCAGGGTCTGTGTGCACATTATGCAAAGAATTCCAAACAGCTTATTGGAATAAATTAAACAGTTCGTACGAGAGATATAGCTGATATCGGGCTCAAACTCGGGTCGACTACGAGACGAAATCACAATAAAGGTCACTTTGTTCCCATCCGCAGTGGCGTCGAGAGGATTTGCAATAAGGGGATTCATAAAATTTTGAGAATTTTCCGAACAGGAAAGGAAAACTTATAGTGTTTGTGGATGTGGTGAGCAACAAGAAAGACTTTACAAGGCAGATAATTCCACACACACACAAAGTCTCTTTTGAGGAGCTGAAGACCAGGACAGGTCGAAGTTTTTGTGAAACAGTTTTCGCAATAGACCTTACATGATCTTCCCATGAGAGAATTGTGTTGGTGATGATACCAAGCATGGATATTGACGACCTCATAGGAATAGAAGATGTGGAAGCAACAAACATTCTTCACCACTGTCAAGATGAAAGTTTCTGAGTCTGGAAGAAGAAAAACCAATGGAGTTTAATAGTGAATACGGTACTCTGCTCTGAGTGTACGCACCTAGAAGTTCTGAAAAACTAGCGGGGTTGAAACTAATTAGCACCAAAGTCCCAATCTGATCTGATGACGGTTGAAAATAGGACGCCTTCACGTACTTCCTTCTGATAACGAACGAGTCTCGTGATCTCAGTCCCACAAAGCACCGTTCGACTGTTCGACCATTGTGGATTTATTCCTCGTAATCAAAGTCTCAGAATCCGATGATATAATGCAGAAATTGCATATCACGAGAGGCATACATTGACCTCGACCTCGGAATAATCTTCGGCTTAGTTTGTTGTCTCTTCCTCCTCGGCCAATAACTTTCGCCCTAGGTGGATATCGCGCTATGGGAAGGAAGAACGAATGTGTAATGTGAATGTGTGCTGTATGTACCGGGTGGTCGCCTGAAAACTATCACTCGGAACTGATTTTATACGACATTTATTGAGGATGAAGTTTCGATATATCGATGAAACTTTTATTACGAGCGATTACGAATTTAATGACGTGTGCTATGAAACAAAATGACACTAGCAATAGCAAAAAAACAATTCAGCGATAAAAGATTACTCAGTGCAAAGCATAACTGATTGCTTGATGCGATTGGGTTCACTCTGGCATTGTTTTTAGTTTATTTTCATTTCGCAAACTCTACCAGTAAACATATTTGGCAGGGTTGGGATAAAGTATGGAACCAAGTGAATATCTTTTGAACGGAAAAGACGATATATATGAAAATTTGTAGGTAAGTGCAATAGAAAAAGATGCATCTGATCTTAATTTGAATGGGACACCCTATATTTTTTTACAGATTTTGAAAGAGCTTGTTATTTTCAATTTCACATACTGTGTTTGGTGTCAGAAAAATTGTTGTAAAAACAGGGAATATAGCACTTTAATCAACCTCCTCGTTTCACAAATCTGTAAAAATATATAGGTTGTCCCATTTAAATCAAAGAAATTGATGATTTTTCCGGTTAAACTGGAAGTAAATTATTCACAAAAAATGTACATCAGATGCATTCTGTACTTCGCGATAATTACGACAATCAGATGGTGAAGTCAAATTCCAAACGAACATCCTCGAGTTCCTCATAATCAAAAAAATATCTCTCTTGGGATTCTAGATAGAATAGGATGTAGCCTTGGATATCTCCGAAGCATTTAACCGAGTTTGGCATCGAGTTGATGCGGTGGTAGACGAGGTCTCGTCTGATACAATGACGATCGATGCTGGTGTTCCACAAGGCTCTGTCTTGGCACCAACTTTGTTCTTGCTCCACATCGATGATTTGTTGGAAGTGACCTCCAGCCCGGTTCATAGCTTTGCGGATGATAGTAAGTACACTTCATTCCGAGGTCAGAGGTGCAGGAAGAGATATACAGATCGATACAAAACTTGTGTGGACTCCGAACCACCTCTGGGGGACCGACACTGCCGAAGCCAACGAGCTCGGAATGTAGACCGTTCGACTACAGTGCAGTAACGCTAACTTTTGCACATTCACAGATGCATCTCGACTAATCAGTTCTAGGGTGAATTCATCTGATTCGATGCGCGATTCCATCCAGATTCCAGACGGTGAAGACCGATGTAGAGAGCCTTCGAGTATCATGCGTACCCCATCTAATTCGAGACATGAGCAATTATTTGCAAGAAACCGCTACGAGACGGCATATTGCCAACGACTAATGACATAATCGTTCGAAATATTCACTGGCGGTCACTAATTTCTGTGTGTGCCATTAAACTGTGTACATACAGGGTGATCTTTAATAACGCTGGCAAACTCTAACTGAGATGAGTAGAAGTTTTATTTTCATCGAATATATTTGTATTTCACAAAATAATTTCAAAAAACAAGGTGACACTGACAAATGGAGAATTTCTCCTTTAGGTATCTAATGGTTGAATTTCAAGCGCAGTGACATATTGGACCAGATCATATGAAATAATTTTCTATTTCTATTTTATTCTTGAGATACGAGGAGAAAAAATCCCACAGAAAAGCTGTAAAATAACAGGAGATTTATATGGTGTATGAACTTAGGTAGCGGTTTCTTGATATCGTCATTCAATTTTCGAAAATATGTATATACCTCACGGACGATTATATTTATACAGGGTGGTCCAAAGTGGAAAACTTTCGAGGGAAAGTCCTATTTTCAGAGTAGATAGATGGAAACTGATGCTTCAATTTCCATGACGAGCTCAATGTTGAAATCCGCATATCGAAATCTATATCATTGTTTTTCCTGTCACAAATTCTTTGTTTCTATGGAAACATTTCCAAGGAAGTTTTCCAAGAAGAATTCAATACGGTTATCACTAATATGCTCGTCGAATATAATATACTATTTTCTAAGGAATGACTTTTGTCGAGCAGGTTATTGCAGTAACTGTGATGTCAAACACCTTCAAGCATCATTGAATTTCTCGTTGATTTGCTCATGAATAATTTGCCACTCGATACGGACGGTTTATTTACAAATTCCAACTCAACAGATGTGGATATTTTCATTTTTCTGCTACGGCTTGGATATTTGCTGTGCACAAAAACTCGGTTTTCTTTTCCGTGCGAAGAGATACTTCACATCCCAGCAACTGCTTATGATCTACAAAGCACAAATTCGACCTGTCCTGGAGTACTGCTCACATGTTTGGAGCTCAGCCCCCAAACATACGCTTAAGCTCTTAGATTCAATTCAGAAGAGAGCTATTCGCCTAGTCGATGACACATCACTCACCAAATCATTGACCTCTCTAGATTATCGTAGAAAGGTCGGCGATCTCTGCCTTTTTTATAGGTACTTTCACGGTCGGTGCTCAACGGAAATATCTATTATGCCACCACGCGCGATTCCTAGTAGACAAACCAGACGAGCTCAGGCTGGTCAACCCTACACTGTCAGGCTCGAGACCTGTCGAACATCGCTATACCAAGCATCATTCATCAATAGAACGGCAAAGTTGTGGAATTCTTTGCCTAGTGAAGTCTTTCCTGATGCTTACAACCTCCAAACATTCAAGAAAAATTCCAACACCTTCATTCTTTCCCAAAATTCCACCGCTGGCTAACACGATGTTCCTCGAACATCATAGGTTTTCCTTTCGTGTTGTCCACAGATAAAAAAAAAAAAGTCGAAATCCACATTTACAGTAGGTTCTGAGTCCTGGTACTGAGTACACCGGAAATTACAACAAAACTGATATTTTTTACAAATCAGTTCAAACAATATATATCCAAATAGGTTTCGTTCTATGAATTTCATCAGAAAAAGTGTTCACTATTTTCTCAAATAGTGAAAAATAACAATCAAAGTGTCTGAATTAATAATGCTTCCTGTTCAGTTGATTTACCTCTAAAATCTGTGTATGAAAATGGTAAATTCATTTTCCGAAACGTCGTCAATTTTGAGTAGAGATTGATATTTATAAATGTCCATTTCCAAAATTTTAAAAACAAGGTCTCACTGGCCACCACTAGAGAATTCTTCTTTTAGGTATATGAAAGTTGAATTCCAAACGCAGTGTTATTTTGGATCAGATCATTCATCTGTCCTTGCTACGAATACAGGGTGTTTTAGAATTCAATCGAGAAAATTCGATAGATAGAACTCGCATAAATAAAAAGTAAACTTCTATGTTTCGGAAGCTCGTTTTCGAGATGAAAGTTATTCATTGAAATTATGGATTTTTTTACTATTTTTATAATATATTTAGGTTAGGTTGTGGAATTGTTCTGATTGTTGGGATCATCGAAATATTGTGTCATAAAAATAAGATACATGAAAATTTTGATATTTATTGAATAGATTTGTGTTCCAATTTTTTTGAAAAACAAGGTGTCGATAGAGATTTTCTGTTTTAGGTATTTGGAGGTTAAATTTCAAGCTTAGTGATATTTTGGGGCACAAACTACAAATATATCGAGATATTCATCATGTATTTAGCATTTCTTATAAACGAGGAGAGATTGTATAAACTGTGAAACGATTATATCAAATTTTTCTCGCGCTGAAAAAATAATAATAATGCTATTATCGGAGCGCTATCAAACGAATGACAACGTTCATTTTCGCACCATACCGGAATCACCGAAATGTGGCGAACGAGAATTTCGGCTTGTGGTGATTCGCCCTGAGACGTGACTTTGCGACCGTTACAAGTTCCAACTACGATGACGATCGAGATAATTACTGAATAATTCAACATGCGGCTGAATCAAATTGGCATTCAAGACCGGAGGAGGATGCCTACTAGATCTATCAAGACTGCACTGCATGCGACCTGGATGTTCATCCACTACAGAATATCAATGACGAGATCGCACTGTATCAAATCTGTTTATTAGTATTAAAATACATGGTATTTATACTAGTCGAAACGAGAATGTAATGTTAACACAGTACATTCAAAATGCTTGATTGACATACACTAATCGACATAGAAAATTGAAATTCAGAAATGTTGATAACTATAGAAAGCACGATGCATAAGTTTTTTTTTTCAATTTGCTATCGAAATATTTTAATTGGTAGATCTCTAACCTCAGCAAGGAAGGTGATTGAAAAACTTATCAGCCCAGTAATTTGTGCCATTTTGACATATTTTGATATAGGGATATCACTACTTCTAGTATATGAAGGTAAATTTGTTTCAATATGCAGTGAGTTTTATAGAATATGTTCTGAATAAATAAAATACAAAGAATAGACAAAAACACAAATGAAAAAACTTTGATTTTTTATACAAATATACCCAATATAGGTCGCCAATAGTTGAACCTGTTTCTTTTATCCTCTATATTTCACTAGAATGATATAAAAGCATCAAGAATTTTTTGGAGTAGACACAATTTAATTTATTTCTTTAGATTTCCTGGGATTTCTGGAACCGTCCCATAATCGAGCCAAAAACTAGTGCTAGCTAAAAAAATTGAGCAATATCTGGTGCTGTTATAAATGTATAAGTATAATGAAAAACAATCAATTGAGAACTAAAAACAATAACAATATTCTAGAATCACAAGAAGAAAATTGAAATAAATTCGACCAAAAATATGAAATATTCGACCAGATCCTGATACGAATACACAATTTCATCCTTTTTTCCAATGATCCTCTAAACAATTGAACTCTTGACGTAAATTTACGATACAACCAAACTGTATGACCCAAGGACTGAAATCGCATGAACATGAACCCTAAACTTCTTCAACTGAGGACATTTCGAGCTGACAGTTAAACTCCAGAGTAAAATTTCATCAATGTGTTCATGAAACTGATCCAGGAGGAAGAAGTAGAAAAAGGCGCATAGAAATGGATCTCATCTTTTTCAGAATTTGCCTCGCAGAGTCGTTCGAAATGCCTCACTCTACAGTGAAAAATCAACACCCCGCCCAGGAGAGTCACGAAAACCTGGTTTTGGCGAACAGACATAAAAGAATGCAATCTCATTACATTCCCTAGTATTCACCGTTGAGTACGAATCGACGGCGCTATAATGAACGGTCCTCGGAACGTTTATCTGTAATATTCATGTTGGAACTAAATCCGACGGTAGAACATTGAATGATTCATGACCTCACTCGCGGCAATCAATACCTGCGAGTAGCACATCGGAATTTCATTGAATCTGTTTCATCAGAGCGCAGTAAACGTGAACTATATCGATAGCATCTTAAACGGGCTGATGATGAAGCGCCGATTCTTCAAAACAGGTTCTGAGTTTCGTCATGTTTTTTACTGAGCTGAGCTTCTTGTGTTAGCCACATATTCCGATAAAAAAAATCCTCTTCGAATGGGATCCGAACCCCAAGCCTCAGCTTGAGAAGCAAGTTTGCTATAATCATTACTGTGAGAACATGAGTCAGATATTGAAATTTAAGATTTTGAATGAATTCTCTAAGAGTAGTTCGATAATGTCAAACGGAAACCACGTGAGGTAGAGCAGAACCCCTAACAAAACATCAAAAAATCAGCAAGAAAATGTTCGTTCGGTTGAATTAGGGTTGATACGAAATACCTGATTGAATTCCTGTTCTCCAGAAACGAATATCAGAATAAATCGATTCGAATTCGAGGCGATGTAAATTTCAGTTTCGTGTTTTTACTGATAACTACCAATCGGCAGCAATGTAGGCATATCATTAGCATCAATACAAGTCATAGGAACCTCCTTATCCCATGATAAAATATGGCTTCTTATTACAGCTATCTTGTTTTGCAATCCAAACATTGATTGGAACATGATTACATGAGCACAAAGGTTGTTGTTTTTTTTCCTGTCAGATACGTACTAGACATTTCGTTACATAGGGCATAAGATGCTGGATAAAATGTTCAAAGATTTCTGAGCGATGAGCCGAATCAAGATGATGAATCAGAAATCCAAGAAAAAATCTAAACTTCGTGGTTTGTTCGACAGAATATGTATACATCCAAGCAGAGTCTGCGAGTTTTCTTATCACGTTGCAATCACTACTGAGCGTTGTGGAATGTTTCCCATCTTGCGATATTGATATTTGTGAAGAAGATCTCAGAAGACTTCGAACGAAGTCGATATGAATTCGCGTGATGAATAATTCATAACTAGGGAAATGTCTTCATCATAATAACTCGCTTCATGGAAAAAGTGGAGTGACTGACAAATCAAATTATGTCATATACACAACAAACTTGCGTCGCTTCCTGGACGTGTGACTGTGGTCACACTCAACAATCTAACCGTAATAAGAAGAACCTCTATGAGACACTGACATCGCATGATCGTCGAGATGCAACGAGCGACAATCATATCGGGCGTGCAAACCGGAAAATTTACATTTATCTGATGAAAATAAAACCGCTTTTCGATGGTGTTACGTGAAAGAGGGCTCGTGATACCACTGGAGGTCATACTGTATCCGGATATTTTCGCGAATATTAGACGAGGGATAATTTCCTGAGCGACAAAGAATTCCAGATATTTGCTGGTCTCGAGTGGTATTAGGAGGAGAGAATTTCTCGACGGAATGGTTTGATATGAGCCTGAACTTCGAGCATCATTATCCTTCAACTTCATGCAAAACAAGACAACACGAATCGCTGAGTTATAATAATTACAAGAAGAATCGATATCGCAGAAATCTGGGGGAATCATTACTGGCTAACTCGGATTTCTTCGAAAATTTTCACTCAGAAAATTAACATTTTCCTGATAGCTTCCTGCTCCGGTAGACAATGTCAAAATTGGTGAAGGCGACACCAATGGAAAAATTAATTTTCTAAAAGACTTTCAAAAATATGGAGAAATTCACACCGACTAAATCGGATATGTTGGAGACAGTTCTGACATCAGAAAAAATCAAAATCCCAATGTGAGTCAACTATATGACCTGTCAAAGAGCTTTTATCGACGATAAAACCATACTTGTCACTTATGAGTGACATATCTCCTATACGATTGGTCCTACAGACTTTTTCTGTAAAACTATCGATTTCCTGATCAATTTCAATTCAAATGATGGAAATTTTTCTGATATCTTTCAGCTGATTTGGATTTTATAGCGGATCTAGTGGACTGATAGTGGAAAATAAAAGTTTTAGTATCTGTTCCGATGAGCATATACAGGGTGTCATAATATGACTTCATGAAAAAGAGCAAAATAAAAAGAATGTGTATATTTGCATTTATTGATAATAACGAATAATTCTGCACACACTGATGATGGAAGCGTATCAATAATGGAATGACATACATATATACACATTCAGCGAATTTCAGTTCAATTTCACGAGTCGCGGGATTCATCAGTTTCGTATACATCAAAATCAACGTCACTCGTATGGTTAACAAACGGAATTATAGGCAATTGCCATCAGTAAATAACCAGGAAATCGAATTCAACGGTCGCCGTGAATTGTCTGGTGCTGGTTCGTTTAAATCTCTCATTAAAAACACTTACGGTTTATCTCAATTTCTGCGTCAAACGCACGTGAGGTCCGATATACCGGGTGGCCCAACGAAAACGAAACAAGGCCGATTTGACATAGTTATCGTTCTCAGAAGAAAAGAAAAACGCTCGAACCGGTCGATTTTTATTTCGAGGGGGAAATATTTTGCTCATATTTTCAACTTTTTCACTTCAAACCCCTCGGAGGGGTGAGCTCCAACCCTTAAATCTCAAATGGGATAAGGGGTCAAGTGATCTCTTGCCAACGCTTCCTTGTTTTTGGAATTCAATGCAGTAGTTCTCGAGAAAACATGACGTTCATGAAAATAATCTGCTAGAGTGATGGAAAGTAACGCTTTTTTCCCTTTCATCACTATTTCTCATTCTGCAGTCAGAACGATGTTCATCCAAGAAGTGTTTTTTTTTTCAAATCCTGTCCTATCCAACATTACATAAAGAATAAATGTCACATCCTTGATCTCTCAGTGAAATACATACTTTGTTTCGTTTTAATCGGGCCACCCTGTATGATGATATATCGTCAGGATTGCATTTAGGTTTCTTCGTATTATCTGCGTCCAATGATATCGCTGGTATTGAAAATAATAATAAAAACCGAAGTGTATTTAATCTGATATTCAATGTAATCAAACAGAGAATCATCTTCAGATCAGTAAGAAAATAATAGTTATTCACGTGAAAAGCTCGGACTCGCAGATTTCCAGAGGAAGATGTGATGAAAAAATCTTAAAAAATAAATCAAATTAATCATAGTGAAGAAGATGAAACGACCATTTTCACATTCGAAATTCAAATGTTCTATCATCTATAGAAAAACTACGTGCTTCATTGTAGTTTTGTATTATCGTGAATCATTTTTTCCACGCACTAATGATGAAATCAATGAATCTGATGATAAGCATCAAAGCCATCAAAACAACAACATTTTCTCTTGAGAATCCTTCGATGATCACATGAAGAAGTCGAAAGAATCGTGACCATCACAAATATCCATCATCGCGAACTGCATGATGGAGTAATAGAGATCCATGCAAATTCCTGAAACCTTCATCATCCCGTTTGCATGGATTTCGCAAACTAGATTACGTGACATTATGCACTTCTAGCTCAAGACAAGATCAGATAAAAACCCAATCAATATCTGCGGAAATGTGGGCAAATCTTTTCCGAAAATAATTTCGTATACCCACAAACACTACAACCAAACGATGAATTTTTTCGTTGATTCTATAAGGATGTAGAACTTGGAAAAGTTTGTGAAAGCAGTATATATTCTTGGATAGAAATTGATATCCTGGCATGTTTTGCAATTTCCTGGATTCATCTGTGGATGGAAAAAATGCGTCCCTACAAAAACCATCAGTGGAAGAATATTGTACGATTCTGTGCGATTAATGGACTACGAAATGAGGGGGCTTGAAGACGGTGTAGACAATTTGTATTAGCTTGTTATAATTATGGCTTGGTGGCACATGAAGAGAGATGTAATCGTTGTGAGAAAAAAAACAAATTAGATCTCCCAGAAGCACAAGTCATCCATTTCGCAAGCAACACTCAGCATCTATGAGAATAATCATTTTTTCAGTTGTAGAACATTTCTATCAAGTATTGAAGCATCGAGTCTTCATGGAATATCAAAAAATACACTTGTTCGAGACTTGGTGCCAACCAAAGAAACATTTCTACCCTCGCAAAAAGGTAATGAACACCAAAAATTGACATTCGAATACTAAACATTTTAGACAACGATGTTAGGTCCAAGAAGTGAGTAGAAGTTATTAAAAATTATTTCAATATACTGTCTGTAAGTTCTTCGTGGAGATGGTACATTCATTTTTCAGTTTTTTAATGGGATTTTCTCTCCTCGTTTCTAAAAAATAGAGTAGAAGTTATTAAAAATTATTGCAATATATTTGTAGTAAGGACAGATTTGGGATCTGTCCCAAAATGTCACTGCGCTTGAAATTGAACCTTTAGATACCTCAAAGAGAAATTCTCTATTGGTCAGTGACACCTTGTTTTTGAAAAATTTAGAAATAAAAATATATTTAATAAAAATAAAACTTCTACTTATCTTGGTGGACGTTTCGGGAACGAATCTGCTCCCGTTCTCAACACAATTGAAATATTTTTCTCTTCGTAAAATTTTTTCAATGTTTTCGATTACGACACTGAAAAGTGACTTTTCAGTGTCAAATTCAATATATTTGTAGTAAGGACAGATTTTGTGATCTGCCCCAAAATGTCACTGCGCTTGAAATTAAACCTTTAGATACCTCAAAGAGAAATTCTCTATTGGTCAGTGACACCTTGTTTTTGAAAAAATTGGAAGTACAAATATATTTAATAAGAATGAAACTTCTACTCATCTTGGTGGACGTTTCGGGAACGAATCTGCTCCCGTTCTCAACACAATTGATTTTTTTTTAATATTTTTTTTTCATCTTGCTATTTCCACATTCGAGTTCGAAAGTGAGCGGTTATTTTACAAATAGCGGTACAAAAGTGAAGTACGCTCATTTGAGGAACTGAATGACATTGAGAAGAGTAGTGAGATATACAGGGTGTCTCGAAAATAGTGTGCGATACTCTACTATTAATATACACAAAATAGCCCGTAAGCAAGCTACAGCCTCTTATATAGAATATATGGAATGTTATAATCAGGTTTGAAAATTTCGTGAGTGGTCAAAACTGAATGGTCCTGGATAGAGAATTCAACTGTGGAATTTCTAATAATTTTCAAGTATTCTGCGTCTTCTAACATTTTCTGGCTATGAGATAAAAAGATAATTGCATCTTACGGGGACATTTTTCCTTTACGCGACGCACCTCATCTCCATACGAATTCGAAACATCGTCATTATCGTGTTAGTCGAATGGACAATAAAACGCCTCCTAGACCGAATCTCAAAGCCACGCCGACAGAGAGACATTAATTTGCATTTTTATCTGTTTTTTCAAACGCATCCAATTCGATGCCATCTTCACCTCTTACTCGGTTCATTCTAGTATTACTACAATTCCGACAAAAGAATCATATTCCGATCCACTGAGATAGTATATGACATAAGTGGGATACTGTTCTCTACGAGTTATGTCCACTAATTTTTCTACGACCATGATAATTGAGTCAATATTTTTCCGAGATTCGCCCAGTGTCCTGTGTCATTCATTGAAATTTCACAACATACGCCTACTCGAATTCGAAAGTTTCGCTCATCGTCCATAGCTACGACGAAACCCGAAATACAACAGTCAGGAACGAGCATACCCGAGCGGAGACCCCTTCGATAGTTCGAGAGACGATACCTATGTCCATGTACCAAAGAAGGTAGGAATGTACTGGATTCAATCATGTCACCAAAGGTTAGAATGCAAAATTAATCTAAAAGATGAAACCAACAGTAAAATTTCCAGGTAAATCATCATCGCTTTCATCGATCGCTGTATTTTTCCACACTAGTTCGCCTCACTTTCGAATTACCTGTTGCCATATTTGAAAAGGCTACTCTCTAATTAACGAAATATGTTGGGAGCGATGGTTTCATAGATGGTCGTGAAAAAATTACGTTCCTTCTATTTTGCACTTTCGGGAGTACGCTCTTTAGTTAGGGACCAAACATTCGATCCCTAGTAGGGACTAGAGTGGGTATCCTAGTAAATTTATCAGAACATCCAAACAAGAAATTCCTTCCGTAGCATCATGAACATCATTAAAATTGGAATAGCTTCTTCAACAAATAACATAATTATATAATTATAATACAAACAATCATACGTTCTTATTTTCACTTTTATTAAAGTGTTTTTTGTGCCAATTTTCTTTGGAATTATCCATAATTTTATACATCTTAGAGCCCTGCGGATGGCCAAATTTATTGCCGAAACGTTTTCTATCTGAGAAATACTGTTTTTTTCTGCTAGAGACTTAACCTCGAAAACTCCTTTTCAATATTTCGATAATGTTTCATCTGTAAGTAGCATCGTTCGCATGACGATCGAATCGAGTTCACAAACCAAATTAATACTCTCAAAGTAGGTTATTGTTTTTCTGCCTAATTGTTACATGAAAGCACGGCGAATATCTCTCATCCATTCGAGCATGATGAAGATCGGCGGCTCTCGAAAACTGCGAATATGAATACCTAGCGGTAGAAAATGCTGCCTTTTCCGAGATTCCTGAATAAACGGTGGTATTACCACCGCTTATACAAGGTGTCACACAAAACTGACTCATGAAAATTGTGACTCCCGTTCTCTCCCGAAATTCCACCGCTAGCTAACACGATGTTCCTCGAACATTATAGGTTTCCCTTTCGTGTAACAGATAAAAAAAGGGTGATCCAGGTTATAGTAGTAACAATTCACCATTCGATGGTCAAAATCAATAACTGGTATTTTAAATTATAGATACATAAAATAGTTAGTTAGTTCAATAGTTATTTCACTATTACGGACAAATATTAATGATTAACAGAGAACTGTAAATAGTTGATTTAAATTCCAACAATACAATTAGAAACTTCACAATGATACAAACTTGTACGTAAACATATCAGCACTGCAAAGTCACGCGCGGATATTGTTGAAGGTGTAATAAATTATCTTTCAGCACGATGATTTCTCAAATATTTTCATTCTACATCGACATACGTAACGATATAGAATGAATCGAATTGGTCCTTTTCATTTTTGAGACAAAAGTTGTTCGCTGCCAAGAACCATTTTTTTATTCGTTCGACATTTGTTGGAATAAATAGAAAATCGTTCAATCATATTGTTGAAGATCAATGAAACGAATGTGTCCACTATTCGAGGCCGCAAAATCGATAGCTAGGTAAATTTCCTTCTTCTGATGTCAATCAAAGCAGAAACTTTGAGTATGATATACGAATATAGTTGATACGTATGCCATGATAAATGAGGAATTTTCGCATTGATCCTGATATTCTAGCAGCTCATCTCATCTGCTTGAGGGTGATTGCCGATTTAAGATAAATGAATGAATATCAATGGAAATAAGAGTGAAAATGATTAGGGATGATCTAATTTATTCAAATCATGCATGTACAGGATTGGGATAGAGTATGGAACCAAGTAAATATCTTTTAAACAAAAAGAACGAAATTTATGAAAATTCGCAGGTAAGTGCAATGGAATAAAATGCATCTGATGTACATTTTTTCGTGAATAATATACTTCCGGTTTACCCGGAAATACTACCGGAACTTCTTTGATTCATCTCGCGATGAATGAAATCAATCTGCTGATATCATGTAACTACAAAAACTCAAATATCTCACGAACGGCTCAATTTTTTGTATTTGAATAAGAGTACCTTTTTCATGTAATTTTCTTCGCTCCATCGAATGCTCCTGTTTTTTCACCGAAAATAATACAGGGAAAAAAGTTTTCTACAAAAAATCATGACTCACCCTCTGAAAACACCCTTTATAACAATATCAGAAATGTGGAAGTGTGACGAAAAAATGTATTTTGACAACATACATTCATGCACAAAAAAATTTCAATCGGGTGGCTTTCATCGTTCAGAAGTTATGCGGAGAAATTATTTTAATTTTATCAACTTTGGAAGGATATATCTCCCTTAATATGCATTTTGGGCCATGAGTTCAATCATCAAACTACACTTATTTTTCAATTTTCTATCACCCCCAGAAAGCTCGGTACACATTTTTGACTAACCCTGTATATATTTTTTTTGGGTAAACAATGTAAACATGGTCATTAAGAATCCTGGCATCGAAATATTCACCAGAATAAGACCATCCAACTTCCATCGAATAACTGTACCTCCGGATCAGCCAGGCTGCAACAAGACGATCTCCATCGCCAATCGCCTTCGGAGAATCTTCTTCTTCTTCTTCTTCTTCTTCTTCTGAGCCAATGGCCGTCTTCCAGCCGAGGCTATAAGACGGTTCGACGCGCGCTGCGAACTCATTTCGGCTCCGGTAAGGTAATCGCTCGTTCGCCGGACTTCTTCGATAGGTCTTCGTCCTTCTCAGACCGTCGTCTTGGTCTCGCCGTCGATCTCGAGGCGATTCGGTGGTGCGCAAACAGTGTGTGCGTCAGTGGGTGCGAAGAGGTTTCCGCTTTGCCGGCCAGCAAATCGATCAGGAGTGGCGAACGTTTGAGGTCAGTAACTCGCATCAGGCGTCGCGAAACTATGATTTTTCGCTTGTTATGGTGAATTTATAAACTCAACTAAACTAAGAATTAAATTAACAACGAAGAATTAAGAAAGATGAGTACATGTAAATAGCATTAGCGTTTTATAAAGTTTCATCTGTCATTTAAATTAAGAATTAAAAATTAAGAAGATGACCATCTTTCATCTAACAACTAAGAATTAACAATTAAGAAAATGAACGCAGGCGCACTACTTATTTTTTACGCCAGTTGACAAACAAACCAATGCAAATGAAAAACCGCGCCAGAATATAAAAATAGGTTGAGTTCACTCATGTCTCCTGGTTGTGTTATTGTGTATTTTCCACAATTTTTCTCCTTTGGAATTGCAGAACTTGAAGTGAATTTAGAATGGAAACACTATCTTTCTGATCTGAACCACAGAATATGGTTATTCTGTGTCTGAACGTCAATCACAATGTCAAGCACAAAACCACTGGGTTCTTAATTCTTAACTCTTAAGTTGTTGTTTATAAACACCTTCTCAATTCTTAATTTTTAAGCCTTAATTGTTAATTCATAATTCTTAGTTTAGTTCGAGTTTATTAATCCACCATTATGCCATTCATAGTATTTCGGAGGATTTTTGCCGGTGTATTTTGTCATTCACAGAATTTCTGACAGTAATTTACACTAGTTTATGATGATACTTGTGGGGTTTTATACCACGAAACTCAATACTGTCTGGGTCAATAGAAGATATAGTGCCTCTCCTCTTTCCTAACGAATGAAAATATGAGTTATAATAATTATTCCTTTATATTTGTGGTAAGGACAGAGACATTCGTTATCCGCCCCAAAATGTCACTACGCTTGAAATCAAAAATGTAGATACCTAAAAGTGAAATTCTCCATTTGCCAGTGACGCCTCGTTTTTCGAAAATTTTTCGGAAATTCAAATATTTTTTTGATAAAAACGAAACTTCTACTTATCTCACTCTCTCTAGATTTTGCGAAGGAAAAATCTCACGAATAATGGACTTGTGAATTAACAGTAAACTACTCATTCTGCAGAAAAATTTTCAACAGCAAAGTAGCATTTTTCAGCTTTTCGTGGGATTTTCTCTCCACGTTTCTTAAAAATATGGTAGAAATTATCAAAAATTATTTCAATATATTTGTAGTGAGGGCAGATTTTGTGATCTGCCCCAAAATGTCACTACGCTTGAAATTCAGTTACCTAAAAGAGAAATTCTCTATTTGTCAGTGACACCTTTTTTTTGAAAAGTTTGGAAATACAAATATATTTGATAAGAATAAAACCTCTACTTATCTTGGTGGACGTTTCGGGAACGAATCTGCTCCCGTTCACAACACAATTAGACCACTTTTCTTCGCAAAATTTTCCAATGTGCAGTTGGTTTTGACACTATAAAGTGACAATTTGGCAGACGGAGGATTTCTTGTTACAAGGTTCTTTTATTAATTGATATTGAATTTTACATTTTCATATTTTGTTTTCAGAAGTAAAGTATCACTCCTCATGTTTAACTGAATATTCAATTTTTTTTTCATATTTCGTCTCATATAAGATTAATTGTTACAAATGCCAATATCATGATAGTTCATCATGGTTCAATAAAATCAAATTCCAGTTTGGCAACAGCAGATCCTATTTCAGCACAGAAATAATATTCAATCAACGCATATTTCCACTCGAAAACATGGACATGCAATCAAGAAATTCCTAAGCCTAGTGACATCGTCGATTGAATTTTAATTGTTCGAATTCAAATGTAGATTCGATCCTCAGCGAAAAATCAATCGAACCGAAAAATGCAATAATTTTCTGTTCATAACTTTAGAATGACACGAACCGAGGAATAAAAAATCTTCAAAAACTGTTCATTATGGACAAAGAGGCTTCTGTATTTCACGATTGAGAGAAGAGAGAAGAGAAGCAACGAGTTCATTCCGTGAGAAGTAACAAACAAATACAGAGATATGCCGAATAAAGAAGCTTTCAAAAATATATTAGTGGCTATCAAAAGTCACTCCCGGTATCTTCACCTCACCGTAAAATTCCACAACATGTGACTTGAGTCTATAAATGACTTATAAGGGCTCGAGTTGTCAGAGTTCTCAATCATCTATACAAATCGAATACGAAATTGGGCCGAGTATGGAGCCCTGAGGGACACCCTGACCTCATGAAGGAAAGAAACCTTTTCCAGAGTCGTTCTCAGCCTAATAGAATATGTTCTACTTCAGAGTAGGTAGGCCACAATCTCACACTCTTTTGACGACGATAGAACTTTACAAATGACGATTTTGCCTAGCAAGGTCAAAGATCTCTGCATGCATAACGTCCCGCCATCATCATTACCTTGACAATACAATACACAATGTGTTCGAGCATAGAACAATGCTATGTTTTCGTTAATTGGTCAATCCAGAGAATATGACAGCAATGATAGTTGGTATTAGTCGCGTTGTGTATTGGTATACATCCGAAAGTTTTTTCGAGCGTTATTCGAGATTTTTCTGATATTATAACGGATTGATTTTCATTATCGAGTTACTCTGGCTCTTCTATACGTCAACAACAAACACGCGTTGTTCAAAACCGCGGGTTTACAGTTAATAACAGTCGGATGCGTAGTGAATATATATTGTGGTTTTTGTAGGAATTTGCATGTTAATAGAGTCTCGTTTTGGATTATTTCCCACATTTCAACACGGCTAGTGAACTATAATGGAATAACCAAAAGCAAATAACCATCAACAAGAATTGTGTTTGTTTTTTCTAAATTCCGATTTTTCCATCACATTGATTGGGTTTATAAAACCGTTTGAATTTTCGTGAAATTATCCGATTTAGGATATTGAAATCGCGTTTTTTCAATGGTGAATCAATAATTTGAAAATGATCTGCCGACCGCCTTTCGCTTTGAAATCGCTTGAGGCGATGTAGTAGAGGTTCCACTCGAAGATAAAGTCAAATCCATATCATCACAATCAACCACATCAAATAATATGTTCTAAAACTCTAGGCCTCTCCCAAAAACATCATTGATAGAACCATTCCAAATCGGAAACAAATAAAATACCCAACAACAACAAAGACAAAGTTTGCCAAAGTTTGTTTGTCACCGAGCTTGTCACTGCATTAACAATATTTTTCTAATTATGTTGAGCATTTTCAGGAGAAATCGATGCAATATAGAAAAAAACTACTTTCCATCTGAATCGAAAATACGAAAATATACTGGACTTTCTTATCGTGGACACATTTCCTACATTGTTTTTATGTATTCGGTTTCCGATTTGAGATAAGAAATCTAAAATAAAATCCAAGCGAAGAAAATAAATCCAGTTCTTGCACGTTTTCTCATCCTATATACAATTTTAATTAGCCTGATCTGTATTCCGCATAAAATTCCTAAAGCAGCAGCGTGTTTCCTAGTAAATCTGAATGTGGAATCGCTCGCTTTTTGTGTCGAGAGATTAGCAACGTTTAACAACCCCTTTTTTGCCTCTGGCATCACATTCATTAGGTTTTTGTTTATGCTCCTCTCCCTTTTTTCATCTGGAGACTTTATTGTTCCTTCCCAATTTTTCAAGGTCTGGTTTGTTGGTTCAAAATATGAAAAAAAGGACTCGACAGATTTCAATGAAATTCACAATATCTCGAAGAGGTATTTTTTGGACACATTTAAAATAGCATCAAGATAGAGTTGAAAAAAAAAGCAGTCAGTATATTTTTTCCACAGTATCATATAGTATACTACCTACATGTTCAAGGAAAACATAATTAAAACTGAACTGAAAAACTGTAATACTCTATTCTGATCTATCTCTAAATCTAAACCTATTTTACCCTAGCCAAAAACCCATATTAAAAAATTCAAAAAACTGAACTCCATATTCATACAAAAAAAAAACTGAACCTGAAGTATCGTGCGACATTGTTGCAACACCATGTGTATGGGAGAAGCATGGACGTACCAAAACAAATAAGAACTGATGTTTTGTTATTCTGGTTTCGAAAATTTAACGAAAAATGCAATATAAATAAAAGTGAAGTCAGTTTCCTCCTTTTCTACTTTGCACCTCGTCAAAAATAATTAATTTCCCTGCAGGCCGAGAAAAAAATTTACCATTTAATTGAAAACAAATTATAATTCCTTGAGAATTCATATGAAGAAAACTTCTTCATCGATTGATTGTCAATTTTCTAGTCATAACTTTTTATGTTTTGGAAAAATTACATCGGCGAATGCTCGACTGGGTTGTATAATAGCTTTTCGAGCGAAAGAAGACAAAAAAAGTGTTTGATGGGGTATGTAATTGCATAGTATAGAAATAATTAACAGAGTCACTGAAGTAATTACATTCCTCAATTTCGTTCAGTCTGCAAGAGAGGAACTGAAAGAATATGGTAGAGAAAATGGGTATATTTCCAGTATAATCTGAAATTGAAATGAAACCTTAATTGATCGAACTTGATTGGATTTCTTATTTCATTACTTCGATCGATGAAAGAAAATGCTAATTCTCACAACTGGTACAGTAGTCGTCACAATAAGCGAAAATTATTTTAATTTATTTAATCATTCATTCAATTATTATTTAATTTATTTCATTTAGATTATTTTTCATCCAATATTCAGTTATTTTCAAGTCACAGTTTGATCAGTCTTCATTCGAGGTTTTTCCGATTCATCATAGTTTGGACAAATGATAATATTGATATACAGTGTGTGTAATGTGCACCGATTTTCGAAAACAACGATTCTGTGAAATGTTTCATTCATCTTCAACGCCTACTATTATCTGTTGAAGTGGTCAAAATTTCAAATTTTTACACAGTTCACAAGTGAAGGAGGAATAGCACACAGATTCCAATGTCCTGATATTGTTCACAATTAGTACAGTTCCGCCCTTGGTCCGAATGAAAGTTCACAGAGTGATGAAAAACCGAAGTTTCGAGATGGCCACCGTTCCTCAGGAATTTCCTTTCCATGCAACCCTTCCCTCTATTTTCGGAGGCTCAATTTACAACACCCCAATGAATCGTTATATGGACGTACGTCACAATCCTATCGAGACCTTTCGAGAAATAAATTCAGGCGTATCGCCGGATAAAAGTGCTTTTCATTCCTATCGAGTGCACGGAGGGCGAATGTGGTCTCTTCCACCAGCTTTTCCAGGAACGGCTTGATTGCACACGTTAATTTGAAATGCTGCTGCTGCTCGAAGCAAACGAGTTTGCTCATTGAAAAAGAAAATGAGTGAGCACAGTGCATCCCATTTTGGTCGAGAACGCTGAGTTTTTTTTTTTCGAAACTCAAGATGGTCCGATCAGATTTTGCCTAACTGTTTCCGATCGAAAGATTTGTTTCACGAAGAATATCTAGCGTTTTTCAAATTCAGGCCTTCGTTTATCGATATCGAAAAACTCTTTTTATATTGAAAAATGACAGCTTATAATTGGGCTTAGGGTAGTATACATACATCACCATCTACTTCTATGCTGGGAATCGAATACGATGGAAGCGGCTCGACACCTCGACCATCGCGGCAAACAGAAGAAATTATGAAATATGATCGATTTGTAACAGAAAATTAATAGAATGCATCTGCCGGAATAAAAACCAAGACACCAGATGGTGACTAAGAAATAACCTCACCCATGCATCATCAGCAGAATCTGCTGCTTAAATACAGAAAGAGCAATAACCCGTTACGATAGCATCCACTTGACCCAATATCATCTCCCACTGGCGTGCATACAACAGAATCATGAAAAAAAATTTTTTTTTTAATTTTAACACACTCTTCTTTTGGAGACATATAAATTTTTATAGATGTACTACACTGTCTGGTTCCTCATGAAACTCAAAATAATACGATACAATCCATAAAGAACCACGCAGCTGACGCTCTACTATGTGTAAGCAAATAAGCATCCTATTTGAAATGAAAGCAAAGCAATTGGCGATTTCAACTACCGAAGAGGGAGCTACGAGACGTAAACAAATATGGCGGATAGTGAGTAATCTCTCTCTGTTCGGCGTGGTTATTGTGTGTATGTTTTAGTTGTTTTCGAACGTTGAACAAGTGATATCTTGGATTTTCGTGTGTGTTTTGGACAATTGTTGATAGTGTGTTGAAGAACTATCATATTGTAAGGTGATGTAACGCTTTGCAATGTCTAATAAAATGAAGGAAACAAACTCGAATGAAGTGAGTCACAGGTTTTCCGATCAACAAAGCATTTGTCCATGCTTTTCTTCGATCAACTTTCTCAAGTATACCACAATCATTCTCGACATGGACTTTAGAAGCATCCTTCTTGGGGAATGCATGGAAATGTCCTATATTTATTTTTCCTAGAAGAACAGTTTCAAACACAACAGTTAGTGTTATGCAATGTCTTTCTAGTTGTGCCACTATTTTGACTCGGTTCTCCACTCATTATTATTTTGAGTATCTCAACCCTGAAACTATATAGGTTTATGAAAGCACCCAAAAGCCTAATTTCATTCCTGTGAATACCTTTCGAGTTTGGGTTATCCCAAAAATTATTCGCCTAAAGTCCTACTTTTGAAGTTCGCTCGACAAACAGATCTACAAATACAATGAGAACACAACATAATCCACCAATAATCTCTGATATCGCACAAGCACGCTGAAATAACGATGATTCATTGATAAAACGCACACGAATCCATTAATGATTACTCACTAAGTAGGTTCACAATTTAGCCAAAAGAGGTCGTCCAGACTTTTGGATTAGCGAATTGCGGCTGATTTGATAGATAATTCTCATGGAACGGAAAAACACTGCTTTCGACTCGAATCGAGCGGTAACTCGAGCGATTTCGAACAATAAAGTGCGAACGGCAGATTGTAAGACGATTCGATTGTAAAATCGATTCCCGATATCGATTGACAATCGCTGGCCTGGCGCTAATTAGAATTTTCACCAATCGGGATCGGGTATCGCCGTGTATTTTTATTTTTTCAGACATTACAGTTACACACATATCTTATGTGAATGTTCGTTAACTCGGTTTCGACATTCAAGACCCTGTTACTTACTAGAATGTTTTCACAAATCCAGTCCTGTTTCGTTCAATGCAATCCGAGCGAGGGCTGATGTTGGTGGATGATGGTGAGTAATTTTCACCTTCCCAAATTCTTGCCCACCCTAACGTGAGTATCGTTGCACGCCACTGTCACCTCATGATTGCCGGTGGCATCATCGAGACGAGGCATTTCAGTTGTTTGAAGGAATAACCGTAGTCGGTGACTTTGCGATCGGAATTTTTTCTCTTCAAGTTTATTTGCATAACTCCATAAGCGTTATGTAAGGCAGTCGGACAGAGACACGTTATTGATGGTGATTCGTATTTTAGAGTCAACATTTCGGCCCACTCGGTTGGGCTACTTCGCTTTGATCAACGCATCGAAATGTTGAAAATTCTCAGGGATAAACAGCGTAAAGATCTTCTCCTACGACCTCAGTCGAATTTCGATTATTTTTGATACTCACTGTATTTGTGGTCGTAGAAAAAGTATAGTACACAACTCGGAATCGGAAATTCCGTTCGCTGACGAACGGTCGTTCTAGCGACACCTTTACGAGCATGCAGAAGGCAATAATTATACGGAATGATAGCCGATAGCGTGGCATGTTTTTTTCCTAGAGCAAGTTTACGGCCGACTAGAGAAAATACGTTGCCTTAAAGTTCTTCTCGTGCAGAAAACGTTTAATTGGTGGCAATTTCATAACGTCATTTCCGTTAACGACTTTTTCGAGTGCCCTATAAATTCGCAGGCGATGTGCTTCATGCAAATCGAAATGAATTTTGTACTGGCGAGTTTTGGAGTTCGAGTGTAGCCATAGTCGTTTCAAGTTTTTTAGAAACTCCATACATTTGGCATTTCACCGCTTCTTGGTCTTGTAATGAAGTTCTTCAAGCTCCATAATTCAAAATGAATCCGGTCGAAATCGCACAAACAATAAAGATTCTATGAAGAAGCCACAAAAACGGATGTGTCATATCACCCATTTGTCCACTTCACCCCACATTATCTCAGAAAATTTTCCAAGTTATTTTGAAATTCTGAAAAAAATCGCATAGACTATTTCGGATACGTAGATAACGAATCTGTAATCGAAAAAACCCAATTCGTCAAGTTGACTTGGTAATTCAACCCGGAATTGCTTATTTCGGAGGAAAAAGCAAAAAGTTGACTTTGACGCGCCATATCTCAGAAACGGTTGGACTTACAGATGAGATCGACCCACCAATCGATTTTTCAAACATCACTCCACTATAATGGAAAAAATCAGTACGATCGAACGAATGATAAAAATTTTCGTTCATGGTCGAAAATTCCATGTACGTTTTTTCCGACAATCCGTATGGTCGAATTTTCCAAAATTCTAAAAGTCATTTTAAAATTCTGAAAAAAATCACATAGACTATTTCGGATACGTAGATACCGAAACTGTAATCGAAAAAACTCAATTATTGAAGATAACTTGGCAATTCGACCCGGAAGTGGTCATTTCGGCGGAAAAATCAAAAAGTTGATTTTGACGTGCCGTATCTCCGGAAAGGTTAGACTTACAGATGAGATCGATTCACCAATCGATTTTTCAGACAATTTTTTACTAGTAAGCAAAAAGTCGGCTCGATCGGACGAAAAAGAGAAATTTTCGTATATGGTCGAAAATTCCATGTACGTTTTTTCCGACTATCCGTATGGTCGAATTTTCCAAAACTCTAAAAGTTATTTTAAAATTCTGAAAAAAATCACATAGACTATTTCGGATACGTAGATAACGAATCTGTAATCGAAAAAACCCAATTCGTCAAGTTGACTTGGTAATTCAACCCGGAATCGCTTATTTCGGAGGAAAAAGAAAAAAGTTGACTTTGACGCGTCATATCTCAGAAACTGTTAGACTTACAGATGAGATCGACTCACCAATCGATTTTTCATCAGAAACTGTTAGACTTACAGATGAGATCGACTCACCAATCGATTTTTCAAACATTTTCCTTCTATAAATCAGCTCTATCGGACGCCTTCGGTCGTTGCTTGTATAAACTTCACATTGTCCTTGTATCAACTTTCGAACCAGGACAAATGGAAATATGACAAAATAATAAAAATAAATAAGGATAGGTGGAATGCTAAGATTCAATAATTTATATTCGATTTCGGCAAATTCTCGTATTTTCCTTCATTTCGTCTAATTCAGAAAGTCAAATCTAGGAGGAATACTAGATACACACATTAGTTATCAGTGATAACGCAAAAATCTATCAAAAATCGACATATCATTATAATGTGAGGCTTTTTTTGTAATTTCATCGTAATTTAACGCATTCGCTCGGGCTTTAAATTGAACCGAAATGATTTCCCACAATGATAATCTAAATAAACTCACCCTGAACCCGATGTATGATTGTTTCGACGTATTCTTGAGATCCATGGCACACTGAAACAAAAAAAAAATCTATTGAACAACTATAGGGTAAAAATAAAATTGACTAAATGATATTACAGAAAATATTTCTTCTGGTACATTGAGTTCCAGGATATATCCCTGACTCTGAAAGAATCCGAGGAAATATCGTGACACAGACAACTTCTCGTACAAAAATTATTAATGCCCTAGTAATGATGTCATTGTAAACATGGCAAAAAAGGATATTTCAAGTCCAGTTCTATCAGATTGAAATCTCATTGAATTAACACGAAGTGTTTGGAAAGCATTTATGGCATGTAAAGTCTGAGTGGGAAAAAATCATGCCATATATTATTTTGTGTTTTATCTGAAACCAGGACATATACTGAATCACCGGGTATACCTCCATGGAATTTTTCATTATCTTTCCTCTGTTCTTTGTTCACGCCGAAAAGTGATACAAAAGAGAAAGATTATTGATGGCAGCTATTCCATCTGCAGTCGGAGTAAACAAAGAGCGCGTTCCTCATGTTTATTAACTACACGTTTTCCAGAAAATTCCAGATGAATTTTCGACGAAGAAGTGAATTCTCACAGAAACAGATGATGGGAGATTCGTCTTGGGCAACAAACAAATTGAGACGGTTGAACTTGACTGATCGACATAGACTATATGATGTCTAAAAATCACATCACACAGCCATGAAAAATACTAATGATCATAATCAATTTATTTATCCAACACATGGCAGTTATGACTGTCATTATTAATGTAATTTTAGATAAGTAAACTATCAAATAACTCACTAGTGAGTTATGGATTATAACTCACGTTCATATTTAAAGTAGAATTCTATTTATTTATTACCATTTCAAGCAGAATTCACATTGATATTGAAATTGAAGGAAAAAGCTAACGGTTTATTCGAATTTGAAGTTATTGTAAAATTGGTTGGTTCATTGGAACCAGACGCTCCCATATCGGTACAGCTGCTGATAGTGCTGGAAGACGCCGACACATTGGAACCTTGTATTTTTTCTGCAATTTGTATTTTGTTATGCACCACCGATTCTTCTAGGTATCCTTCTGCTACCGTCGAGGACTTCCATCCTCCGTGACGCTCCAAAGTAGTCATGTTAGCCCCTGCATTGGCCAAAAGAGTCGCCGAAGACCTTCTCAGGCAGTGACCGCGCGGTGTAGAGCGCTGGTTCCTCCAATTTCAAAAACATTGCAATTCTTGAAAGTATCTTCGACAACGTATTCATTCCCACACACTGGCTGGTACACCTCCCATTCTTGTAAAAAACAAAAAAGCGGCTAGAACTAGTATTCTTTGGTCTCAAAGGCATGTATTTTTTACACAAATTGATCGGGTTGACTGGAAATCCTTCTTCAAGTATGGTGAAACTTCTCGATTTCTTGGTTTTAGTGTCTGCCAAAACTATGTGAAAATATTTCCCTTTGTCTTGAATATTTTCTATTTTCAAATTGACTAATTCATCGCATCTACAAGCACCGCTAATCCCCATTATCTCAAAGCCACTTTCATCAATAAGTACTCGTCATCGGGAGCTTCGTTCAAAAACTTCTCTATTTCAGGTCGTTCTAATGTCTTGGACTTCTTTGGTTTGTATCCCTGTGATTTGCTTTTCAAAAAGCTCATTAGCTTGCCATATTTCGAAATGTCGATTTTTTTATAAAGGTGAATAGTCGAGCGAAGCATCGAGTATTTGGTCCACAGCGACGATGAATAATATACTTCTGGTTTAACCGGAAATATCATCAACTTCTTTGATTTAAATGGGACACCCTATATATTTTTACAGATTTTGAAAGAGCTTGTTAGTATGAATTCATATATACTGAGTTTAGTGTGAAAAAAATTGTAAAAACGAGGAATAAAGCACTTTAATTAACCTCCTTTGAGATTTTTGGATTAGAGCAAAAAAGACGGAGAAATCCAACCAATGAAAAAAGCAAACGAGAGAGAGGCAACCAGCAGTGATCAGCTGACTGTTGGCAAACCCGCACCTTTCTTCGTTACAGGAGGAATTCGCTCTATTTTATAAAGTTCATGTGCAGCAGTTGTCGAGAAGGAAGCTACCTCACTTTCCTTATCATATATAGTGTGACTCAATTCCGCCATGCAAACCAACAAAACAGGCGAATCGGGAAGCCGTTTCGCAACGAACAACTTTTTGATCATCGGCGTGTTTCTTACATTTCCCACCATAACGAACTGCATAAGAGATCGAGATGTAACAGAGTGAAGAAAATGAGTAACAGCTAGAAACCAGTTCTCGTTGTGGTTGGCGCTAGACGACCTTGAGAGTTCACCGTAGGTCAGTAACACGATGATGTTGCTTCGATCGTCTTCTTCTTCTTATTTCACGGAGTTTTTCTTTTTCTTCGATTGTGACTAAGCGCGGAGATAAATCTACCAGACGAGATTACTACTGAATTATTGATAATCTATCTTTAGAAGCGTCATGGTAATAATGACCGTACGGCTTGGCCGGTGTTTGCAAACACCTTTAGAAAATCCAAGAGAAAATGCTTCTCTCGACCACCTTTCGCTAACTCATATACGAACGATATTATTCGCATGTTGAAATACACTTGACAACAGCGCAATTTAGTGTCATTAGAGAGTCATGCCATTTTATTGGGAAATTCGACATCACTGCAAGAGTGCGTTTTTCGAATATTTCCACACTAGTGCTTTAAACTCTCGGCTTTACAGTTACCGTAGTGAAATGGTCTACTTTCTGAATAACAAAACAATGTTGGAAGCGCTGTTTTCAGACGATCGTATGAAGAAATAATTACTGATAGAATTCATGAAAAATCGCCAAAACAAGTATATCACTTTCCTTCAAAAGCAGATTCCAATATATCATCGATCTCAGAACATAAACACAACCTATGAAAAATCTTCTTCATACCAATTACTCCGACAATGAAACCATAGAAATCGATGTTTTATGACAGTGTTAAGCCCAAACGCGAGATGATTGGTCTAGAATACCAAAAGCACATATCATTCGCAAAATCCTGTGATGCGCACGACCTTGAAAGATGCGGAAGGTCAATAATAACGCTCCCGTTGATTCGTCATTCTGGCGAAATCAAGACAGGGTTGATACTCTCTTCTTTTGAGACATTTTTCGTCCCCCACAAGGATCATTTCCATGGACCGATTTCGATGCAAAAACGTGAAAGCACACACGGAATTTCAATTCGAGTCACATTGTATACCGGATAGGTAGAAGCACTAGCGAGTTTCAGATACTTTTATTATGAATAACAGGAATCCGGTGGCGGCTTCGTTTCCTGATTTACTTGTTTCTCGCTTCTAACAGGAAGAAATTCAGTATAATTCATTGAAATGCATGTGAATTAATTCATACATGAGAAAAGTAGCGTTGGGAAGCAATGATTATAGAACCTACATCGAATATGCACAGGAAGACATTATATTTGTTTATTCAGTTAACTATGAGCGGATATTCGTAAATTGGTCGCAATGTTTTTACAGGAAAGTATTCGAAACCTACTCAAAGTTTGCAATATTCAAGAGAGACTGCTTTCCTCCTCAAGCTATACCAAGCATCAATAGAACGGCAACGTAGTGGAATTCTTTGCCTAGTGAAGTCTTTCCTGATGCTCACAACCTTCAAACTTTCAAGAAAAATTCCCCAACACCTTCCTACTCTCCCAAAATTTCACCGCTGGCTGACACGATGTTCCTCGAACATTATAGGTTTCCCAATCGTGTTGTCAACAGATAAAAAAAACAGAAAAGTGTCTTGAAATATCGGGATTTTATGAAACAGGGTGTCGAAGTTCTTTTTTTTACATCGATTTTTCATCAATAATTATTCTATTTTTTTATTATTTCGTCGATATTGTTGGAATTTGGCAGTTTATTAATGGTGGTCTTTAATCAGTATAGTGAAAAATCATAACTTGTACTACACAATGAAATTTCATGACTCAAAATTCATTTTCAATAAGGCACACTATGATATTTTTTCCAAGTTTGTAGATGACATAATAGTTGAGTGGTGATGTTGATGTTCAGTGATGATGGTGATTATTCACAAAGATATCAAAAAATCATATCTTGACCTGCTTCAAATGGAACCACCCCCGTGAACCATTCATTTTCAACCAATTCCAAAAATTAGTAATGGAAAGAGAATAGAAAACTTTTCCATGACATGATATCAAAGTCACAACTTTCAGGGTACATTTCAGGACACGTGTTTATCAGAAGAACAAGTAATATTTTGACCCCAAAAATACGGGCAAATGGAAATCATTTTCATTATCAATCATGCCAGGCCTGGTGTAATTTGGGTCAAGAATCACCCGAATTGCGTGAATTACAGTACAGAAATCAGTCATCAGTAACTTCAAGTTAACAGTAAAAAATAATTAGCTGTTTGACTGAACGAGAATCATCACATATGGAACCATTATAGCGTCACTTTTTCTTTAAAAAAAGTCACGGCAGCGTAACGACAGTTAACAGTGAAATAAGTGCTTGAATAAATATACGAAACCATTGTTCGTACCCACAAAAACATAATACGATGAGAAGTATCACGAAATTATATTATGGTACTTGCTAATCATCAAGGAACTAACGGGATCTGTTCAGCAACAGTTAAATCTGACGAATTCCCAAAAGAGATAATCGAGTTGGAAGTTTGTTCCATGACTGCCGATGAGTCATACGCCTGTCAACATTCATACGGCCCCATAAAACGATGTTCCATGGAAATTATCGGTATTCCTTTTGTGTTTCGTATGTGCGAGATAACATACTCGTGAAAAATGAGTGTCGTTCCGATCATCCATTTTGAAATACGTGGTACGAAGCTATTTACCAACCGTTCTGCTGAATATGGCATTTCACCACCCACGCAAACATATACAGGGTGAGTCAAAAATGTTTACCGAGCTTTCTGAGGGTGATAGAACATTGAAAAATAAGTGTAGTTTGATGATTAAACTCATGGCCCGAAATGCATATTGAGGGAGATATATCCTTCCAAAGTTGATGAAATTAAAATAATTTCTCCGCATATCTTCTGAACGATGAAAGCCACCCGATTGAAATTTTTTTGTGCATGAATGTATGTTGTCAAAATACATTTTTTCGTCACACTTCCACATTTCTGATTTGCGATAATCATGGATCGGCTGTATTGAGAACACGTTAGGCATTCAATCGATCGATTGGAATCATGAGTACATTTCTGAGAAAATATAAACACATCTTGAACATCTTGTCTGATAGTCCAAGCGTTGTGTTGGAGGATATACAGGGTGAGTCGAAAATGTATACCGAGCTTTCTGGGGGTGTTAGAACATTGAAAAATAAGTGTAGTTTGATGATTAAACTCATGCCCCAAAATGCATATTAAAGGAGATATATCCTTCCAAAGTTGATAAAATTAAAATAATTTCTCCGCGCATAACTTCTGAACGATGAAAGCCACCCGATTGAAATTTTGTGCATGAATGTATGTTGTCAAAATACATTTTTTCGTCACACTTCCACATTTCTGATATTGTTATAAAGGGTGTTTTCAGAGGGTGAGTCATGATTTTTCGTAGAAAACTTTTTTCCCTGTATTATTTTCGGTGAAAAAACAGGAGCATTCGATGGAGCGAAGAAAATCACATCTTGTTCAAATACAAAAAATTGAGCCGTTCGTGAGATATTTGAGTTTTTGTAGTTACATGATATCAGCAGATTGATTTTATTCATCGCGAGATTCATCGGTATAACGATATTTTAGCAGGCCATGATGAATAATTTTGTTCTCAATTTTGACGTTCATGTCATCAACATTCGAGTCAACATTGTTGTAGTCGATTTGTTCGTGTGGTTTTTCTGTGTTATTTATCACTGCGATTATCAACTGAGATTTTAAGAAATATGGCAGGTTATTCTCTGTTCTCTGAACAAACTGATATGCTTCTAATGCTTGGCGAGTGCTTCGGAAATGCAAATGCTGCCGAAATATCGTTATACCGATGAATCTCGCGATGAATAAAATCAATCTGCTGATATCATGTAACTACAAAAACTCAAATATCTCACGAACGGCTCAATTTTTTATATTTGAATAAGAGTACCTTTCTCATGTAATTTTCTTCGCTCCATCGAATGCTCCTGTTTTTTCACCGAAAATAATACAGGGAATAAAGTTTTCTACAAAAAATCATGACTCACCCTTTGAAAACACCCTTTTCATCGCTTTCATCGTTCAGAAGTTATGCGCGGAGAAATTATTTTAATTTTATCAACTTTGGAAGGATATATCTCCCTTAATATGCATTTTGGGCCATGAGTTTAATCATCAAACTACACTTATTTTTCAATGGTCTATCACCCCCATGAAGCTCGGTACACATTTTTGACTCACCCTGTATCTCCATCACAATGTCAATCAAGTTAGATCAGGGTTAGATATGGGGCTATTTCTGGATTAATTGAATCACCTCGCACCTGAACGAAAACATTATTATCGACTCGCATGCAAGAAGTAATATATCATCTTCAGGCCGACTGTTAACTATTCACTATAGTTGACAGGTAATCATGGCTGTTGTATACAGCACTTGATTTGTTGGTAATAGAAAGGCATGCTGGACACTACACCCGGTGATGAGAGATCGTTTCACAAGACATCGTGCAATTCGAGATTCAATCACCCCAACATTATTTCGACAAAAGTGAATTGTTTTTTCGTTTTCCATTACCCACTCGCTCTAATTCCGGAAACACCCTGTATTTAGATGAGTGTTTGTTGAGAGACTTTGACGGATGAGAAATGCTTTCTGAGTGTCGATAGATGGAAGGCAATATTTAAGATGAAACACGACGCAGAAGGGAGCCATAATTCGGGATTTGTCGAGTGGGAATTGATGGTTTCCTTTCAATATCGCAGGGGCTATTGAGGCTTTAATCCTCGATATGTCACAGAAATTAATGGGCTATCGACTGGAGGGCCCAAGGTGCAGTATATTATCGCGCTTATGCCGAGAATCGAATTAGCACGATGTGGAAAAGGAACTATCGTCGAGTTCTATCGAAGGGTTGAAATTTTGGGATTTTACTTTCAATTGTGAATCATCTGTTCTGTAATATCTTTGTATCTATGAACTATTCCAAGAAATATCCTCTTTAGCCTCGATATTTTTTCCTACGATTCATCAGGGAATGAACAACATTTTTTGTTTCAGGTCAGTAGCCTATTTTTTGAAATATTTTTGGTGGATGGTGGGTTTTCTGGTAAGTGCAAGTGAACTATTTGCCATCAAACTTTCTCTCTTACTGAATATTCAATACCTTCTTGCCACGTCTAAAATAGTAGGTTAGGTTATATTGACCTTGCAGCACTAACATTTGAATTTTTGTTCTCAAATATATTTGTTTCGGTAATTTTGCACTTATCATGGGATGGGTTTTTTTCGATTTTTTTTTCTTGGTACTCACGTATTTCGACCTCAGGAACCCGAATTTCACAATAAAAACGTGCGCAAACTTATATTTTCCGAGATATTCCAGGAAAAAGTGTGAAAATTAACCTTCTTGTTTCGGCCTGTTTTGATAATATCTTCCTCATACATTCTAGAAGCTAAGAAGAAGGAGAAACGTCCTCTAAGAAGTTTAATTCATCGTCTTCAGCATCTTTGATGAATCTTTCTTTCATACGGACGGCGCTGTCAAATATGCATCTGTGATATTTTGACTCAGAACTAGTGATTTTGACGTAGATTCTCATTTGACAGCGCCGTCCTTATGGAAAATGCTGGATCCACCTTCCTCCAAGATGCTAAAGAACGTTGATTTAACTAACTCGAGGATGTTTTCCCTTCTTTTTGACTTCTTGAATGTTCAAGGCAGGTATAAAAAGTATCCTGTGTGAGAAAAGAAACTGCATGCATACCCAAAACGAGCCAAAGAAAGAGGGTTAATTTTCATAGTTTTTCCTGGAATATCTCGAAAAATATAAGTTTGCGCACGTTTTTATTGTGAAATTCGGGTTCCTGAGGTCAAAATACGTAAGTACCAAGAAAAATAATCGAGAAAAAACCATCGCATGATAAGTGCAAAATTACCTTTGTTTCGAATACGGTTACTATAAACACACTCATGTCGCCCTAAGGCGTTATATATATATATATATATATGAGAAATACAACATTTTCAGTTATTTTCATTGGAATCTAATCAAGATTATTCACTCGAGTCTATTGTTTAGCACAGTTTATCTTCGACACTATCCATATTCTTGATATTAAATATATCTCCAAAAGAATATACGATGTAGACTGATATAATTTGGTGCCAACACAGATGTAAAATTATTCGATTCTCAGCTCTTCTCAGACGAGAAGTATGTTGTTTTATTCATGTCGGATTTGAGCAACCCTTTTGAAATAAATCTGCAAATGGATCGGTGATGAGATCGACTCTAAAAAGCCTCCAATAAGTGGAGTGCTGAAAAGGTACAAATCTCTTGTAGAAACACGCTACAAAATGGAAAGCAGAATTTCGATGCGTGTACTGGGTGTCCGAAATGAGATCCCTTCTTTTCGAAATCCGTTGATTACGAAATCAGTCAATGCTGATACATAATCATAACGAATTTTTCAAATACAGTCACTTTATTCGCACTAACACATGCATGGACATCAGCGTTCGACAATGACAAATCCTGGATTCATGCAAATTCAGGATTTCAAATTTAAGTTGATGCCTGAAAGTTTTGATTATCACTGAAAAACTTTTGAATCGATTCATAATATGTTGGAAATAGACGATTCTCCAAGTAAACAGTCTAAATTTTGGACCACTGGGTATACAATGAGTTGTTTCTGCAACTAATAAGTGAAGAAATCAGAAATACTGATTGAACTAACAAGAAATTATCATTCCTATGTGTTTCGATTGTATCAAAAAGATAGGTACTGGCTAATTTTTTTTAGGTATACTCAATTACATTCAGATTTTTATGTTTGAAAATTCTCACCTCTATATTTTCCTGCTCTCAGCTTCCTCCTAAATCACCACACACTATTGTTCACAAAGTTTGAGAGAAAAATTGGATACACATAACACATACCTAATGAAAAATAGTCACCATATATTCTCTAGTTTTTCTGCAGAAATCATTCGAATTGAAGAAACTGCATCTATAAAAAAGTGAGCTATTCAAAAAAATGACCCTGTCGTCCGAACGCAGAATTAATTGCGAATTAACCAATCAGAAGCTGTCAACAAATCCTTGACGTGATAGAGATGGGCGCAAAAGTTTGAAAATTAGGTAATAGAGATGGGTCTCAATAGAACGATCACATATTCTATGGGTATTTTACTTTGTCTCATTGATAAAACGTTTTCTATGCACATGAACGTTCGGTGGACATTTTTTTTTATTTCTAGTGTAAGCTTGGTCCAAATTACACTCGAATCCCTTGAAGACGAACAATCTCAACTACTCTAGACGTTCAAAAAGAGCCCACGACTTTTTTCTCAATTTTTTTGTGAATTTTGAAGAAATCAAATTAAATAAATTTGACCGCCATAAATTCTTATTATTCTCAACAAGAGCAAGAAAAGTATAATATTAAAAAATATATACTTTTGTCGGCACTTCAGCGAGGACAAAAATTCTTTTTTTCTTTATTTCCGTCTCGATTCCCGCCTTCTTGCGATACCTTAACCTAATCGATTACATCTTCACCGATCGCCAGAACGATTTAGATGCAAGCCAGGCAGTGTTGCCAGGATATTTTTCAGTTCCGACAACACTAAATTTAACAAAAATACAGTATATCATTTCCGAATGAATTGAATAGATATCAACAGTGAACCTAAACATGAGACAATTATTTTTTCGGGTGACAAAAAATCTAATAGAAAATTCATCGCTAAGAATCTGTAATTAGAGAATGCATCGAAGATCATCTGATTGTATCTAAACTGAATATTTAATTATTTCGAAAATGACATCACCAGCACAAATTGACATTCTTATTCTTGTATCAGCAGTTTTCAATTCCTCCCCCATTATTTTAAAAACAATTCCAAGTGTAAAACAGTAGACCTACTACTGAAATGATACACTCGGCACCGCTGACCGGTCTATCGATGGAGAGACCTTGACACGTGACAGAGAACGAGCGAGTTCGTCGATCGCGGTTAGCCTTGGCGATTCGCATCTGTTTGTTTGGCGTTTTGCGATACGCTTCCGGTGGACCCCCAAACCTACTTTCGATCACGCTACAGGAATGCGACTCGCCACCGGCAAATTTTTTTTCTGTTTTTGTTTTATTCATTCACGTGTTCAAGTGAATGAGCTCGGAGTGGGGGTGTACACACCGATCGACCAACTGACACCACCTTTGCGATGATGTTTTCATACAAAAATATTAATAATCCAATATTCCTCCTCCATAATTCTTAGTAACAGTACTTGATGCAAAATAAAAAAAATATACATAATATTATAATATATTTCACCCCCTCATGAAGATTTCGGACCCACCAGTGATTCTTTTGTTGAGTTCCTCGAAAATATCACACTCGACTAACAAAGCTGTACCTCACAGAAGAATTCATTACCTTCACGTCTGTTCCCTCAAGCGAGAGAAAAAAAAGAAAATGCTTCTCGGCAACCTGCAATTTCCCTGTCAGTGATAGTATGTACATACCGGGTGTCCCCCATCATATCTGGTCCAAACACATGATATTTCTCTACTAGATCGAGCTTAGAGAGAGAGAGAGGAATCGAAAAGATCATAAGAAAGAGATCCAGCCATCACAAATCAAGTGACTGTTGGCAAAATATTTTGATGTGTCATGTCATTGTATTGAGACATTTCCAGTTATTATCATTCGAATTGAGTTGATAGTATAAGATTATTCTAATCTATTGTTTAGCGAAGTTTATTGATCCATCAGTGTGTTAATGGAAAGATGATCTGTTCCAATAATAAGATAAAAATTTTCTCGATTCAATAACAAAACGTTTTTCAAACCTATCAACCTAGAGTTTCATTACATCAAAACTGACACAATAACGATTCAATTATATTAATGAAATTGTGGAATTATTGAAGTTCAAAGAAGAACGTTACACAAACTCCCACAGCCTATAATGGGCTATTATTCAATTCAGTTTCAAAGCCAGGTTCAGAGTGTTACCCACCATTGAAGAGGTAATCTTGAGTAGAAATCGATGAATGAAATGATATTGTGTTCATATATGGACCTCAAATTGGTGTTCCAAAATTACTGAGATACAAAGTACACCAGAGTTGGGACACCCGGTATCTACCAACATAAAATCATCAGTGTCTAAATCCAGGAGAATATACCCTTTCCAGAAACGTCTAGCTGAAATGTCAGGAAAATCAGCGCATTATGAATATTGTGATTATACCTGCGATCGTCCACGGTCGCCATAGGCGTAGTTAGACCAGGGCTAAGGGGGGAGGGCACTCCCCATGACTCTCCAAAACAACCGATTGAAGTCACACAGGAACTTGTTTGAAAACGAGAATAGAAAAAAAAATTGCATACTTCTTCTACTGACATCGTTGATACTGAGGATGGTGTAGGAACACAAGTATTTGACATATACGTACAAATTATCGATAGAACTTATCCAAATAATACTCACCATTACCATTTCATTGAAAATTACGTATTATCAAAATCATGGACTGTATTTGCATAAAAAAAAATGAGGTCCCCAATTGCAAAAAAGTACACCTGCACAGAAAAGCCGAGAAAAAGTCCTAGAAAAAAATCTTTGCTACGACAATGTACCTGATCGACCAAGGGAGGAAAGGAAATTGATGTAATTTCATGATACTGTCGACTGACTCAATGTCCGATATAATTAATATCATGATTAGGTTCGTTTCATAAGTAATTGATGTTCAGGATCTCTGAGGATATCAAAAGGAGCCGAAACTATTAACTAGCATGGCTAATAAGGTTAATCAGTGTGTAAGAATGTTTTCCCTTACTTGCCCATAAATACTACACCAGTATAATGACTCAATAATGATGCTCAGATCGACAGGCCCTTCTTTAGTACTGAGCACTCTGGGAAGTGCAAGTAAATTTTTAATCACGCGATAATCGAACGATATTCACTGACTATGTGAGAAATTAATTGTGAACTACAATGCTTCAAGAATGATCGACCAGTTTTGTCCATAGAATGTCCATATAACTAGTGAAACTTGTGAAGAAATAATGATTTACTTTTCGTGTCAATCAACAAGAACATCTGAGTCTCTTAGTTTCAACACAAGATATTGATCAATAAACTTCGCTCAACAATAGATTTGAGTGAATAATCGTACACTATCATCTCGATTCGGATGAAAGTAACTGAAAATACCGTATTTGACACAAAAAAATGTTTTGATCCCATCAGCCCTGGGTATCTGTCGAAGCTCGATGAGTATTCCCTAATCCAAAAGTCTAAACGACCTTTGGTGGCTAAATTGTGAACCTACTTAGTAAGTAATCAATGAATCATCGTTATTTGAGCGTGCTTGTGCGATATCAGAGATTATTGGTGGATTATGGTGTGTTCTCATTGTATTTGTATTTGTATTCGTAGAGCGAACTTCAAAAGTAGGACTTTGGGCGAATAATTTTTGGGATAACCCAAACTCGAAATTATTCTTTGGGTACTTTCATAAACTCATATAGTTTCAGGGTTGAGATACTCAATGTAATAATGAGTGGAGAACCGAGTCAAAATACTGGCTCAACTAGGAAGACATTGCATAACACTAACTGTTGTGTTTAAAACTGTATTCTTCCAGGAAAAATAAATATAGGACATTTCCATGCATTCCCAACAAGAATACTTCTAAAGTTCATGTCGAGACTGATTATGGTATACTTGAGAAAGTTAATCGAAGAAAAGCATGGATAAATGCTTTGTTGATCGGAAAACCTGTGACTCACTTCATTCGAGTTTGTTTCCTTCATTTTATTCATTTCATTAGACATCGCAAAGCGTTACATCAACTCACAATATGATAGTTCTTCAACACACTGTCAACAATTGTCCAAAACACACACGAAAATCCAAGATATCACTTGTTTAACGTTCGAAAACAACTAAAACATACACACAATAACCACGCCGAACAGATGAGAGATTACTCACTATCCGCCATATTTGTTTACGTCTCGTAGCGCCCTCTTCGGTAGTTGAAATCGCCAATAGAATATATATTATTTGTGTACAACACATCGAGTAGTATTCAATAAGACAGGATGTTTTTCGAAAAAAATTCTCAGAACCTTGCTGGCAAAAAGAAAGACGTAGAAGGAAACAAATCCGGTTGAAATTGCGCGAACAATAAAGTTTCGACAAAACAATCGAGTCACACATCTTCGATCAACAAAAAACCAAGTTACAAGAGGAGAAACTCTTACGGTGGATCACCCTGTACAGCGTGACGTGGTTCGAAGGCATCGGCACTTCTTTCCGACCAACCGTGTCTTTCTACGAGATCGTGCGATACTCACGATCTACGATATTTTTTCGGCGCCGCGTTCGTTCCATTCTAGTCTACATCTACGAGATTCCATTCTTTTGTCGCCGTCAATTCGGAGCTTTGTACCGAGAGAGTGTCGAGAAAATACTCGGTTGAGTGTCGTTTCTAGCCAGTGCAGTGAGAGACGAGAGCCGATGCGAAAATTATCGAAATTCTCGGGAAAGTTCCTCATTCATCACGACATACGTATCCATTATGCATGTCTTTCACATTGTCAGTTTCTGCGAATGAAAACAATGAAGAGGAAATCCTAACCTTAGAATTTCTGGTCTCGACTCGACAATCTCATATAGCTTAAAGGTGGATTTATGCACAACGTTTTATCTTTACTTTCCTCTTTCATTAACTTTCATCTAATTTAACCTTTCATCAAGGACTTTTTCACCTTCATGCATTTACTTCAATGAATTGAAACTCTACTTCGTCATGTGATACTAGTCGCTCACGTACTTAGTCCGATATGATTATTTGTGTTTTGATAGTTTATAGTGATAAACTCAAACTCAAATAAAAAAGTTTTCACTGTCTTACATTATTGCTTTCACAGGAATTTAATTATTTTCCCAATGAGAGTTTCAGTCCTGCATGACTAAATAAGTGGCAAGGTTGGAAAGAATTCTAACCACAATTGATAAAAAGAAGAGGAAATTATCAATGACAGATTCGCGCCTGCGCACATCGTATTTTACTTCAACTTTTCGCTAAAAGATCGAAGTTGGTTGTCTCTTAAATGAAGGATAGTGAAAGATTAAAGTTAATTCGGATTTATAAATGGTTACATGGAAATAGATAACATTCTAATGAATACTTTGATGAAAGAGAAAATACAAATAAATGAAAAAGCGGTATGCATAAATCCGGCTTTACAGAAGGAGCACTGCCATGACGTTGTCATTTGTCATTGAGAATACGATTAAGTGGAGATTGCGCTTATATATTCGTACAAAAATTGTGCGTTTTAATGAAACCGCAATGCAAGTGAAACTTTCTTTCGGAAGGTATTGCATTCATTGCAAACTACTGCAAACATCACAAATTGACTACTGTGACACGGAATGTTCCGTCACAGTCCGAGAAATTTGATGACGATGATTCGACGTAACTGATCAAAGACAAAATACTATAATCGAGTATTTTATGTACCTACCTACAACCGGCTAATCAATTGTCATGAAGAAAAACGTCTGTACTGTGTTCTGCAATTTGTAACAGTTAGCTGGTCGGTGATTCCAAGCTGATAAAAGCAGAAAGAAAGGAAAGTAGATAGGAAACGTGAGGGAGAAAACAATATTACAATTACCGCGTGAAATTGAATGAATAAAAGTTGAGCTGGAATTAGAGAGGGGCAAAATGAAGCTCGATATTACGGCGAATGAATGTGCTGGTAGATGATACTCTTTACTGTTATCGACTATGTAGATTGTCTATCGACAAATTAGGATCATTACTGCGGTAATCGAAATGTATTGATCTCCACACTCTCTTTTTTTTCATCTGTGGACAACACGAAAGGGAAACCTATAATGTTCGAGGAACATCGTGTTAGCCAGCGGTGGAATTTCGGGAGAGAAGGAAGGTGTTGGAATTTTTCTTGAAAGTTTGGAGGTTGTGAGCAACAGGAAAGACTTCACTAGGCAAAGAATTCTACAACTTTGCCGTTCTATTGACGAATGATGCTTGGTATAGCGATGTTCGACAGGTCTCGAGCCTGACAATGTAGGGGTGACCAGCTTGAGCTCGTCTGGTTTGTCTACTAGGAATCGCGCGTGGTGGCATAATAGATGATATCTCCGTTGAGCACCGATCGCGGAAATATCTATAAAAAAGGCAGAGATCGCCGACCTTTCTACATTGATCTAGAGAGGTCAATGATTTGGTGAGTGTCGTATCATCGACTAGGCGAATAGCTCTCTTCTGAATTGAATCTAAGAGCTTAAGCGTATGTTTAGGGACTGAGCTCCAAACATGTGAACAGTACTCCAGGACAGGTCGAATTTGTGCTTTGTAGATCACAAGCAGCTGCTGGGATGTGAAGTATCTCTTCGCACGGAATAGAAAACCAAGTTTTTGTGAGGCAGTTTTCGCAATGGACCTCACATGATCGTCCCATGAGAGAGCACTGTTGGTGGTGACACCCAGCATGGATATTGACGACCTCATAGGAACTGTGGTGGTACCCGACATCATCGAATTGGGCATTGTGTGATCAGCCTTCTTGGTGAACATACAAGCTTGAGTTTTAGTTGCATTGAACTGTACTAGATTCTCAGATCCCCATTTCAGAATTCTTGTCAGATCCTCATTCAAAGCATCGACCTGTCTTCGTCTTGCACCTCTGGCCTCGTTGGATGATATAGGGGCTCTAGAGGAAAAGGCGGAATGAAGTGTACTTACTATCATCCGCAAAGCTATGAACTGGGCTAGAGGTCACATTCAACAAATCATTGATGTGGAGCAAGAACCAAGTTGGTGCCAAGACAGAGCCTTGTGGAACACCAGCATTGATCGTCATTGTATCAGACGAGACCCCGTCTGCTAGTATACAGAGTGATTCAAAAGTCGATGCAAACATTTCGAGGACGTTTTGTTGGGAGTAGTGACTATCGATATATTTCTGATGAAGTGATCATACTGTACTCTACTTACATTACGAAAAGCACGTCTACATCATCTGTTCACCCGTCAGTCATCTCACGAGTGTAACAAGCCGTACGACGAAATCCTCCATATTGAAAGCTCATAGCTTGCTCCGATGGTACTTGCGAATGCTATTAAACGACAAGTTTACGACTAAGACCTACCGTTAGTTAGCAGCATATGGTTTACGATCTGGAACTAATGATGCCAATAATCACTTCTAGTATACTTAATAAAATATTGGACATTACAATGGGTTATCAATATGGAGAAGTATGATCAGAATCTATAAATAATCAACGTTATTTATACGGTGGACGCAGCTAATTTTCTTCCAATCACGAAGACTTAGATAGCTTGCTTTGATAGCATCAAATTAATATACAGGGTTGGGATGAAGAATGGAACAAAGTGAATATCTTTTAAAAGAAAAGAACGATATTTGTGGAAATTTGCAGGTGAGTGCAATGGAATAAAATGCATCTGATGTACATTTTTTTTTCAATAATATACTTCCGGTTTAACCAGAAATGCCATCAACTTCTTCAATTTTTATGGGACACCCTATATATTTTTACAGGTTTTGAGCTTGTTATTTCGAATTCCTACATACTGAGTTTAGTGTGAAAAAGTATGCATGAATTCAAAATAACAAGCTCTTTTAAAATTTTCAAAAATATATAGAGTGTCCTATTTAGTATATTATTTACAAAAAAAATTTCATATATATCGTAAATAACTTTTCTTTTAAAAGATATTTACTCATCATGTTGATAAATAATGATTGTCAGAAGAAAAATGTTCGTCTGAAGTTTCGACAAACTCTAGGATCGTGTATAACTCAAGAAAAACATTCGAGTTGAGATCAGATAGCTGTCATACGTAACTGAGGTGTCCATTTGGAAACCATAGACAAACCAAGTGTCGACAGTTGAAAGGTGACATATGACAGATGGCAACGGCGGCCGTCTTGAGTTCGAACGATCATTATTGGTCTACTCATCGGGCTGTGCAAAACGAATTTGCAAGGTGAAATGACATCAGAGTTGTGCCTAGATAGCCCCAACATCTGTCATATACTACTTGGAGGTCTGTCCACTTTGGCAACCATGGAACACCAAGTGTTGACAGTTGAGAGGTGACATATGACAGATGGCAACGGCGGCCGTCTTGAGTTCGAACGATCATTATTGGTCTACTCATCGGGCTAAGCAAAACGAGTTTGCGAGGTGAAATGACATCAGAGTTGTGCCTAGATAACCCCATCATCTGTCATATACTACTTGGAGGTCTGTCCACTTTGGCAACCATGGAACACCAAGTGTTGACAGTTGAAAGGTGACATATGACAGATGGCAACGGCGGCCATCTTGAGTTGAAATGATCATGGTTTCTCTACCGATCAGGCGTAAGCAAAAATTCATTTTATCGAGAGAATGCACTTTTTTCGAGCCACTCACAGTTAACCTCTTCATCACGAATTTATCACCGTTCGATCATTACGGGCCATAAAATTCCCAATCAATTGTTTCTGTTCGATGGAATTTCTATAACAATTCGTCTTTCTAGCGCAGAGGAACATAAAAGTCATTGCGCGGTACGTTTTGTCAATTTCAAAGCATTCCACAATGAAACCAATAAAATTCTAACGGTACCTAGTATTTACGGTTGCATACACTGTCGTCTATGAATGATGGAGCATTATTATTCACAGTTTTTCAGAGATGGATTTTTCTTCCTGTCGGACGATATTTATATGTTGGAGACGGCAATAAAATGCACCATTTATTTTTATACAGGGCGCCATTTTGAAATAATATTTAAGCGATAACATCGCCTAATCGTATTGTCGAAGATATCTGAGAAAAAGTGTCGACAGTCGAGACCAGAAACTGGAAGGTTTGGTCTTCTTCTTCAAGAGTACTGTTGTCGTTGTCAAAAAATCAAATCAAATCAAAGTTATCAACGTCAAACATTGAAATCAAGTGATACCAATGTAACTAACCCCTATCTTCAAGAAGGCATTTCATGAGGTAGATTGGTCATTTCTATCACACACTTTGCATTTCCCTTCCACTTTTATATTCATTTTTCGAAGGATCGAGACAGCCTGAAACCAAAATCCCCATCAATTATTCCTGTGAATAAATTTAATGGCGGCCAGCCGAGACATACATACCTACGACGAAGGAACACCCAGGGTTTCTCTTCCAATTAAAATTTCCCATCTCAATGGCATCATTATCCCTCGCTAGGTCTCTTTATCGAAGATCAAGGCCGACACATAAATTCCCCTAGCAGGATAATAGGAGCAAATGCAATTTCTAGTCCATCGACATAAGTCTACAGCGTACGTACGGCTTGTTTGCCATTTCAGTGGCGTCACTGAATATAGTTCAGTGCATCAATCGAAGAGCCAAGAACGCTTTACTTTATCTATGACTTCCACATTGTGTCGACCAGCCGACCCTGATATTTACAGCAATTTGGCAACCCGGAAAGCCGGAAGAAAAACGCACTAGTGTGGAAATATTTGAAAGACCCGCGCTTGCACTGATTGATGATATCGATGGCTTGTCCCTGGAAATTTTACTGCTCTTGGTAGCGTCTGGTAAGGTTACCATCACCTCCTCCCTTTTCTGATTTTGATCCATGTGGATATTACGAATCCACTAACTCATTCATTTCAAATTCAAAGAAAAAACCTCAGGAAACATGATTCATGATGAAAACAAACAGTTGACGTTGACTCAGTTGAGTGAAGTAGGTTCTAAAGATGAAATATCCGAGGGTTGCCGAACTTGTAACAATCCATGGGCGCACCCATTTATTTTCATGAAATCGACATAGACAATCGTCTCTCAAACTGTCAGAAGGGTCTCCGCTCGGGTATTCTCGTTCCTGACTGCTGCATTTTGGGTTGCGTCAATACAATAAGCGATACAATAAGCGAACCTTTTGAATAACTTTCGAATTCGACTGTATTTCGTGAAATTTCATCGAATGAAAATGAACACGACGGTTCATCTGTTGAAATGGTCGCGAACCGCCACTGGTTGCCCAGATCGGTTTGCCGCCCCAATCAATCCATTGTCATTCATTTATTCAAATGTATGGATAAAGCGACTGCACCTGAGGAAAAAAAGGTCGCTTCTGTTGTGTCAGGCATGCGAAGCGATACGAAGCAGACAGAAGCAAAACAAGATCCAACCCACTCGAAATCCAATAAAACCAACCCCGTCAATATATTCTCAAGATATCGTTAATTGCGCTCCTAATGTTGCTGCGGCAATTTAAGACTTTCGGCTGGATTCACCTAATTCATGCCCACTAATATACAGGGTGATGCAAAAGTGAGCGGCATCCTACCGGGGGCTTAATCCTCGCAAAAAATAAGGCAAAAAATTCCAATTAATATGGGTCCGGAATCGTTTCCCAAAGCCCCTTTGAATAGGAAACCTTGAAGACTCTATATAACTCTATATAACTTCAGAACCTTTCACAATTTTTTAGAATTCAAAAAAATACAATTTTCCTCTCAGATTTATTTTTCAAATTCAAACAAACTGCCTATTTCAAGCGTTATTTATGAAGAATGTTACTTTCGATAGGTAAGTCAAGAGATAAATTACCAATGAAAGTTTTTCCCACATGACGCCAATTTCTGGAAGACACTGTATATCGAGATAAAACATTAGCAATCAATCAGAGCGGAGACTTTTTCCTGTCGTACCTCAGACTAAAATATTCAATCTCCAAGAGAGGGAACAGTCCATATCAGTCGTATCCAGTTCTGTTTCATTACGAGAGGTAATTTAGTTTGATCCGTCGATCTCAAAATAGATATCTCGAAGTCATCGTAGAAATTATCTGAATTCTCTACTATCAAACCTGTAGCAACTTCGATTCGGAATGTGGAATTGGATCGGATAAATTCGCCATTAAATATGGAACTGCTCAGATAGAAAAATGACCAATCAGTCTTCACATCTTGTTATAACCATACTTGATCAGATCATCAACATTATCGGTATGAAATCCCAGAAAAATCACATACCTTTCCGAAAGATAAATCTGCAACTATACAGGGTGTCCCAATGAAAACGAAACAAGGTATGCAAGCTCACCCCTCCGAGGGGTTTGAAGCAAAAGAGTTGAAAACATGCGCGAAATGTTTCCCCCTCGAAATAAAAATCGACCGATTCGAGCGTTTTTTTTTTTCTGAGAACTATAACTTCGTCACATCGGCCTTGTTTCGTTTTCATTGGGCCACCCAGTATACATCTTCCAGTTGTAATTCAGATAGCGTCAATTGAATATCAAGTTGATCACTCGTACATTTCAGAAAGTATCAATGGAATTTCATTCGAAAATTGTCAGTACGATTTCAGAAAGCATAAAGTGCATTTCAAAATATTCAATTCGACATCAAAAACTATCATAGGAATTCACTAATGGTCACTTCATTGGTGTTTCTATATGTGACATTTTTTCTCTTGATGTGCTGTGATTATTTTATTTGTGAAATAGTGATGATACAATTGTTAAAAGTGCTATTTCCTTTTCTCCATGGAGAAATTAGGCATGCTGGCAGCGTAAACTAGAAGAGAAAATTGACTCGAAATGATTTCTGGTGAACAAACTACTCCATCGGTTATTGCCAAGGTCATTACAGATTTTTTTGCGTTTTATGGCTTCCACGGCATTCCCATGTCGCTTGGGTATGTGATTAAGTCATCAAAGCTCATTTCGAGTCTATTCGATAGAGTGGTTACCAGCATTGATCACTGCACAAAGGCTTATACATGCTATTATTTTTTCTTTTTAATATGGCGGAGATATTCTAGAGATTTGTGCACCTCGCCGTTTCTGGTTTCTTGTGTGATTGCTGTGATGTGATCGGTCAATGACTTTAGAACCAATTTCACGAACCAAACAACTGGGAAAGTACAAAAAACAGCCAAGGTATCCAATTTATTCTTCAAACTGAACTTTGTTGACTGATTGTTGATGAGATTAATTAATATAACTCATGATTATATCAACAAATATGACTCATAACATTGCCGGTATTTTATAATATGAAGAGCTCGAAGAAGTGAGTGGACCCAAATTATTTCGACAATTTTCAAGTTGCCATAACATTTCAAAAAATCCACCGATTCTCAATCGGATTGAAGCATTCGAAAGCTGGTTTCTTTCTTCTGAAGATGCATTGCTCAAAACTCACCCAATCCCACCGATTTCTAATACACCAGGCGTTCAAAAAGAGTAATACCAGAATATTATGTGAATCACTTTTTTCCAATGTTTGAGTCAATATCTCGAAACGATTCCATGATTTTCACGATCAATCAGCGAGGCGCAAGGTAGAGCTCTGATGTATTTTTTTTTCCAATGCGAAATGATGAATTTTAATGTAAATACAGACAATGCAACCAAGTAGAGATGGATTGCCTGCCAAATAACGTTTTCGGTATCTCCTAGTTAGAAGAATACTTCCGAGAGACAATCGTGAGACCCACTTCACTATCACACCCATGAACTCGAACATAAATCAAGTCCAATGCATTCTATTCTCCTATTTCATTAGGCAGTTATTAGTGTGTGGGCAATCGACTATTTCTGGCGCTTGTACATGCCGGACCTTATTGGGATGCAAATCGGCGTTGGCAAGTTCTTTTTTCCCATGCCGATGTAGATCGAACCTTCCTTATGCAGTGCGACAGTCAGTTGATCAAGGAGCGAACACTCTCGTACTCATGGTTCCTCACGATGGTTTGTTCTTCTGATACCCGAGAACTAATTTAATTTGGTGAATTTGGAAATGAAACGGATTCGTGTCAACAGATATGAACCTCCGAACAACAAACCCACTAGAAGGATCACAAAACAAATATTCTGATGCTAACATGAATTCCCAGAATTGTCATAATATTAGTACCCAATCGTCGCCAGTGTTGTCATATCCGATCATCAAAAAGTGATGAATAGTCCATAATATTTAAAGTCCTTTATGAATTCATGTAGTTCAATGCACAAATTTAATAATAAATTTGGGTCATGACGATTATGAATCAGTTCTGATTAATAGAAGATTGCTACATTATTCTGAGACTCAGCAATTTTACTTTCTTGGGGGCTCGAGGACCAGCATGGGTATCATGAATACTTTTGGCTCAACGTTGCAACACCGCAATTTGATATTGACAGTCGACGGCGATTATTGCTTTGTTTGGTATCTGTCATTATTTACGTTTTGATTTATCGATATTATTCAACTTGTGTTCAGTTTTGTGTACTCAGAATTCCTCAGAAACTCAGTTTATTTCCTGTTTTGGTGATTTGATATAATGGTGAGACGTTGTGAGGTGTGTTAAAGACAATTTGAACTGGCGATCAAAACACGTCATTTCATAGGTGAGTTACCATTGTCGTATCATTCGAGATTTTGAAGCAATTCCCCAAACGGAATGGATGAAAATGAATTTAAATTGAATTGATTAGATTATATTGATTATACCCATAGGTCAGCTGCGACAGTGTCTTGTCATTGTTCATTTTCCCACCAAGAAATGCTGAAAAGTACTACTGAAATTGTTACGGATTTTCAATTTGGTTCCTCATGAAATAATAATAAATTCGACCCCTCTGACAACACGGCACTGGTGCTGAATGAATCAGCGCCTGCTATCCTTGTTTAGACAAAGATAGATACTATAGATGTTGCTTCCAAACAAACTGTATTGCCAGGGCTGTGGATTACTCATCTAGTTTGTTCAATGATCGAAGGATATGACCAAAGATATGATATTCTATATTCTCTATTTGCGCCATCGAGTCATAAGTTTCAAAATCATTCTTTGGCTGAACCGACTAGGATCATCATGCGATGGTTTTTTTTTTCGATTTTTTCTTTGGTACTCACGTATTTCGACCTCGGGAACCCGAATTTCACAATAAAAACGTGCGCAAACTCATATTTTTCGAGATATTCCACGAAAAAGTATGAAAATTACCCTTCTTGTCTCGGCCTGTTTTGGGTAGGCACCAAATCCATTGGAGAAGTTTAAAAAAATTAGACTTTCTTTTCCGTGCGAAGAGGTACCTCACGTTGTCACATCACGAACGTTATAGGCTCTCCTTTCGTTTCCCCGATTGATATTTTCGAATGTTCTGTGAATCTGACCCGAGCATTCTTACGTGTTTGTCCAACGTATGAAGTTGGACAATGGACTTTTAATTGAAACCGAAAAATGTGAGTGGTCCGTTTGCCTGATTCTCACCCGTGCTAGTCGGCATACATAGTGAGCTATTAAAAATGAGGGAAACGAGTCGAGTGCTGGGTACCTACTTTGAGGTCAGACGTCAGACAGTACGGTCGCTGTAGTACCGTTCTTGCCACATAATTCCAAACCAGCCATTTGGTACCAGTTTATCGCGTACAGTTTCAACGCAACTCGTATTTTTAACTAGATAAATGGAAAAAATGGAAACTGAATTGAGAACGAGTTATACTTGAACTCATGCTTTCAGTCAAGGAACAACGATATTGGCTTAGGTAGTACAAAGCACAAATAGAACCATCGCCTCTATATCTTCTAGGGAGGGCCTTGATTGAAAAAAAAAGGTAATTTTGCACTTATCGTGCGATGGGTTTCTTATCGATTATTTTTTTTTGGCACTAACGTATTTCGACCTCAGGAACCCTAATTTTACAATAAAAACGTGCGCAAATTTATATTTTTCGAGATATTCCAGGAAAAAGTATAAAAATTAACCTTATTCTTTCTTTGTCTCGTTTTGGGTAGGCATGGAGTTTCTTTTCTCACACAGGATAGTTTTTATACCTTCCTTGAACATTCAAGGAGTCAAGAAGAAGGGAAAACATCCTCGAATTTGTTAAATCAACGTTCTTTAGCATCTTGGACGAAAGTGGATCCAGCATTTTTCATATGGACGGCTCTGTCAAATGAGAATCTACGTAAGAATCACTAGTTCTGTGAGTCAAAATATCACAGATGCATATTTGACAGCGCCGTCCATATGAAAGAAGGATTCATCAAAGATGCTGAAGACGATGAATTAAACTTCTTAGAGGATGTTTCTCCTTCTTTTTAGCTTCTAGAATGTATGAGGAAGATATAAAGAGTATCTTATATGAGAAATGAAACTTCGAATGGATATGGTGCCTACCCAAAACAGGCCGAAACAAGAAGGGTAATTTTCATACTTTTTCCTGGAATATCTCGGAAAATATAAGTTTGCGCACGTTTTCATTGTGAAATTCGGGTTCCTGAGGTCGAAATACGTAAGTACCAAGAAAAAAAATCGAAAAAAACCCATCGCATGATAAGTGCAAAATTACCAAAAAAAAAACTGATGACAAATATACAAAACAATTTTATAAGTTTTTGAGCATACATCCATTCCATTTCTAGTCTATTTCTTGAAGTCGTTTCGATTCCTCACTCTCTCTAACCTCGATCTAGACAGTAGAGAATATATAAGATCACATCTCTGCACACGAGCCTGTACAAATCAACTCGACTGCATTTTTCCAGCAGAGATTAAATCTTATGGTACTTCTTCTCTTACCCAGAAGCACCAGCACTAACAAGTGGAGATATCTTCCGGAAATAGTGTCTCGCATTATATTTCCAATTTGATTTAATGTTATGACTCAAGGCAGAAACGTTAGGTATATAGATCCACGTTTATGGTTGTTGAGCTCCTGCTGGACAAGAATGCCAATTTGTTGATATATTTTTACCCATAAATATTATATATTTCCTTTACTAACCTTAGAAATCCCCATTATTCATGGAAGTCCTCCAATGAGAAGTGTTTTCGACCTAGCTCAATATGTAGCACTTTATTTATCAAACTCATTTTCAAACTTTCAAACTTTATCACAATATATTTCACAAAATTGGGATCGAAAATTGAATCTATAGAAGGAATTAATATTTAGATTTCCGAATAATTATCGAAAAGCCACAAATCATTCTCGAACTGTCATGTGTCATGTGTTAGAGATGGGCAATTAGGAATCGATTGACAAAATATAATTATTGAGGATTGATGCAATCATTCATTATTACCCGTAGAATAAGTACACTGAAAAATTCGCAAGGAATGCTCATTTCTTACTCGTATGAAAGTTTGCAACTCTCATTTTATTTCAGTTGAAAATATGATTCCAAATACCGAGTGAGCCCATTCTAGTGATTGATCCAGTATTTCCAATATTCTGAAACGTCACTATGAGCTGAATTCGATTAACAGTTCTAATTGAATGCGTCCACTCTAGATGGACATAACAGTATAGCAACTGAATGTGAATATTGGATCAAAACGAAGTGATAGATAGTTTTGGTTAGCCGAAATATACCGTTGTTGACCACGTAAACACCACAATGGAAACTATTGTTCCAAACGAGATAAGATTGGGAACGGTAGAATTTGATACACCAGTGGTTTCGGTCGAAACTGCCATGGATTTTGAGGATTCATCTCGCTGTGCAAGACAGTGATTGATTCATATACAGGGTGGCCCGATGAAAACGAAACAAGGTATGCATTTTACTGAGAGATCAAGGAAGTAACAATAAAATGAATGATTCTTTATGTAATGTTGGATAGGACAGGAGATAAAAAAACACACAAGGCACTTCTTAGATGAACATTGTTCTAACTACAAAATGAGAAATAGTGATGAAAGGGAAAAAAGGGTTACTTTCCATCACTAGCCGATTATTTTCATAAACGTGTTTTCTCGAGAACTTCTGCATCGAATTCCAAAAACGAGGAATCGTTGATAAGAGATTTCGATTACCTTCAAAATGATGTATCACTTGACCCCTTATCACATTTGAGATTCAAGGGTTGGAGCTCACCCCTCCGAAAGGTTTGAAGTGAAAAAGTTGAAAACATGCGCAAAATATTTACCCCTCGAAATAAAAATCCTCCGGATCGAGCGTTTTTTTTTCTGAGAACGATAACTATGTCAAATCGGCCTTGTTTTGTTTTCATTGGGCCACCCGCTATAATGTTGCAAAACGCATAGTGGAATTCCAATGTGCTTCATTTCATTGTTCCAAAATAATGATTTTCATGCAACAATGATAATTTGATGATCTGTAAAAAGCACTGTTTTTATGATACGTTATGATACATAAATCGTAAATATTTTTGATTCGTGTTCGACAATGACTTTTGACAATTGATAAAATAACAAAATATTTCAATAATTAGAGATTGAACGGACTCTAGAAAACCTGTATATTTTTTTTTGTCATGTTATGTTATGACAAACTATGTGAGACATTTTTTCTGCTGAAAATGCCCATTCGAAATGAATCTGTCTGGTTTTTTCCCTATTCCCATGAGGATATTACGTTCCACTGTTAGCTTCGTTTCATGCGGTTTGGTCTATAAAGTCAAATCCCACTACGCGTTTAATGATAGCAGTAAATCCTTGTTCCCATCCAGGAATAGAAGAGGTATTTTCACCTCAGTTCGAATTGAGGAAACCACGAATTAAGGGGATCTACGAGTATTCGTGTGCGAATTGAAATTAAATTTGATTAATTGACACCGCTGAGATTCTTCAAAGTCGCACATGAAGCGCTGTTTACAAAAGTGGTCGTAGGAAAAAAAAATCTAAAAAAAGAGCACTCAGATAATATATCTGCAAAGCCAATTTTTCAAAATCTTCTCGACCTTCGTTTGCTCTTTCCAAGAATTCAACATTTTCACCCTAATTCCCAAGATTTCCTCTCGAAATACATCTAGAAGTTTCATTTACTCCCATCACCCATTTGGCACGCCTAGAGTAATTGAAAAGCTCGTCGCACTGTATAGCGCTATAATCATAGACGAATTATCTGTAATAACCAGTCATTTGGAAACTCAGATACCGTTCGATCGGACATACGAGGCGACCAGGAAAGTTTATTGTGGCTTGGAATCACTCAATCTGATAATAATTCGTTAGGAAATGCTGTGCTTTGAGGTCAAAAATCAACCAATCAAAATATTCATACTTTATTGTCTGAAGAATCGCTTCACAGTTATAGCCATGTTCATAAAAAATACAGAAATATAAGCCTTCATTACCATCAAACAAGGTAAATAATATGACGTGTGAAATAAATATATAAATATAACGTGAAAAAATAGTTATCAAACAGTTAGAAAAAACACAGTTATCAATTAGGAACATCAGACTATTCGTCGAAAAACTCCTGTAGATGATAAAGGCTCTTTCCAACAATCAAATTGTTCCTTCCAAAACAACCTAAATTCTTTGTTTTTTTCTGAGAGAGATCTTGATTTCACTGAAAACCAACATAACTTTTGATATCATGGCAGTGCTCTCAAGGAGTTGGTGCTATTCGACACATATTCATTCATCTCAATAATACACTAGAGTTCTCCTTAGGAAACTCCACCACCGAACTCATAAAGTGGCTTGCAACGTAAATCTGGAAGTTTTTCCTCGACACTTTCTATTGCTCTCTATGTGAACATTTTGTACATCTACAACTGTCTAGTTGAATATCCGATGATGACCAATGATCAATTGAATGTCAGTTGGATTGCATAATATCACTCCTTAAGAAATAAAACCAACTCTTGCAGAACCTGTTTTGATGGCTTGTGATTTTCTTACGCTAAGTTGATATCAGGAGCCTAAACGTGATGTGTCTGTATCATTTTCCATAATTCTTCTGATTTTTTTTCTTTAATTTTTGAAATCCAAGTAAACCATCGTTCAAACAGAGCTGTTGAGCGGTGTCTCATATTGAAAATCAGTGATGATAATTTAATTATACAGGGTGAGTCAAAAACGTGTACCGAGCTTTATGGGGGTGATAGACCATTGAAAATTAAGTGTAGTTTGATGATTAAACTCATGGCCCAAAATGCATATTAAGGGAGATATATCCTTCCAAAGTTGATAAAATTAAAATAATTTCTCCGCATAACTTCTGAACGATGAAAGCCACCCGATTGAAATTTTTTTGTGCATAAATGTATGTTGTCAAAATACATTTTTTCGTCACACTTCCACATTTCTGATATTGTTATAAAGGGTGTTTTTAGAGGGTGAGTCATGATTTTTTGTAGAAAACTTTTTTCCCTGTATTATTTTCGGTGAAAAAACAGGAGCATTCGATGGAGCGAAGAAAATTACATGAAAAAGGTATTCTTATTCAAATACAAAAAATTTAGCCGTTCGTGAGATATTTGAGTTTTTGTAGTTACATGATATCAGCAGATTGATTTTATTCATCGCGAGATTCATCGGTATAACGATATTTCGACAGCATTTGCATTTCCGAAGCACTCGCCAAGCATTAGAAGCATATCAGTTGGTTCAGAGAACGAATAACCTGCCATATTTCTTAAAATCTCAGTTTATAATCGCAGTGATAAATGACACAGAAAAACCACACGAACAAATCGACTACAACAATGTTGACTCGAATGTTGATGACATGAACGTCAAAATTGAGAACAAAATTATTCATCATGGCCTGCTAAAATATCCTTATACCGATGAATCTCGCGATGAATAAAATCAATCTGCTGATATCATGTAACTACAAAAACTCAAATATCTCACGAACGGCTCAATTTTTTGTATTCGAATAAGAGTACCTTTTTCATGTAATTTTCTTCGCTCCATCGAATGCTCCTGTTTTTTCACCGAAAATAATACAGGGAAAAAAGTTTTCTACAAAAATTCAAGACTCACCCTCTGAAAACACCCTTTATAACAATATCAGAAATGTGGAAGTGTGACGAAAAAATGTATTTTGACAACATACATACATGCACAAAATTTCAAACGGGTGGCTTTCATCGTTCAGAAGTTATGCGTGGAGAAATTATTTTAATTTTATCAACTTTGGAAGGATATATCTCCCTCAATATGCATTTTGGGCCATGAGTTTAATCATCAAACTACACTTATTTTCCAATGGTCTATCACCCCCAGAAAGCTCGGTACACATTTTTGACTCACCCTGTATATTCAGATATATCAAATAACGATACTGAGGTTAATTTCCAAGGTCATACGGTGACGTGTTTATGTGCTTCGTTCGAGACGCCTATGGAATAGGTATGTGGCTTTCGAGCCAATGCACTTGGTTTCCTATATCGCCTCTTGAACTCTTCGACTAGATCCCACGCCGTGGGTGTCGAACCAAGATGCATCGTTATTTTTTTCCAATTATGCATCGCCCTGTCTTCTTTAATTACGAAATCCACAGTCCCCAGTCGGAACACTAGCTCCGTACAGAATCGCGAGAATTGCATACGCACATGTCGTAACAAATGATACTGACGATGATTAATTTACCAAAGATATTATATAATTCGTTCCCTACTAGATACACCCTCGCCCCATAGACTTATGCGGAGCATTGAAACGAAAATAATAAGAAGAAAGAGCTGATTCGCCTGGATGAGCAACAAAGAAAGGTGCAATTTTGCCAACAGTCAGCTGATCACTGCTGGTTGCCTCTCTCTCTCTCATTTGATTGATCTTTTTTTGAAGCTATAATTACAGCCAAAAAGGTTGCACAGGACAATACCAATTCGAACAAACTTTCTAAAATCCTTCCTTGACTTGATGTGCTGTACTGGCTGATCTTTTAATATTCAAATTTAATAGTTTAACACACTCATTGATCAATAAACTTAGCTAAACAATAGATTTGAGTGAATAATCTCACACTATTTACTTGATTCGAATGAAAATATCTGGAAATGTCGTATGTCTCAATATAATGACATGGAACATCAAAATGTTTTGACAACTGTCATGTGGTTTTTAATCGCTGCGTCTCTTTCTTATGGTCGTTTCAATTCCTCTCTCTCTCTCTCTCTTTAAGCTTGATCTAGTAGAGATTTCATAATATCATATCTTTGGTCCCAACAGCCGATGATATTTTTCAAATGTGTCACAAACAATCCATGTTATGTCGAATGTTATGTCAGAAATTTCATGGAACGACTAAAACTTGAGTAGTTGTGTATTGATCTCTCAGAAAAATGCATTACTCAATGCATTTCTGAGGATATTTCGATAATCAAACCCCCAAAAAAAGATATCGAAACTGACTTCTTCAAGACTCCAGTTGAACGGTTTCAAATCTCTCGACTATCTTGCAACTCTGACGTACCACAAGGCTCCAATGGGGGGCCATTACTGTTCAATGATTTCGTTGACGACATGGGAAATTTCGTTAACGTCAACTTCGTCTTGACAGCTAGCTGAAAACCTATAGGTCGAGTGGTATCAAAATAACAGATTTCAACTGAATCCTGTGAAATGTCTTTCACAGTAGAATCAGATCCAGTCTCACTTTGTAATATTCACCTCCTCGCCTTGTCCTCCTATATCAACAATTTGTACTTGAATGGGCATTTAATTGAGAAAAAAAAACCAATCTAAATTCCTGGGAATTTTTATTGATAGTAAATTAAAATTTGATCTGCATGTTTCAGTTCTAACGAAAGAATTGGCACCATGATGTTATTCACTGCGAATTTTCTCAAATAAACTGAGTTGATCCACAACCGAAATGGTATAACATTCTCTGATTGAGTCCCACTCGAGATATGGTGTTGCTTTTTGGGGATTTTGCAGTTCAACATCTTTTTCATTCATTGTTTGTTTTGCTAAAGCGAGCGATTAGTTATTTATGCGAAGTGGGAAAGCGCGATTCATGTAGACCTTTATTTATTAGAGAAAAATTCTAACTATTACTTGTATTTTCATATACCGGAAACTGTTTGCCTGATTCACAAAAATTATAATATGGTTGAAATTCTGAGACACACAAATCACGTAACCCGTCAAGCAAATGAAAATAAAATACCCCTTCCTGTTGCAAAAACAAGCCAGACAAAAAATTATTTAATTTATGAAAGTAAAAAGATATTTGACCACATACCTCACGAAATCAGGAAGGAGGAAAGCTGTATAAAGTTCAGAAATCTTGTTAAAGAAGCGTATTGTTGTGATCAATGAATTTTATTCACACCTATATGTTGAGGCCCCTTTCAAATTGTAATATATGTTCTTTTTAACTCCATGACGTTAAGTTCAAATGGTGTCTCCTGTATATTTGTGTTTTCACACTTTTTTTTTCAATGATTATAAAACTATTTCATTTTTATTTCTCTTCATCAAACTTTGTCAAACTTACATGTTAAATCCTTGTTTTATACTGCTTTATTTTATACATGACATGTAAACTTGTTTCAAATTGAGTGTTTCTATGTATTTGTGTTTTGATTTTTCACATTTTTTTGTAGGATTCATACTGACCAAATTTTCTACAAGCTTTGTCAATAAGAAAGTATTTTTCTTCGACAATAAATATCCCTAATTCAACCTGCCCTCGTATAATAGAAGCTATATGCAGATTTCTTGCTGGCGGAGATGAGGTTGTATATACTGTTTTTGTATATAGTGTTTTTATTGTACAGAAGAGATGCCTACGAATTTTTTTGGGTAACAGTAAAAGGCAGTCATGCAGAGGAAAATTCAGAGAAATGAATATATTAACTGTTCCAAGCATCTATATATATGAGTGTCTAGTATTTCTGTTCAAAAATAGGGAAAAATTCGATATGTTTAAATCACAGCATAGTTATAGTACAAGATCTATGGATTTAAATACGCCTGCACACAGACTAACTCTGACAGAAAAAACCCCTACGTATTCGTGTATTAAGTTTTACAACAGACTACCGACGAGTGTTAAAATCGAACCCTGTCTTAAAAAATTCAAACATCTTGTACAAGAATTATTAATCAAGATCGAACCATATAGTTTAAATGAATTTTTTGAGTCCAAGTTATTGTGATTCAATTATCACCCAATTTTATATATTTTATCTAGTTCACTGGACAATTTCAACATGTACGTTTTCTGAGTTTTTATTGATTCTATTTCAACAAATCTTTATATATTTTATCTATACTTTACATTTTTAACATATCCGTTTTTCTTGTTTAAATACTTATCTTGATTGTTCTACATTATATATATATATATATATTTAGATGTTCTTTGTATGGAAACCAAACATCACTACTTTTGACGCCGGTTCACCTAATTTGTACTTGTGTGTTGTTCAATGTATAAGTACAATTCTTTGAATAAAGCTATTTATCTATCTATCTATCTATCTATCTATCTACTCTAATCTAAACGAGGATATCGGCTAGTTAATATTCGTTTGTTCCAAGACGACAATAGCCATTTCGTATGCAAATCCTGTGTATATCGTCAAGACATGAAGTTAAGTACTGACGTTTCTAAGGAAGATAAATTCATGCTGTACCATCAACAAACTATCATAATGGAATCTCTGCATTAGAGTACGTGATGAGTAGTAAGGAATAATATATTTATCTACTGATACTTTAGAGCGAACAGAGCCTGTGTACAATTTTCTACTTCATAACCAATTATCGGCAGCACATTCAACTAAACTGAACATCTTTAATAAGTCTGTTCGTAATATGTTCTTGGTTGATATCCCGATTTTGCCCTCTGAAGTCATGATCTAGGTTAGTGGGTAGGGCTCCACCTCGATTCGTTTAATTAGTACACGACATGCAACCTCTGAACTCAGTGGAAACCATCTCGAATTGACGGTGATCGATGATTGATCTCCCACAAAGCAATTATTGACTACATTGAATTCTTTGCCTGGTGAAGTCTTTCCTGATGCTTACAACCTCCGAACTTTCAAGACAAATTCCAACACCTTCCTACTCTCCCAAAATTCCACCGCTGGCTAACACGATATTCCTAGAACATTATAGGTTTCCCTTTCGTGTTGTCCACAGATAAAAAAAAAAAAATCCAGACAAATCGTTCCATCTATGAAGAACACCGAAAGTATTGAGTTCTGCTAGTTCTCTTCAACTTCTGGTGACGAGACAGGGAAACCTCTATGACATGACAGAGCATGTCAAAACGAATTTTATAATAATTTGAGGGAAACATAAACAACAAAATGCACCAAACATTCGAAACAAACAAAGTTAGATACCTAATTTATGGTCTGCACGTGCAAACAAAACTGGCAAAATCAAAATGTAATCTACTGCACAGTTCCATTGTAAAATTCTTGAATGTTTCAAAGATGTTTCAAATACTTTCGTCCCCCCAGGAGAAACACTCTGTATGAGACGGCCATATCTACGAATAAAAAGAAAGAACGTGGGGAACAAGTGAAGATCGACGTGACTATTAATTAAATAGATGGCACAGTGTGCCGTGCCGTTATTGTTCGGCTGAGATAGCATCAGAGGAGGCTATGATGTGACCCCCAAGACCGTGTGCAACTGTTGCTCTTTTTCTACACCACGCGGTGTTACCGCTACGGCTTCATAATATATGAGAGTCGTCCATCTATATACATATTTATATATTCACCTCTATATTGCGATATAGAGGTGGATCGATACGAGAATTTTAGAGCATTTTGTACAGAGCGATGGAGGTTGAGCGTCAGTTGGTGGTCGAGTATTGGCCACCAAGTTGACCGGATTGGAACCCACTTGACCTCCTTCATTGGATTAAGATTGAATCGAAATGACTGATCGACTAATGTATGAACTCGGCAGTTGCGAATATCTTGAAGGAATATTTTCTCGATACAGGGTGATTCAAGATTCGGTGTGAATATTTCGAAGATGTATTGTTGGTACCGAAATATCCCAGTACATTATACTATCCGAATTCGAAGGTTCTCCACACGAACATAAAATTTTTGTACCCCCTTCCAACCACCCCAAAACTGGGTTTGCATAATTTCGTCCGAGATTTTGTCACAATTTCAGATAATTTTTTACTTTGTTTTACCTAACTTACAGTGGCTAGAGCTGGGAGAGGGTGCAGAAAAAGTCTGAATTTGATCCCAACATTACGTACTTGAAATAGTCAAATCGAATTTTGAATCACCTGCTTACGAAAATACCGAAAATAATGATAAATACGTAAAGTTCCTGAAATAAACACATTAATCATCATAAATTCTACCTGCATGAGTTTTTATACGAGCAGCATCTCGAAGCCGATATTTTTGCCGCAATAAAATTGAATGAGGTCATGAACAATAATAAATCTTGAATTATTTGAGAAAATACGTATGAAACAAGAATTCTTTCTTTTCTTGCATCGTTCCCGCTATAAGCTGGGAGAAATATCGTCCAGGATATTGCTTTCCACCCCTCCATAGTAGGAGTGGAAAAATATTCCAACATAAATGTGGAATGAACTAATTTTTTCTCCAGGCGCTTGATGGAAACAAAATTTAGATGATACGCTGGAATATTTTGCCTGGAAAAATTAATTTCCCGAAATTATATGTTTAGGATGCACCAGTTTCATTTCGATCGACTGAATTTATATGGAAAATTTACAAGAGATCAATTTCATTTCGATAAATATACACCCGAAAGACTCCGACTTGAAAAAAAAAACAACTTCGTGGATTATATATGCTACTATATGAATAAACAGTTATTGAATATTATTACAAAGGAATTTATGAACAGAAACCATCATTTATGATACAGTGACATACAGGATGATCCACTTCCACAATCGATAGAAATACCGATCTCACAAAATCTAAACTGCGATCGGCGCTATATCATCACAAGAGACAAAATGATTATTATGCATCTCGGAGAGTCATTTATGGCTGTAAAATAATACGCGATCTTCTGTATCATTAGACATTATAACGCAAAAAGAGATAAAACTAGCAGGATGCTAACCATTAAAGATCAAACAGAGATTTATTTCTGCATACGAGAAGGCATTAATGCTTAATTGTTCATGGGATCTCAGTTTTTTCTTTCGCCAGTCGTATGACCGACGGCTATAAACACATCTGATTATCATTTATAGCAAACTGCCTATAGATAATGATATATCGAAGGCCATCGTGAGAATATTGCTGGTATGATTGAGTATCATGAGCATCGAAAGAATTGTTTTGTCTGCAAACAAATCGACTGTAAATAGAACAAATGCATTTTCTCCATACTGCTTCAAAAGTTTCTACAACATCTTCAGATCAGAAAAGCTCAATCCAATCCATCCAAATTCATAATCGTGTACCACAACACTTTGACTTGTTAAAGTGCTACAAATTAGATAAAAAAAAGGTACGATGCTGATCGAAGTTATTGGAAATAGATTGAATTTCCTTGTGATATCAAACACATGAAGAAAGGTTTTATACATGTATATTCAGCTTGCCATTGTCATAATATACAGTTTCGTGTATAGCCTGAAAAATACTTGGCCAAAAAAACAAAATAATTCAAGTATCATAAAGTGTTTCACTACCAGATGAAGAGTTTGAATGATGGTTCTACATTTGATAGTTTCCTAATGTTCTTTGAACACTTTATGTGAGAATGTTCATGTTAATATTCAATTCAGTGGCGTATCGAATGTAGGCTGTAGGTACCTATAATACATATTGGTTTATTTTTCTTTATACGAATTTTCAAACGACGTTGCCTCAATCATTCCTTACAATATTTATTTATACTTTTTTTCATTGCAGATGGCGAACCACAACCGATTCTTTGTGATAGGACTAATTCTAGTATCAGTAAACATACATGGAATTTTAGGTAAGTACTTTGTATAAATTACTATGATATTTTTGAATACTAATAAACGAATTAATCTTCCAATAACATTAGGTGATTCGCCAAAAAGTTTTTCAACCAATCAATAATCAAGAAACCAGTACATGAGGAGTAGTTATGATGACAAAATAGGGATCAAAAAGTCTCTCAGTTTTTGAAAAAGTGTCAAATCATATGACACACCAACATCCAAAATTTAATCGCTTGAATTCGTTTTTTTTTTCAGCGAGGATAGCTTTCGAAAAACTGACAGATTACGACTACAGAGGCAACACCTACTATACCGTCAAAAACCTCAGCCTCTACGAATGCCAAGGATGGTGTCGAGAAGAGCCCGACTGTCAAGCTGCAGCCTTCAGCTTCGTCCTCAACCCGCTGATACCTCTACAAGAAACGCTATGCCAGCTTCAGGTAACAATATCTCGAAACTGTTAATATTCAGAACTGAATCCTCAAGCAATAACCGCTGCCGCAAGTTCGATCCAAGAATTATCGAAAGAAAGCTACAAACGTCGTAGCCGTAGAAAAAGTATAGTGTATAACTCGCGCGGGATGCTCATCTCCCAATGACTATCACTCTGTACTGGTTGAACAATGTATCGTTTCCTCCTCTACCACACACCATCCTGATTATTTTTGCAGAACGAAACCTCGTCCGGCAACCCCTCGGCCACGCCCCAACGGGCGGCCAACATGTACTACATGTCGAAGCTGCAGCTGCGATCGGAGAACGTGTGCCTCAGGCCGTGGGCCTTCGAAAGGGTGCCCAACAAGATGATCAGGGGGCTCGACAACGCCCTGATATACACGTCGACCAAGGAGGCCTGTCTGGCCGCTTGTCTGAACGAGGTAAGGCGAAAATCTCATCGATTTTGTCATGAATTGCGTTCGCAATAACTCTGGTCGTCGGTCACTATTCACTTTCCATTAGTCGTTATTCACTTTCCATCAGTCACTATTCACTTTCCATTAGTCGTTATTCACTTTCCATCGGCCGTTGTTCACTTTCCATTGGCGACTATTCACTTTCCGACGATTTCGGTCACCTCGAAGGTATTTTTTTTGTTCTAGCACCGATTTACTTGTCGATCTGCAGAGTACAACTACGTGACGTTGCAGTGCCAACTGAGTGATACAGATCGCAGGACGTCCGGCCAATTTGTCCAGTTCGTGGACGCTCAGGGCGTCGACTATTTCGAGAACTTGTGTCTCAAGGGCAATCAAGCCTGCAAAGGTACGTGCAACCAGAAACTTCCGTAAGCAATCTTTCGATGGGTAGCGAGTGGAAGATCCTTCAAGAGGAGAAACCACACCATAGATTCATGAGTTTTTATCTTATCGAGTTACATTTTCTTTTATCTTTCAGGAAACCGAGTTTTCCAAGTACCGAGAGTTGGCGTGGCAGACGACAAAGTGGCTCAGTACGCCAGCATACATTACTACACCGACAAAGAGTTACAGGTCACTAGTGAAGCAGCCTGTCGACTAGCATGCGAAATCGAAAACGAATTCCTCTGCAGGTCATTCTTATACAGGTAAGGACAGATTTGTCAGCGATGGGCCAGCAAGATCTCCAGACTTCAACCCATCAGACCATTTTCTTCATCTGCCTCAAGCAGACGTTAGAAAAGAAGACGAGTTTTACGAGCCAATTTTATTCGAACAATGAGAGATGATTGTACTGTTGTTAACTCTCTGGTTGTGATCGTCTTCGGTGTCCAGATTAAATACCTCACATGCAGTGGTCCCATGTCAATTGACAGAACATCTGTCATAAATCAGGGTTATCAACTTACACATTCGAAATTAAGTTAGGAGTTCCATGTCAATCCACAGAACATCTGTCAACTGTCAGAGAGCAGTTTTACCAACATGAAAACTCAAAAAACCTATCAGCCGATACTTAAGAAAACTGTTTGTATGTCCACAGAGGTCCACCCCAAGGTGCCCAATACAACTGTCAATTGTTCCATTTGGATCACAAAACACTTCCAGATGGACCTAGCACTTACCTCAACGCTGATAGACCTCTCATCGACAATGGGGAAAGAATTGGGACATATTTGGAAAACACATGTGAAAGTAAGTGTTGAAAAATACGCCATTATAATTTGATCAATTCGATCATCATTCTTGATAATATCAATGGTCAAGGATTATTACAAATCCCAAGTCTTTGAATCATCTAATATCGTCTGTCGATCGAATTAAACTGTATTTCAGAATTTCCAAGGACTGTCCCATTTGCCAACTTGACCAATTAGAGTTCTGCCTTCTTATATTATCCTCATGTTCCATTTTTTATTTTGTGTCACACAGGTGGAGATGATAGATCGTTCTTATAATTAGGTTACAGAGCCACCCAGTTCGCATGTTCAAGACAAAAAAAAAACAACAAACCGCCCGTAATTGGCTGTCATCATCGCAAAACCAACATTTCCATCGTCACGTTGTAAAAAATATGTTACCCATCTCTGAAATGTGTCAGACACAGACCTGCCTAACATAATCACGTGGTAATTAGGAAAATTAGAGGTTACGGGCGCAGTTAACAGACGCGCGAATCGGCTCCACTCGCAGCGATTTCTTTCATATTTTTATGTTCGCTAATTGCTCGCAGAACAGCCTACTTCGATCGAGGTTCGCGGTGTCACGGAACACAGCTTTAGAGCCGCCGATAAGTGCCAACTCGTGACGTCACAAATGGCTCGAATCAGTCCAACAGATCATCAGTTTCATAGGCTATGCCCACGGTGTTATGAAAATTCCAATGAGATAAATTGTTGTGAAAAACACAAATTGATCGTCTAACCAGTCTAACCTATAATATTCACCAGCCCGTGCACCACTCTGATTTGTGGAATTCACGGAGTGATACGAGAATAAATTTCTTCACGGTCGACCAAGCGGCTCGGGTTCATTCACGCGGTGAAAAGTGGTGAAGATACTGCTGGAGATATTTCCATCCGAGCACATTAGCGCCCAACCAAGTTCCAGTCTACACATCATCAACATACCATTTATTCACCAGCTTGACCGTGACGAAAGACTCGAACAAAAGTGAACATCGGCGTTGAAGACGAGAGTATCGATGGGCATTGCATAGCAGTGGCGTATTGCCCACAAACCGGCTGGATCATCCGTGAGAAAATAGCTAAAAAGTGCTTTGAGTATCTGGAGAAGGATGCTATCAGCTCTTGAGTTGATAGCCTGCGTGGATCCTTCAAAAATGCGTCAATCACCATTACCAAAGTATATATGTACTGTAAACAATTATTCTATGCCATCACTTCATATCCATAGAACCATAGAATCATAGAACTGAAACTATTTGTTTTGTTCCGTGGACTCGACGCCTTTGAAAATGCGTCAACACCATTACCAAAGATACTGTAAACAATTATTCTATGCCATCACTTCTTAGAACCATAGAATCACAGAACTGAAACTTTTTGTTTTGTTCCGTGGACTCGACGCCTTTAAAAATGCGTCAATCACCATTGCCAAAGATACTGTAAACAATTATTCTATGCCATCACTTCTGTCCATAGAACCATATAACTGAAACTATTTGTTTTGTTCCGTGGACTCGACGCCTTCAAAAATGCGTCAATCACCATTACCAAAGTATATATGTACTGTAAACAATTATTCTATGCCATCACTTCATATCCATAGAACCATAGAATCATAGAACTGAAACTATTTGTTTTGTTTCGTGGACTCGACGCCTTTAAAAATGCGTCAACACCATTACCAAAGATACTGTAAACAATTATTCTATGCCATCACTTCTGTCCATAGAACCATAGAATCATAGAACTGAAACTATTTGTTTTGTTCCGTGGACTCGACGCCTTTAAAAATGCGTCAACACCATTACCAAAGATACTGTGAACAATTATTCTATGCCATCACTTCATATCCATAGAACCATAGAATCATAGAACTGAAACTCTGTGTTGTGTTCCGTGGATTCGACTCCATTTTTATCGGTTAAACTTTCAGTGATAAATTCCACAAGAAATTACTCTACCTAAACATTCTTCAGTTGAATAAACCCTATAAGCACCGTTCCTGCATCATCTACATATAAGGAATTCAATCTCAAACATGCGTGAATACCTCTGCTTTAATGACCGCTTCATGCTTAATTCTATAATTTTCAGAAGCAACAGCCGGTACATCTGATAACATTCTTCCTGTCGTATTCGAGACCACGGAAGACTCTACGCTCAACAACCTGACAAGAAGCGACGCGAACTGCGATAAAACTGGAACCTGTTACGACGGTAAGCGAAAAAATCATCAACGTTAATCGAGCTTGTCGATATTCAACATAAAGTGATTCATCTTCGAGGATATTTAATAGTTACGTTATCTTTTGACAGTATCGGTGAACTGCAAAGACACCAAGATTGCAGTCCAAGTGCGTACCAACAAACCCTTCAACGGAAGGGTTTACGCCCTCGGCAGGTCCGAAACATGCAACGTGGATGTGGCAAACAGCGACCTCTTCAGGTTGGACTTGACCATGAACGGCCAGGACTGTAACACTCAATCGGTGGTGAGTAAAATCAAATTCGACTCAACCAACTATCATTTGGCGTGTCTATAAATAAATTCAATACTTCCGATAGACATTGATGTTGACACTTTGTTCCAGACTGGAGTTTACAGTAATACGGTGGTGCTACAACACCACAGCGTAGTGATGACCAAGGCGGACAAAATCTACAAAGTCAAATGCACCTACGACATGTCTTCGAAGAATATCACTTTCGGAATGATGCCGATCAGGTAAATGTTCGCTCTTCGCGATAGACCCGACTCGCTGACATCGTTTCCGTTCGCTTTCAGGGATCCGGAAATGATCAGCATCACTTCTGCACCAGAAGCACCGCCACCAAGGATCAGGATTTTGGACAGCCATCAACGCGAAGTCGAAACCGTGCGTATCGGCGACAAACTCACCTTCAGGATCGAAATCCCAGAAGACAGTAAGCATTGTTTCTCGATTATATTCTCGCGCACTTCGACAATGACGACCGCTCTTTCGTCTCAGCTCCCTACGGAATCTTCGCGAGAAGTTGCGTCGCCATGGCCAAAGACTCCAAGAGCACCTTCCAGATCATCGACGACGAAGGTTGTCCCGTGGACGCCACCATATTCCCAGCCTTCTCGCCCGACGGCACTGCCCTGCAGTCGATCTACGAGGCCTTCAGGTTCACCGAGTCCTACGGCGTCATCTTCCAGTGCAACGTCAAGTACTGTCTAGGGCCTTGCGAACCAGTAAGTGGTCTTTTCGACAATTTTCATCCCACTTTCTTCGTTTGGCGCCACCACAAACTTGTTGAACGCGTTTGCAATCTGACAAGCGTCAAACTTTGTATCATCGTTTTCAGGCTGTGTGCGAATGGGGCAGAGATTCTCTAGAATCTTGGGGAAGGAAGAAGAGAAGCATCAACAATCAAACCGACGAAGAAAAAGGTGAAGACATGACGCTCAGCCAGGAGATTTTAGTTTTGGACTTCGGAGACGAGAAGCAATCGGATTACTTCAAGAGTGACTTCAATAGCGCCGAATTCGGAAGAGGTAAATGAGAACAAGCGCGGTAATACGAAAATACAGCTTCGGATTCTAGAGAATATTAAGTAAAAGACGTTCATAAAAGAGGAACGAACTTTGGTTCAATCAAATTGAAATGTATCAAGCTGAAGTGCAAATTTCTTCTTCATTGTAATGTTGGTGTTTTGCTAGTTTCCACAACTTGTGTATCAAAGTTTAGCAACGTTTATATCATGCATACGTTAGAAAAGTTCGCCAACGTTGGGAATCAAATCGATGTGAATTTGCCGTAAACTATATCACGTATCGGCTGTCGCGGTTACGTGAACCGCCAGGTCAATATTCCTATCATGGGCATCCGTCGCGTAATAATTATGAAGTTTTTTTATTCCCTTGTTATAATTATGTTTGCGATCAAACTCATCAGACAGACTCAAATAATTCACTTGATATTATGTCTTCGATGTTTCAGATAAAACTGTGACGATCGTGGAGCCCTGTCCGACGAAAACCTCGGTGTTAGCCCTGGGAGTCACGTGTGCCTTATTAGTTCTACTCTACATCAGCACCCTCTTCTGTTACTACATGAAGAAATGGTTGAATCCAGGAAAGCACATCGCCTGAATGACAAAAATATCATGCGAATAGACTCCAAGTTTTTGGTGCTCCCAATCACGAAACGTTCCCAGTATTATCGATACTGAGCTGACATACGAGGGTCGGTCTGGAAGTGATATTGAGCCGCTTTTAAAAAGTGAAATATATCGACCGAGCCTCGTATTCGAGTACTATAGGAGAATATTTAGACTCTTCCATTTTTTTAGCAGTCTCGCAATATTTAATGTTAAGTAACTCAATTTTCGGGGTGGTGATGGCCTGGTGGTGGGACAGCTTTGAAATTTTTTTTTAATACAGTGTGATCCGATAAATAGATCGTCCATATGGGAAATTCCTGTTGTGCGAATTTTTGGGCTCACTCTGTATACTTGATACATTTTACTGTTACAAAGGGCAAGTTTGACTTGTTTGCTTCCTCTTTGCGAGGGATTTTTGTAGCAGTAAGATTAGGATTTCTTTCTAACTTTTTGTGATCATTTTGGATTTATTTATTTTATTATTTATTGTCGATGGACTTGTTGTATATATTATAGATTTTTTAAGTCATTTTTGTATTTAAGATAAGTATAGTGAGTAAATGGATATTTTTTAACAAAATACAAAATAAACAATGAAATGTTGTTTGAATAGTCAGTGAACTGATCAAATATAAACAAGAAAAAATTGTATTTTATGTATCCTCCAACATACATAACCTTTGTTGAGTTAAAATGGCGACATCCACCATAGCTTCTGGAATCAATAATTCAGCTACACTATATTTGAGAGACTCCTCAAAGGCATATAAGATACTGGTGTCATACAACATCATCTTACTCTGACTCAAAGAGAGAATACAATTTCTAATCCTGCCAATTGTTTCCCTTTCCTGCCTTGGAACTACCTGAAAATTGCCAAAATATTAGCAAAATCCAAGAAATCCATCACAATTTCGAATTGATTTCTTTCTGAACCAGATGATGTTCTGTCAAACAGGTTCAAAAAAAATTTAGATTCAAATTATGATGCACTTAAACTTGAACACCTCACTCACCTCTTCTAGATTTTGAATGAAACCACTGGCACCATCCTCAGGACTGTTGATAATGGGGCATATCCAAATGAAACCATTATTTCCCAAAATCACACTAGCCCCGATGGGCAAATTGTGGAAATGTGTCTTACTCCTCTTGATCAACGATGGAAACACTTTCACCAATATACCCTGAGACAGCTGCAACCAACAATCTCTCGTGAACTGAGCAGAAGCATACAAGAGAAATCTTACTTTTCCATATTTGAAACTTCTCGTATGAAGAGACATTGACCCATCTGAATAAACACTCTGTACTTCGGCACTGATCAAATCACCTTCCTGTAGGTACTGCCTCATCAGGTGTTCATCTTCTGCTGATCTACGTCTCTGAATGAATATTATTCACTGTTTACTAGCGAATAATGCAAATCTACTGTTCAAATAGACAAATGGATTTTTTCTACTGGACCACTCTACCAATACTCTCAAAATATCCTTTGAAATCCCCACTGAAGAAACTTGAAAGCCTACACTTACCAGTTCACCTCCAGGCAAATTCACAGAAGACAACAACAGCACAGAATCGAGCCTGGAATTGGTATCGACCTTCCACCTTTTCTGTTGAACCTCAGTGATCCTTCCGACCACCACATCACCCACTTCTCCATTGTATCTGCTCTTCAGAGGCCTCACTGATATCAGGTTGTTGACTTGTTCTCGGACACCGGCTACTGAAGCCTTCAGATCGGAATTTTCTTCGTAAGTACCGTGCCCCCTGTAGCAGGACGACAGTTGGGAATGTATATTATCAACTAGTAGCTGTCTTACTCACCTCATGAACTCATTCTGGCTTGTGATCACTTCTCCTGGCGTGAATATTTTGGGATATCTCTGGTTTATAGCTACGGATGTGTTCACGCGATTTGAAGCCAAACGAATGTATATTTTTTGGGGCATTGTGGAGTTCTACTTATGAAATAACAATATCAGGGATGGAAGTAGAAACTTTCACTCAGTTATACATGATTTTGAAAATTGCAAAATAGAACGAGAATATCACACTTCTAACCTCAACATTACTTCTTCTCATTCTTTCATAACAAACAACAAACAAACTCATCGCTCATGGATTGTTGTGATTGAGCCACTATTGCCTATAGATATGATGATATATACAAGATATAGGCATATATATCATGATCATGCTGTGTCAGCTATCTTCACACTCAATTTTGTTTATATTTGACAGATGATTGTGACTTGTTGTGACAGATGACGGATAGATCTGTCATTCTGTTTTCAGGAATAGTTGATAAGTTTTTTCTTCCACAAAAAACATAGTTCGACTGCATTAAAAATTCAAAAAGATGGTTTATCTGCACAAATCAATGCTACTGAAACCTAATTAGGCAATAGGAACTAAAATGGGTTATAAAGCAGCTGTTCAAGTGTTAAAGTAAGAACATTGCATGTATAGAGAACAAGTTTTTTGAAGGAATGGTTTTTCAGGCAAGCTGAAGATTTGAAAATAAAGGCGTCGAGCAAATGCGACTGGCTGAATGATTCTGAAGCCTGGACAAATCAGCAGAAATTGCAGACAATATACCATCAAGTGTTGGTGTTGGACCTGGAATATGCCCTAGACAAGAAAATCGAACAAGACCTATGGAATATCGGCTTCAAGAACCACATTTCCAGCTTGCAGGAGTTGGCTAGAGACAAGAAAAACCCCCAAAGATCGGACTGTCAGGCACTTCTGACATGGGCTTTGGAAGCAGCTTCCGGTTTCTACATCACTTTGTTGCAAGAACTGTGCGACATCTACGATGTGGATTTGCCTTTTCGCAGGAGAGGCAGTGCATTCGGAGAAATGACAAGGAACTCTGAGTTGACTGAGCTGCCGCAAACATCTTCCTGTCTTTACATATGTCAATATTGTCTTGTTCATTTAGGAGACATATCTAGATACCGGAATCAGCGAGTACAAGCTGAGAATTTTTATAAGTAGGTCTATTTTCACAATTCTTGTTGAGTAATGTCACAAAAAAGGACAATTCTTATTTGAAACTCAATCTTGGTAGTTTCCTCAAGTTGTGTTTCATTATTATTATCTGATATTGATTTCACAAACTTCCAAAGAAATTCTGCAAACTACAAGAATAGCAAACAATCAAAGAGCATCTCAATCAAGCTATAATATCAAAAGTTTAAGAGTATTTAAAGCTGCTATTTTCAGGCAAGCAATCTTAGTATCCCCAACTAGTGGACATCCTTACAATCAACTAGCACTACTAGAGGCCAGTGAAGGCAATAAATTGTCTACTGTATTTTATTACATCAGAGGCATTGCTGTCAAAAATCCATTTCCTGCTTCTGTAACAAATCTCTCAAGCACACTAAATTCCACCATAGATAAAGAAAGGTAAGTGAGAAGTGAAAAATCATTTGTATCCAAATTCATCTGATATGTCAGCTCAACAATCAAAATCTGCTGGTTTAATGATAATAAATAATGATAATAATTAGAATGAGTCAACAATCGTCGATCCCACTTCTGACACCACTATCACAATATCACTGATATATGAGTTCAGTGACTTGTGACATCGAATAATAGCAATACAGTCGAGTCTACGGTTGTTTCGGATCCCATAACCGTCCAATTTCTCTATCAATCCAGCAACCAACCGGACAAGATCCAGACGAAGATGACGGTCCACGAATTCGTACAATTGTTCGCTAGAACTCACGCCTACTTCCACGCCTGCTCCGATCTGAGGCAAGCCGAGCTGTCCGTCAAGACGCTCAACTCGGTCATGACCGCCTTGGTGGCGACTCAGAGTTTCACCAAAGACGCCCTGCTGAAGATGGCCTGCATCAATTTGTATTCGTTCGAGCGTATCGGAGGGGTTGCTGAGGGGCTGACGGTGGCTGAGAAGAGGGTCAGACACCTCGTGCTGGATCTGATCGCCGGGTCGCTCAGCGCGCTTCTGATGCCGGTGCACACGCTCAAGATGGACGAGGGGTTGATGGACTATTATGCTTTGCCGGCAGGTAAAAAGCTATGCAACTTGAAAAAAAATAGCAAACGATCAAAACATTACATTTCAAACAGGCAGTGAAACGTTCTGAAAGACTATGCAAATCACAACGATATTGAAAAACTAGCGAACTTTATAAAAATCGAAGAAATTGTGCAAATTTTGGAAATTTCCAGTAATCTCTCAATTCTTGGTACATCTTGCAAATATTCATTCAATATTGATATTGCATGCTATTTTGGAAGTGCATTTTGCAATTCAATCTTTTGTTCTAACACTTTTTTCATGTTCCATAATGAGAACTGATGATTTTTTGACCTGGTTGACAAATTTTTCAAGCATGACTCTTAATATTGAGAAAGCTGTGATTGAACTTTGAAGGGTTGTAGATTTTGTGAACTAATTAAATAGAATATCTGTGCTTGTTGAATTTTAATTGCTCAACTGTTTTATTGCAGTGAAATATCTCTTATATTTCGTCCAAAATCACCCAGATGTCTTGAAGGAGAAGGTTTTCACAAACAGATTACAAATATGGCCTAGTTTAGTGAAATTATTGAATAACGTTCTGAAGTATCTGAAGGGTTTCAATTTCAACAAATGTAAGTATATAAAGACTGCTAAAATGATATAAAAAATTCGAATTCATAATAAATATGATAGATCAGAAGTGCCCGTCCAACGTTTGGGTTTTTCTAAATATTGTCAGTATAAAATTATTCAGCATGTTTTATCATACTCTCTTCCAAACTATATTACTCGATCAAATAAATGAATTGATAGATGAAATGAAAATTCTTGATGTCGCAATTATTTGTGGTCATAGAAAATGAGTAACATTTCAGATTCCAAATATCCTTTGAGTGAAGACAGAGATTTGCAAGGATTTTTACCTCTGGCAAAAAATTTCAAAGATTTCGATTTTAAAGAAGAAATCGAAGATGTAAAAATAGAAAGATTAGTGAGAATCAAGCGCATAGTAAATTTAAGCTTATGGTTGACTGAAACGGACGTTAATGGATGCAAACTTATAGTAAAGTAAGTTCAATTCAGCAAATATTCCGAAATTTTAATTCAAACATATATTTTCAAGGAGCGAAAAAGATGGCGAAATAAATTTCGAACCGGTTTGTATACAGCCTGATCCGACGAACGATTTACTGGAAGAAATGAAATCTTTTAGTATAGTGAAAAATTCTGAAGTCAGTATGAAAAAAGGTGAGTGATTTGTTCGTCATTCAAATGAACTAAATATCGATCAGGAAAGTATTCAAACTTGAAGGTAACGAAAAAAAAACGGGTATTCTGAAGCCGCAAGGATCCCTAGAAAAGTCCAGAGAAGAAAGGGAATTATTATCTTCCTCTACGTCGAAGGAAGCGAGTTTGCCTGGTTCCAAAATCCTCAATTCCAATCCGACCAATAACAAAATTGACTCAAAAACCAAAAAGGGAAAACAGAATATAGCTTTGCAGTCGATATTCAAGAAAATGGAAGAAAATAATAAGCAGGTATATTTTCTTTGATTTTTTTTATTTTGATATCACTATAAAAAATTAATCTTCAAAACATACAACTCACATCAAATCCCTCGGAAGTTTTATTCTTTTGTTTTTTCTCACTGAAATCAAATCTGTTTTCAGGACTTCATATTTTTAGGTATTCTGGATTTATACCACATGAATGCTTTTCAGATCACCTTTTTACGATATTTCCATTGATTTTTGATCCGCATATTAAAATAAAAAAATATATATCAAAGCGTATTACACCATATACCTCGGCATTTTTAATCATTTGCTTAGTGATGCTGCTCTTTTGATATGTTTCAAATTCAGGATTCGAACATATCATATTTAAATGTTTATACAAAGATATATTTTTTTGAATCATTAAAAATTGAGATCAAAAAAAAAATTAGAAAATTTCACAACATGAAAATCCTAATTGGGCGCATAAAAAAAACCTGATATTCCAGGTGAAATTCATCGTGGACGAGCCGGACAAACCCCGCGCGGCCCCCCTGAAATTCGAGCCCGCCCAAAAGCCGCCGTTCGCTCAGCCCCCGCCCCCCTTCAACGCCCACTTCCCGCCGCCCTCGGTCGCCCAGCCCGACTACCTGGCCGCGCTGCGCAACCTGCAGACGGACCGCGGCTTCCCGTACGCCCCCCCGCCCAAGAGCGACGCGCCGCCGCCCCGCTTCACGAAGCCGCCCCCGGGCGGCTACCACGCCGCCCCCGCGCAGGGCGGCTCGTACGGGCAGACGGCGATGCCCTATCAGAACGTCAGCTTGCCGCCCTCGCATCCCTTCAACTCTTGGATCAACAGGAGTTCGTCCATGGAGCAAGGTAAGGGCTAAGGGGTGGGTTTGCTATTTTCCCAAGGGATATTTTCGAAGGTCAGAGGTCCCCAAGACCTTATGAATGACTTTATTTTCGTGAATGATCCAGGAAAATCAATCGGTTACCTGTAGATCCGAGAGCTAATCCTATAAATATATATAATGCAAGCAAAACTTTCGAATTCTTTCGAGTTCATCTACAAGATCGCATTTGTCAAGTGTCAAAAAGCGTGATACGCATGTCCAGCCGTCCTTTTCGAAGCAATCCCGCCACATTACCGTTATACCGTTACGATTTCAGACGCGCCGCCCATGGCGGCGTCCTCCTGGTGGCAGACGACCGCCCCGCCGCCCGCGCCCGCCTACCGCCCCGACTTCCTCGGCCTGCCGCCGTACCCGCCCTTCGGGGGGGCGCAGCAGCAGGGCGGAGGCGGGGACGTGTACAAGTCGCCGTGGGGTGGGGGGTACGATAACGCGCAGGGCATGTCGATCAGGCAGGCGATGCTCAAGGAGGCCGGGCTGCCCTGCCCGGCAGTCGGCCCGCCCGGCAACAGGATGTCCAATGTGAGTGTTTCAAAAATATATGATGGTGTTTCGGGGTTAGGTCTCCACTAGAAATATCAGTATTTCTCAGTTTTAATTTTTGAGGTTGTGGATTTGCATTCGGAAATAATTTTGATGTTTGAAAACTATCATTTGGAGTTTGTTAACTACTTGGAAACTTTTGAACGATGAAATCAGTTTGGAATGACAACTCGAGAGTGAAATAAAGTTATTTTTCCAGCCGCCCCCACCGCAGGACCCCTTCGCGCAGACCACCCAGCCGCCCCCCACGCCCGGCTACTCGCTGTTCAACAACAGCTGGACGCCCAACCTGGCGGGGCAGCTGCGGGGCGGCAAGCCGCCCGCGGACGGGCAGCCGGGGGGTGGGCAGCTGCCGCAGCAGTCGCTCTTCAGCGGACACGGGCCCAAATCGCTGGCGCAGCTGCTAGAGCAGCAAAGCCAGTTCGGCAAGAGCGATTCGTGAAGGACGCGTGGAGTTTGAGAACGGGTGGAAATTTTTTGAACAGTGGGTCTGGTCTGTCCGACGACTTTCCAGCTGTGAGAATGACGAAATCGCGTTTCAAAGTGATTCGGAAAAGTCTAAGAACTGTAACTAATGGGTTTGAAAACGATCTGTTCAGTCGGAGAATGGTTTTTGAGCTATACAAACGAAAAAGTATCATTTCTAAACGATTTTATATGACGAATAAATGTAATTGATGTGTTTGAGAACGTTATATTCATTTTAATATTATTCAAAGTGCGAGTCAAAAAACCTAAACTAATGAGTTCGATATTCAGCAAAATAACGATTTTCGACTATGTGAATGACAAAATAACATTACTTTAAGTTTCTATTCAGCAAAAAAATGATTTTTTAGCCGTAAAAATAACAAAACAACATTTCAAAATGAGTTGAAAAATCAAGAGAGAGTTTGACAACGATATTTGTTCCAATAGGTGGAAGAATGGTATTTGAGCTATCAAAATTACAAAACTGACATTTAAAAAATCAAAGAACTATATTTTATGAGTTTGATAACGATTTATTATGAATTAAGAACTCACTCAACATTTTCAAAAACGAACCAAGAAACAATTAAACAACACTTTAGATGTTCAAGAAAAATTTTAAAGGTTGAAAACCAATAGATTTGCATTCGGAAATAACTTTGACGTTTGAAAACTAGCATTCGGAGTTTTTGTTTTTTTTTTTCGAAATATTAAAGAAATTAATCAAATTGAACGATGAATTCAGTTTGAAATGAATGATTTTTGAAAACGATTTGTAAAGTGGAATTTTGAGAGCAATATCAATTATGTTGAGAACGATGCGGTGGTTTTTAAAAGTTACTGTGAATGTAATTTCAAATTATGACTGGATCGTATTGAAATATCAATTATCGAAAGTATGATTTGAAATTCAACAAGTACAAAATCAAACCGAATTAAATATCTGACGTATCTATGATTTAGATTGACGATCCTAACCATTTCATTTAAACTTATTAGACATTTCAGGTTCTTGAGCGAGTTTGAGATCGACTGTTGAAAAAGATAGATTCGAATTATCAACAAACTACATCCAACATTCATAATCGACTTGGGAGATTTTCATTCTGAAATACTAAAGAACGTTATATTTGAGAATAACTTTGAACAGTTTCAGATGGCTATCTGAAGTTAATGAACAACTCGGAAGAGTTTTATTTTGGAAAATGACACATCATGAATTGTAGGATGACTTTTATCTTGGATAATAATAGATTCACATTCTAAAATAACAATTTAATGTATGAGAACAATAAGAATTTGCTTGAGAGTTAGGTCTGTTTTAGACAAAACAAAAATATTTGCTTGTGCAAATCTTCAGTTAGTCCAGTGGGATCTGAAATATTGTTGAATTTGTCAAATTTTTCAATCGTGAAAAGGTATTTATGCAGTCACGCCTAATGTATTCAAGAGACACTTATTTCGATAAAACCCACTATTTCGGAATTATTTTGGGTCAGCAGCATCCTAGTCAGCGTTCACTTCAACTTACTTGTGAAAGTTTGAGAATAGTTACCTATATCAAATAATTCGTGAAAGTCAAAACTTTCACTATCATTTCATTAATCCTTTGTACTTTTTTGACCATGTGAATTAATACGAATTAATACTATACAGCAATACATCTGATATTTCTAATTTTTGTTTTATTTTCTACCAATTACTGCCTTCCAGTTTGTCGAAAATTCCATCTGAATAATAATAATAATATTAAATTTTGATGGGAGTCACTAATTCCCACTCAAAAAGTTTTTGATACAAATATTGATTAATCCTTCTAGAGAATATGAAGGATTTTGAAAATGTGTCAGAAAACAAAGGATTTTATTCTTCAGAGAAGTTCTTATCAACATGGGTCCATTCCCAATGTCAGAAATGGGGGAAATGAGTTTTTTTTGCCTTAGCAACCCATCTTTGTCACTGGCATATGAGAATTATTGAATCAGGTCTCATTATTGATAAGCTGTGTATAAAAACTCAAGTCTATATGAAAGTAAATGTGAAATTTCTCTCACATCACTCCAACAAACGCAAGGAATATAAAACAAACAACTATCATTAATAATTTATATTTTACAGTAAGTATTAGAAATAATATTCGTAAAAGAATTTTTAATAACTTGCCGAAATTGGACTACACACACCAACCAAACTATTGAAAAATATCCACCTTCCTCTTCCAAGTCATCATCATAACACTCGCAAGTAGTCACAAAACAAAAAATAGTGTCACAGACCTAGCAAATATATTCTGCTACTTCTCATCTACACAATCGCTTGCGCAGCCACTCAACTAAATCATTTCGTACTCCGAGTCCAGTTAAAAATACGATAAACTGATCACTCAACGAGAAATAAAATAAGGTATTGAAATTCCTTCCCAACACGTTTAAACTACTGCATTTCCATTCAAATGACGATTACAATTTTTTGTTGAATTGAATTTTTTCTAACGCCCTTAGCGCTTGCCGTTGAAATTCAAAGCTCTGAGGGGAGTTTTGAACGTGGCCCCAGATTGCTGCTGGAGCTGATATGCCAGGGGGTGTATTTTGAAACCGAATAACCTGAAGAACAATTATATTGTCATACCTTGCTATTTCAAGTATTGTATGAGGAATTTTGAACATACCTAGGGACAAATTGATTTGTTGGACGTTTTGGTCTATATTCAGGATGCACCATGAAGAGCATGTGAGGAAAGCCAGTTCCGAAATATGCTCCGTCTGTATGGTGATGTCTCGAGGACTTAGGAGTATACACATCCATGCATTTCGGGCAGTAAGACTTGACCATAGCCTCTCCGGGCACATCAGATAAACCTAAAACCCACATTCCATAGTTACAAAGCACAAACGGCATCGTGAGGTAGTATCACCTAGTGGTAACAATGGTTGAGATTCGCAATACACCCTCGGGCAGTAGCCAAAATCGCCAGAATTATACTTTTCTATCATCTGAGCAATTCCTCTGTTGGTTAAAATATACCTAGCATGTATCAGTCCGTAAAGCATCTCAGCTGCTTGCTCTATTAAATCCGATTGGTTGGGATTATCATCCAATTCCTCATCTATAAACATCCATTAGATCAACCTTGTTTTCTTTTGCCATGCCTTGATACATACCTGGCTCCAAGTCCAAAATCATGTCCAAGGCCTGTCTGTAATGCGGCACCTGCTCGTTCAACCCAGTCAAATTGAATTTGTCCTGAATGTAATCCTCGTCCACCTAAACCAAAAACCATTGTTTACGGTACCCTAACGAAATGTGAGAGGCACTTACCTCGCAAAAAAATTCGTTGCCCCTCAGCCCGCAGAACCACGAGATCCAAGATACCTCCTCAGAGCTGCTCATCTTTCTAAAAATCGGAAATGTATCGGGAAAAACAGGAAAACGATCAGAGAAATGGGTGTCACGACTCCTAATGTTTGGATCGAGATTTTTGACATTTGCTGGCGTATGCCGTTTTAATTTCTTGAAACGGTAGCAATCGGATGCGAATTGAAGCCCGCAGAAGTATCAGCAAGAGCGTTCGAAGGCAATAAACGATTATTTTGAAGAAAAACTTACCTTTTTGTACCTTGATTAGCCACGCTTACGCCAACTTCATCTACGCGAGTAGCGAAGAGGAAATCGACATGTAGGTCATCTGCACGAGACGGTACGAACTAAAATTTAGAGGGAGATTCAAATTTACTCCCGTAGTTATTCTGCTATGAACATTCGTCTTGTGCGAAATACTATAAATTTAACACAGCGTTTTTTATTTTTGCTATTAATCACAGGATGACAGGGGATATCACAATCAATTATTAATATTAAATAATAGAGCATCAATCATTCAATTTATAACACTATGCACACACTTGCTCGGAACAACAGAAGATATGTCAAAGAGTAGCTGTTGCAAGGGATTATATTATTTCTGTTCAACACATGAAAATAGAAAGAGATCACAAAACTAAACTGCAGTGCAGTCACAGAACTCAATAAGTCGCGAGCTGTTAGGAGTACATTCTAAGCCACAGAACTTGAACCGAATTCTGTAATCGTATACCAACCACAAAAATATAATACAAGGTGATTCCACAGAACTCACGTATTGTAATATGTGAATTCTGTGGGCGATTCGAATTCTTTCGTCATTAGGCGATTGTATTATTTTTATGATTCTTAATTTTATCAGCACACCTTCCTGGTTCATCTACATTCTACTTTGAATCTTTCGTTATCTTATAATAGCACAGTTCTTATATAGGATTTTTTCTACACACACTCTGTAAATCGCTGCTACTATCATTATAGTAGGAGTAGGGATTAACGTAATTGACTGAATTAATCGATTATTAGCCAATTATTATCCAGTTAGCAGTACGGTCGAGATACAAACAGAGCGCGAAGGCATATTTATATCACATTTCCTCTCGGATTTTGGAAACAAAAGTCGCCTGTTGCTTGCGCTGTTGCCGTCTTTCCGATGACAAAAACGTAACCTCAAACTCTGTAGACTTATTGAACATAAAAAATAGAAATAATGCTTCTACGGGGGGGCAATTTCGAGTGGGGAAACACCTTGAGATAGGTTATTCGAAAAGTGTAGCACATTTTTCTACTTTCTCAGTCAAGTCTCGTTACAAGGTCGTTGTTGTTTACTTTCGTCTTTGTTATTGTTGACATTATTCTGTTTCGTTTCATTCCTGCCAGTTTAACAAATGTGGCAATTGCTTTCATAAATAAAGTGCTCTGAACAATGGGTACGAAATTGAAATTAGTGTTTCGCCATGCTTTGTTCTGGTAAGTTCATTATTTGTATTCTAAATAGGCATTTTAACAAGTGTTTTTTCATACTTGGGTACGGCAAATGTCATCAAGTCCATCATCGTATACAAGGCGATTCATCCACGTGATCATTCTTTTCAATCAATATCGTCTCTGTGACAACTGATTCTTATTTGTATTCGCTTTTTTTCGATTGATGTACCTATTGTATAGTAATGTAGGTATAGGTATCTATATAATGTATACATGAGATGAGATCGTCCCAAAATTGTAGGTATACGGAGTGTCGGAGTGTAGGTACAGTAAGGTGAAAAAATTGTTTACTTGAAGGAAATACCGCTTAAGCTCATTGAACCATTCATAAAAATATTCTGTTTTATATAGGTACACCTTGTAAATATGAGTGTTATATACACAAGACATGCTTTGTCCAGTCCATTAACTTCAATTACTTGCCCACCACCACCATCATATCTTAGTAAATTGCTTCTGTTAACGAATGAATTATTTCTTTATCTTTCTTGTTTTTACTAGAATTCAACGTAATATATATTGTAATCAATGTATTCAAACTAACTTTCAGTGGTCTTTTGTATGGTCACGGTTTCCCTTTTAAATTATTTCCATACAAGGAGGTATCGATAAACAGTTACAGATAATGTTATTTTGGCTCTCAGTCAGAGGTTTTTACGATGCATCTATCAGTAGATAAATAATTGGGTTTGGAATTTTTTAAAATAAACTCATTTCACTTCGCTTGAAATAACATAAATATCATTAGTGGATCTCCAATGTCCAATTTTTGGTCAACATATTGAGATATTTTGACTATAATAATAGGTGAGTAATTATTATCCTTGATTATATCATTCGAAACATTCATTAAATTGTGGAGATAATCTGTTACTATACAGCGTGTTTCATTGATATTGCAGAAAAATAGATTTCTTGAAAAATAAATATTTGCATGAACTGCATTCAAAGACACAAGACATTGAAGTTTCCGATACGATCCTGATTAAATACCTGCATGATGAAGAGAATATACAATTTTACGAATCTAGAGAATCTACAAAACGATTTCTAATCAGAGCAGAATGACCATTTTGTTATCGCAAACAACTTTACCAACTTTTTGAAAAAATTGTTTCATCAGAAACTAATAAAAATATACTGGTCGCTGAAAAAAGGAACAATTTCAACCAGGAACTTCTGAAGAGAGCTATTCGCCTAGTCGATGATACAACACTCACCAAATCATTGACCTCTCTAGATCATCGTAGAAAGGTCGGCGATCTCTGCCTTTTTTATAGGTACTTTCACGGTCGGTGCTCAACGGAAATATCATCTATTATGCCACCACGCGCGATTCCTAGTAGACAAACCAGACGAGCTCAGGCTGGTCACCCCTACACTGTCAGGCCTGTCGAGACCTGTCGAACATCGCTATACCAAGCATCATTCATCAGTAGAACGGCAAAGTTGTGGAATTCTTTGCCTAGTGAAGTCTTTCATGATGCTTTCAACCTCCAAACATTCAAGAAAAATTCCAACACCTTCCTTCTCCCAAAATTCCACCGCTGGCTAACACGATGTTCCTCGAACATCATAGGTTTCCCTTTCGTGTTGCCCACAGATAAAAAAAAAAAACTCTTTCGCAAGGACAACTTCCCTTTTCTCAATATAATTATATTATATTTGCTACAGTACCTTGTATAGACTTATAATTGAGATCAAATACAATTTGCACGTACTCTATCATCAACTTTATCTAATCATGCTTCCAATTGTTTTAGAGGAAACGTATATTATTGATAAGTTTTAAAAATCTAACAGGAAACTCTCTAGATTATCTTCGAAAGAATTCACTAATTATTATACAGGGTGAATGAACTTATCAGCATCTGTGATTGTTAGTCAAATACATCATATACCTTATATATATATCACAGAGTTTTCTGACGTCAGTATGACAAAGACGATTATTATTGCACAATTATTGAGAGAAATAATTAAAAAGAAGTGTAGGAACTGAAATTTTCACTGTTCGTTCGCTAGTATCTACACGATGATATTTCGGGACAGATCAACCTGTATTTATTTTTAAATGGTAACGGGAAGAGCGAGATTCAGTTTGAAAACTCACCGAAATCTGTCGTTGAAAGTTATTAGTGCCACTTTTGGTGAAATCTCACTTATCTTTTATCTTTCAACTCATCTATTTTTATTGCACAGTGTATGGTTGATAACGTATGTAGGTTCCATTTTGTTACAGATAGTACATGTTCCACAATAACATGGGCGAATCGAAAAACGTCGATGGTTTAGGTGAGTCGAATTCTAAAAAATATTTGCCGAAAAAATGAGATGGATTAACGAATAAATATGTTCATATTGCTGATCAAATATTCGAGATATTGGAAATGCTGATAAAATATCAATATTTTTGGCATCAAGAGGATTCAATTTGATTTGTAGTTGGAAATTTACAATATACATACATTTTCATGAGGAATGTTATAAAATCTCTAAGGTGTAAGACTGTTCGTAAGAGTGTGTGTGTAAGAGTGTTTTTTTTGTTCATCTCGAAAATATTTTACGCTTTCCTTGGATGGAAATCATGGTAAAAACATAAAAACATAATTTGAGATCATGATTAGATAAAGAACTGAGGGAAGATTCACTTTAATCTTCAGAACAAATATACGAAATTTTTTTCTTTGAAAAAAAAATCATGTTGTTGGTGCTATAAGAAACAGTCCGTCCAAAACTCGAAGAATACTGTGTAAATCTTTTGAACATTTTTTCACAAGAATTAAATCAAAGAAAATGTATGTGATCCATAAAAAAATCTCTGGATTTTTTCATCGACAATTTTGGTGAAATCAGAATTTTCGTTTTAGGAGAACCACTTAGATACGATCCACATTTCGATGGACCATTACGAAGACGGTCCTGCACAGACGTTCTTTGTTTGAGCCTTTTCATCGTATTTATCGCAGTATGGATTGGAATCGGACTATATGGTGAGTATCGAAAAAATCTATTAGAATAATATTTTTATTTTTTCGGACCCGGAAAATTGCTCTTGTCACATTTTCGGCCTGAAACTGTATTCTATGTGGGAAAAAAGAGCACGAAAACAAACATGAGATCTGGAATAAAAATTAAAATTAATTCCATTTTCCCGAGCAGCAAAAATATTTTTTTTTCATTGTGGAAAATAGTATGAACAGAAAATCATTTCAGTCGAATGACCTTCAGAATGCTGTGAATCAAGCACATATTTTTCAAAAAACTTTCCATCTTACATCTCCATTACAAATTCTCGGGTACACTGAATGACAAATCACACTGTATAACAACTATTTATTTTCACTTCAACTGTTTTCAACAATTTGATTCGGCTTCTATATTCGTCCCATTCATCTACTAGAATCTTATGCGTTTTTGTTGATTTTATATGTTGACGATTTATTTTATTGTATTTTTATGATTATTTCAGCAATACTGAATGGCGATCCGAGTATGCTACTGGTGCCGAAAGATTCGTCTGGAAGAAGATGCGGAAAAGACATAAACGTCAAAAATAAGCCCTATCTCTTATTCTTCGACCTCACCAAATGTCTCGAGCCCACCGTCCCTTTCACTGGATGCAACACCCCTCAAGTAAGAAACCCCTAACAGAAAAAAAAACAACTAAAAATGAAAATAAAAAAAATGGTTCATGAATGAGGTGCTAGAGAAAGTGCCTGCAAAATTTCAGACCAATCGTTAGTAAGACTTCAGTTAGAATTTTTTTTTTATCTGTGGACAACACGAAAGGGAAACCTATAATGTTCGAGGAACATCGTGTTAGCCAGCGATGGAATTTTGGGAGAGTAGGAAGGTGTTGGAATTTTTCTTGAAAGTTTGGAGGTTGCAATTCTGTTGAGCACCGACCGTGGAAGTATCTGTATAAAAAAGGCAGAGATCGCCGACCTTTCTACGATGATCTAGAGAGGTCAATGTTTTGGTGAGTGTCGTATCATCGACTAGGCGAATAGCTCTCTTCTGAATTGAATCTGAGAGCTTTAGCGTATGTTTGGGGGCTGAGCTCCAAACATGTGAACAGTACCAGTCCAGGACAGGTCGAATTTGTGCTCTGTAGATCATGAGCAGTTGCTGGGATGTGAAGTATCTCGTCGCACTGAAAAAAAAACCGAGTTTTTGTGAGGCAGTTTTCGCAATGGACCTCACATGATCGTCCCATGAGAGAGCACTGTTGGTGGTGACACCCAGCAAGGATATTGACGACCTCATAGGAACAGTGGTGGTACCCGACATCATCAAATTGGGCATTGTGTGATCAGCCTTCTTGGTGAACATACAAGCTTGAGTTTTAGTTGCATTGAACTGTACTAGATTCTCAGATCCCCATTTCAGAATTCTTGTCAGATCCTCATTCAAAGCATCGACCTGTCTTCGTCTTGCACCTCTGGCCTCGTTGGATGATATAGGGGCTCTAGAGGAAAAGGCGGAATGAAGTGTACTATCATCCGCAAAGCTATGAACTGGGCTGAAGGTCACATTCAACAAATCATCGATGTGGAGCAAAAACAAAGTTGGTGCCAAGACAGAGCCTTGTGGAACACCAGCATTGATCGTCATTGTATCAGACGAGACCCCGTCTACCACCACGTAGAGTGATCTATCTGCAAGAAAACTCGATAGTAAAAGACACAGTTGGGGCGGCAAACCATATGACGGAAGTTTCGCTCGGAGGCCTTGGTGCCAAACTCGGTCAAATGCTTTGGAGATATCCAAGGCTACAGCCAGAGACTCCCCATGTTTCTCTATTGACATCTTATGTGTCACATAGGCAAGCAGATCTCCAGTTGACCTCCGGTGACGAAAGCCATATTGCCGGTCGTTCACGATTCTTGAGCTCTCTAGATATCGGATGAGCTCGATGTTGATTACTTTTTCCATTGCTCTAGATATCCACAGGTCGTTATGAAAATCGTGAGTCAGTGAAAGTGTAGCATCTTGTGTGTCAGAAAATGAATTTACTATAAATAAAATCGATGTCATTGAGCTAAAACTTGTGATATTTTTTTTTTTTTTAGGTGTGTGTGTCGGAATGTCCATCGGAGTTTTATTCGGCTTATGTTAACAGCACCTCGATTCCAAGGAATTATTGCATGCAACAAGACGGATCAGAACCAGATGAGTGTCCTAAATGGCTACTACCAAGCCAACCATGTAAGTGAAATTTCAACCGAGCGAGATGACTGTTTATTTTCGCACCTCGTCAACAAGTGATATTTTGAAAATTGTCAAAAATAAAAAATCATTTCAGCAAATGCATATTTCGGTATATTGTCACTTTTTTCAAATGGAAAACCCTGTAAATTGTTTTGTTGTTCAAAGAAGCTTCATTTTATGATTTCAAAAATATAAAATGTGTTGTACATCATCCAGATTTTTTGGAAATTAGGCTTCCCACACATTTCGAATATATGATTGAAATTGAATTGTGAACCTTTTTTCGTTATCTTCAAAGATAACATCACTTTTTGCTCATTCGTGACGATTTTTTAGTACACTTCAGTACACATGACATATGTCAAAATGTCATATGTCAAACGTCAAAAACGCGATAAAAGAAACATTTATATTTTCCAAATCATAAAAGACAGATCTTTTCAAATGAGCGAATGATACATACAGGGTGTTCCATTTATGATTTCACGCAGTCCTGAACCGGTGTTTGTACAACGTGGCCGATCGCAAACTGTTGAGCGGTTTCGACGTGTCTAAAATAGGAGGCGACGAAATTTCTGCCCTAAAAGAACTTCTCAATCCGATACGACAGTGGATGGCTTTGATAGTTCAAAACGGAATCGCCATTTTCACCAAGAGCGATAGCGCTCAACAGGTATCTACAACGTCATCATCTCTCTCCCTTTCTTCGCACCCTCTGTAGATAGAAAATTATTTTTCGATTGTCTCAGTTCGAATGAGCGGGACCTCAACGAAGGTGGAATAGTTTTTTCCACTCGGATTGTTTTTTTTATATTTCATTATTTTAATAATTTTGCAGCGTGAATTTGTACCATTTCAAGGTCATTCTTTCTTTCACCCTGTATATTCATATTTTGCATTTTCGATATTTAATTCAACCAAACTTTTCATTGTAACCTAACGCATTCCTACAAATATCATCTAGCATGGTCCTGCTGATTAAAACTGAGACACCCCGTATAATCTGGTACACTGGAAGACTTCTACAAGGATCAAACACTGTTAACACACCGTATATTTTAGAAACACATTGTAGCAATGCATGAGAGTGGATCCGGGTCATTTTTTTGTACGAATGTTCTTCTTATACAGGGTGATAGACGTGAGCAGTATGTTCGATTGATGTCAAACATATTGGTTGGTAATGGTAATGGTATCCAAGAGATCTGCTATATACTGATTGATACTGATTTGAATGTCTATTTTCCAGTTGACTTGATATTTTATATATTCAGATATTAATTTAGTTTTCCTCTTGTTTCCCTCCATGAACATGTATGTTTCTTGCGATAAAAAAATGATAAACTTTCATGGAATTATTTTGTACAGTAGAAAAGAGGTGTATTCCGATTTTGGCGAGAATCGACCAAGAAATGCTCGAAAAAATCAATGTGAGCGGATTCACTTTGGACAAATTGAAGACATCTGTAAATAATATCAAACTCGTCAGTCAAGCAGAAGAGGTAATTCGAAAAAAAGTCTATTAATTGATAACATCGACAAATTTTTGTTTGTGTCGACTTTGTTATTGCGCCCTGTATACTTGTTTGGGAAATTTTTGAAAATATTGGGCCTGTCTTGTAGTTGACTGCATTTGTCAAGAATTTTAGAAAGACAATATTCAACAAACTAAGAGAAGTAGATATAAACATGCACGTAATGTTTTTTTTTATTCAATTTCAAATGACCTCGATATTTTTCATCATAAGATTCTGTTCTGACGCAAAATAGTAGTGCGTGAAGCATGAATTCATTTTGTTTTACGAGCTCAAGTCTAGCATGAATTTAATTACGCAAAGTTTCTAATATACAGTGGGTTTCAAAAAGATTGCACCGTATGAAAATATTTTTTATTACGCATTCGTCAGAAAAATTTATCATTGTATATTGAGAACGATGTATATGAGAATGTTTATTACAAAATCAATACTTAAAAGTAATTATGGCAACCGATATGAATCGACACAAAAGAAAATTAGTGATGTTGCCATATCAAAAGCTTGCTTTTTTTTGTGTTTTCATTGGACATCAAATATACATGGTCCATAATCTTGTGTTGAATTGTGTCTTTTTTAATGACATGCATTTCTTTTCGACGAGGTTGAATAATTTGACATCCATTCAAACTTTTGTCTTGGAAAAAAATTGTGAGAAATTTTGCTAGCTCAGTATAATATTTTCACCGTTTTATTAGATAATCTGCAAGGTCTGACGTTATTAAATCAACTCACTACAAGTCCAAGGTCAACGGTGAATATTCAAATTCTTATTTCGCCATAATTTATTATTGAAATATTACAATGAGAAAAAATTGTATTCAATTTATTTCGGTCGTAGAAGCCTGTGGATAATATCAATCGCTTGCTTATAGGACACCCTGTATGATTATTGTCGATGTGTGCCTCGTTTGGTTTGCAGTTTGCTCATGTGTGATTTCAAGCTATACTAACCTCTCACTCTGTTCTTTCTGTTTTCACTAACAGTAATAATGATTTCAATGTTTGTATGAATAACCAACATCATTCAGTGTGAACCCCCTACTTTTTAATGAGGAATCACCATCTAATTTATTGTATTTCATCTGTCGCATTTTTGTAAACGTGTGTTTATTTTATGGAAATTTCAAAAGGCATATGGATGATCCGAAAAAAAAAATGGGGTTTTACATTGTTGAAAGAAAATTCGTATGTGAAAATATTTGATAAAGTTGTTTGATGAGTATGCAACTTTGATTTAATCGCAACTTCTTCAATTATTTTTCTATTCAGCAAATTATAGAGGTTGTACAAGATTAATTAATTTTTTCATCCAGAAGAATTACACCATATTCTGGACATCATGTATATAATAAACATGACTGAAAACAACGTCTAATCTAATATGGATGTAGTTATTGTCAAAGTTATTGAAATAGGCTACTCAACAAAAAACTTGCACCTTCTTGATGAACATATACATAAAAGCTATTTTTCGACAAATTGTATTTTTTGAAGAATTGATCGACTCACTTCTCAATAATCAATGTTCGCGCAATTGTAAAAAAATCCAATTTGAAAAATATTATTTTTGTCCCGATTGCCTATTGAGGAAAAAATTCAGAGAAGTCTTAAAATGAAGTCCGAAAAAATTCTTCTGAATTCCTTCCACCTTGTCCTTCTGTTGAAAAATTCCTCAAAAAATACTAGTTGTCAAAAAAACCGTAATAGTATTATTTGTTTGTCATTCGCATAGTCGTAGATGAAGTTCAGTATCAAACTCGCGCACAAAAAATGTTTTATAGGTCGGTTTGAACGTAGTGGAAGACTTGATACACGCCTGGTGGAAAATAGTTATCGGGATTCTGTTGGCGGTAGTGGCTTGCATCATTTACATCATGATTTTGCGGTGGACGGCCGCCCCCATGGTGTGGCTTTCGATTGTCGGAGTTTTGGTAGCTTTAGGAGCAGGTATATTCACATATGGACGCAAAAATATTACCAATTTTCCAACAATATCAATCTATCCATTGTTAAAAACAAGTGAATGATTTTCACAAGAATTTTCTTGATCACCCTGTACACAACTACCCTGGGCGGAATTGATGAAGCGAATTGTTGATAGATATACGATGACAGTTGACATTTGGTTTGATATGATGGAATGTTACCTTATTCATAGTGAACAAAATTATTACAATTAAAATGTTACTTGTGAATTGAAATTCTCTCCTCCATTCTCTCTAATTCGCTAATCCAAAAGTCTGGACGACCTCTGGTGGTTAAATTGTGAACCTACTTAGTGAGTAATCAATAATGGATTCGTGTGCGTTTTATCAATGAATCATCGTTATTCGAGCGTGCTTGTGCGATATCAGAGATTATTGGTGGATTATGTTGTGTTCTCATTGTATTTGTAGATCTGTGTGTCGAGCGAACTTCAAAAGTAACCCAGTAAGATAACCCAAACTCGAAAGGTTTTCACAGGAATGAAATTATGCTTTGGGTACTTTCATAAACCTATATAGTTTCAGGGTTGAGATACTCGAAATAATAATGAGTGGAGAACCGAGTCAAAATACTGGCACAACCAGGAAGACATTGCATAACACTAACTGTTGTATTTGAAACTGTATTCTTCCAGGAAAAATAAATATAGGACATTTCCATGCGTTCCCAAAAAGGATGCTTCTAAAGTCCATGTCGAGAATGATTATGGTATACTTGAGAAAGTTGATCGAAGAAAAGCATGGACAAATGCTTTGTTGATCGGAAAACCTGTGACTCACTTCATTCGATTTTGTTTCCTTCATTTTATTAGACATTGCAAAGCGTTACATCACCTTACAATATGATACTTCTTCAACACACTATCAACAATTGTCCAAAACACACACGAAAATCCAAGATATCCCTTGTTCAACGTTCGAAAACAACTAAAACACAATAACCACGCCGAACAGAGAGAGATTACTCACTATCCGCCATATTTGTTTACGTCTCGTAGCGCCCTCTTCGGTAGTTGAAATCGCCAAAAGTATTCTACAAATACCTCGAATTCGACTTGAAATATTAAACTAATTAATTTTCAGTAAAATAATGCTATCAGAAATACCGTTTTGTTCCATTTTGTTCCAATGTAATAAAATTGTATACATGAATAAGCGTTTCTACTGAAATAAATTAATAAAGAACAACTTTGTTGATAATTCCTGATAATTCTAGTTTTAAGCCCGTACTATTTTCAGGATTATACTTCACATCGATAAAATACATGGAAGCACAAAAAAACTACAACAAAGTCACCGTCTACGATGAAGAGTCGACAATATCCAATCGAAAAACCAACAGAGACTTGTGGCTAGCAGGTTTGATTGTTTTAGCCGTAGTTACTACAATAATATTGCTCATGCTGATATTTCTGAGGAAGAGAATCCTGTTGGCGATAGCGTTAATCAAGGAAGGAAGCAAGTAGGTTTATTATAGTGCTCGAATTAGTTCGAAGTAGTGTCTTAACTGTCTCGAGAAAAACAGTTTTTGCCAAGTTAACACATGATTTTGTTTTGTTTGTTCATTTTTATTTTTCAGAGCGGTGAGTTCAGTTACAGCTTCCTTATTTTTCCCAATCTTTCCCTGGATTCTGCAGTTGGCAGTGATTGCTTACTCCATAGCAGTAGCTATTTACCTCTCTAGTACTGGTAAACCGCTTTATGCCACTCGTGACGTCACTGCACAATGTCACACTGACACTTCCGTCAAGGTGAGCGAATAAATGACGCACTCACTTGTATTCTGTCCGAAAATTGGTATAATCCCACTTCTGATTTTAATTCACCTGTTGCGTGTGGTAGAATACAACAAATTATTGATGAAGGTCAACGTGTTTATTTTTCAGAATAACACAAAATGCGACCCGGAAATCTTTATGAACCAAACTATGATCTACAAATCCTGCTTGGATGCCAAATGCAAATTCATAAAACTCGAGAATGACGTACTCTACCCCTATTTGCAAGGTGAGAAGATGAATATTCCTTCGAAAAAGAGAAATCCTTGAATGTTTCTGTTGCAGCGTACAATGTATTTGGATTCTTTTGGTTGGTATTTTTCGTGAGCGCCCTAGGGCAAATGGTGTTAGCCGGTATTTTCGCTCAATGGTATTGGACCTTTCACAAAAAGAGTCTGCCATTTTTCGCTGTCACATCTGCTCTGCTCAGAACACTCAGGTGAGACCACAATAATGATACGTACGTCGATATTATCGAATTGAATTGATTTTGAGGCGGTTGACCCACAGTTCCACTTCTGATTTCGAGCTAAGGTGTCAAAATTGATATCTAATAAAAGTCATCGGTTGATTGAGAGACATTGTTGTTTATAATAGGGATATGTACAGTATATATGATTACACTTCCTCGAAAAACGTACATGTATGTTTCTAGGGATCAATAAATGTTATTGTTATTATCATTAGAATGAAGAAAATTCTCTTCTAGATATCACATCGGCACTCTGGCTTTCGGTTCTCTAATAATAGCCATCTGCCGGATGATAAGAGTAGTACTAGAATACATCGACCGAAAGCTGAAAAACTACGACAACGAGCTAACCAAAGCGATCATGTGCCTGCTCAAGTGCTTCTTCTACTGCCTGGAGAAGTTCCTCAAGTTCATCAACAAGAACGCGTACATCATGTGCGCCGTGCACGGCAAAAATTTCTGCGCCAGCGCCAAAGACGCCTTCATGCTGCTCATGAGGAACATCGTCAGGGTTTTCGTGCTGGATAAGGTGAGCTGAAGATGCGGCCGACAGTCTCGAAACTGTCGGATACGGAGAGCGCACGCGCGAAGCGTCGTGTGTCATGTCAGTGGCGGGACTGCGCTGTCATTTGTCATCATTCGTGATAGGTCGACGGAGAGATTTTCAAGTTTATTTTCGATGAGAAGATTCATTTGAAGTGCGAAATGTTTAATTGAACCGGAAACTCCAGAAAGATCTATTCTGATCTTTCATATGTTGTTTGTTATGTGAAGGTAATTTTCGACCTCGACAGACTATCGGGTTTTTATCAAAATAAAAAAAAAACTCAAAAATCATTATCTTCTTCTAGTTTTGGTTGTTTTGGACTCGGAAGGACTGGTTTTTCATAAAAAATTGAGAAACTATTCTCAAAGAAGGTTGATTTTCCAATAATTTGAGACCAGAACTAGCTTCTTCAAAATTTGCCCAATTTTTCGAGTTACAAGTATTCTGAAAGCAGTTTCTGAAAGCTTAGCATTTGTTCAGAAACCCTTTCATTGCCTCTCATATGGCTCTCTTGGAGTCCAGAGATAGTTGGTTGTCTTGGATCATACATTTTGCTTATTTTCGTTCACATATCTCTGCAGATAATGAAGGTTCAGTAGAAGAAAATCACATTTTAGTTTTCAGATTTGAAATTCGCGCCAAAACGCTTGTCAGTGTCATGGCGTCGGTAGTGACGTCACGTTTGAGTAAACAAAAAATAAACACTAGACGTTCCTTAGACGATCGTTGAATAATCTATTTATTTTATGTATTCCAATTTGAAATAGTATGGGACTTGTTTGAGGTCTAAATTTAATACATTTTTTTGAGGTTAGGTTTTTTTTTTCAGGTAACGGACTTTTTGTTCTTCTTGAGCAAAGTCCTTCTAACGTTGGGCGTGGGCGCGGTGTCGTACGTCATTTTCGCCACCGATTTGGTGTCGTTTGTCGACAATTCCGGCCTACACTACGGCCTGGTCCCCGTGGTCATAATAATGGTCAGCACCTACTTGATCGCTTCTCTATTCTTCAGCGTCTACAGCATGGCCGTCGATACGCTGTTCTTGTGTTTCTGTAAGTATACGGGGTGTGCCCGATCGCATATACATGGTGATCAACCTCAGAGATTGGTTGAAAAAAAAATTCTTTGATTTCATTTTATTTCAACTTTTTTTTTTGGTATAATTTGTCACAATACTTGTAGCTACCTCATGGATATCACTTGTGGTGTACCTCAAGGAGCCGTATTAGGGTCTATATTATTTTTGATACTTATAAATTCAATTTTGATATTGGAATTATCATATAAATATTTATGTGGAAAAAATATTCAGAGATTTGCTTGAGAGACTTCCATAATTGTACTTTTATTCAAATACTCATGATGGATAATTTCAATTTTCTCTGATTTTCCCTTTTTTTGTTTTCATTCCTTTTGTATTATATATTTTATGTATCTCCCTATTATAAACAACATTTCTTGGGGTGATGAAGTCAATTAATCAGTTTTTCCAATTTCACACCCATGGTGTATTTTGTTTTCCAGTGGAGGATTGCGAGAGAAACGATGGTTCTACCGAAAAACCCTATTTCATGTCGAAAAATCTGATGAGAATATTTGGTAAGCATAATATGAAGAAAGAAGATTGAAAACCTAGTCATTTGGAGAACTGATTTGCATAAGAATCCAAAATAGTTTTGATTCACCATAAATGTATTTATCTACTTTTATATTGTATATCATGTATGTTGATGAGCTATATGTATACCTATTATTATGTTGATGAGATGTAATCAACTGTGATATATAACAGGATGCCTGCATAAAAAAATCGCTACCAACGAAAATACATTATTTATGTACTTTCATAATCTATTAGTTTTTATTCCTTAACCTACTTCACACTCACAATATCATGGACTCATGATTTTTATTTCATTTTCAATTCAAGAGTAATGTGTGTTGCATACTTATAGGGTTAGCTGGTTTCGATGTTGGTCACACTGTACATACAGATCAGTAGTTGGTATGACCTATAATAAGTCAGTGATATTTTTCGAAAATCACATTGTTGGGTTGGCTGTACTGTTTGCACTCTTCTCAACGTCACCAAAAAGGAATCAGAGAAATTCTCGGAAATTGACAGTTTTGACCGAGAAAAAAGATAGGAAGAAGAAATTGACAAAACTGAAATAACTTAATAAGAGAAGAGACGAGACCGAAAGTATTGTGAGTGCGTGGAGCTTTTTGGCTCAAAACTTTTAAAATGGTTATTCCAAACGAATATATTTCTCAAGCAGAGGATGTTGCCGATGGGGTAAGTAATTTTTTCATGTATATCATACAGAGTAGAAATTTTTCCCAGGTTATTTCAATATTTTTTTGTTATCCATCTTCAAAAAAAATGTAATGTCACGTCAGCTCATACCCTTTTCCCTTTAACTCTTCAATGAATAGTAAGGAGATTTTGATTGATATTCATAATATGCAGTTCTGAACTACTACCACAATAGAATAAGTTAAAAAAAATATTGTCTAACAAACTGTTTCATTTATAGGTTAAAGAAACCAATACATCATTCAAAATAGGTGTAGAGTCCATATGGTGTCGCAATTTCAAAATTCAAGATAACATTTCCATCACGAATCTCTCTTGACCTACTTCAAGGTGGCCCAATTGAATTATATCTACATACTTTCCCTTTCAGGTTATTAGGAAGTTGAAGCACATCCTACCAACTCTTGCCAGAGTATGTTTAATATCCACCTTCCTGGAAGATGGGCTACGCATGTGGTTCCAATGGTCAGAGCAAAGGGAATACATGGACATGTCTTGGGGCTGCGGAAAAGTCCTAGCAACGATGTTTGTACTGATAAATCTGTTCGGACAGTTAGGAGGTTGTGTGATGGTCATAATCAGGTACAGAGTGAACATCGCTTGTGGGGTCTTGTTCTTCATCGTAGCTTTACAGGTGAGCTGTTGATGTTCAAGCCTACAGCATCATTTTGAACTTATTATTTACAGACTTTAGCTTATAGTATCCTGTGGGATCTGCAGTTCTTGTTCAGAAACCTGGCACTTGTCGGAGCACTTTTACTTGTTTTGGCTGAGAGTCGTGGTGAAGCTAAAAGTCTCTTTGCTGGGGTGCCATCTATGGGAGACAATAAACCTAAGAACTATCTGCAGCTGACTGGTCGTATCTTGCTGGCCTTTATGTTTATCACGTTGATCAGATTCGAATTGAGTTTCTTGCAGGTAAAGATTTTTTTCATTCATCTATGGTCCTTCTAGAGTGGAGTTTTCGAACACAAATTGAGTTTTTTCAGTGTCTTAGAAAAATATTATTGATTTTTCCTTGAATCTTCCATATTTCAATTGAATTGAAATTATAAATTTCTTTTGGTTTCGTTTTTCCATATTACTATACAATAATTTCAAAAAAAAAAGAGATATAAAAATGGAAAATATGTTAATGAGGAAACATTTTTCCATTCTACTTCGGAATTGGAATGTCCTCTCAGTTCAGTATTATTTGTATTGAAATGAGTCTCTAACCTCTAGTATAATGATTGTGCATCTCTTGCCAATGCATAATTTGATTGACATATTAATTGACGATAAAAATTTTCATTTGAGATTTCTTGAAATGTCTTGGACTATCGAAATTAATTGTTAATTTTCCAGAATTCTTGAGAAAAACTTTGAAACACATGTTGCCATCAACTACAACCAAAATATAATTTTATTTTCCAGATTGTGTTAGATCTCTTGGGATCCTCCCTTATGGTCTTGGTAACAATAGGTTACAAAACCAAACTTTCAGCTCTAATCTTGGTCCTCCTGTTGACAACGTTGAACTTCTATCACAACGCTTGGTGGAATATTCCTGACTATAAACCACTGAGAGACTTTCTCAAATATGACTTCTTCCAGGTAAATGAATTTCTGTCCCACTACGGATTGATTTTTTGTTTTGAACTATGTTTTTTTCAGACTTTGTCAGTTATCGGGGGCCTCCTGATGATTGTGTACCTCGGACCAGGTGGTGTCTCAATGGACGAACACAAAAAACGGTGGTAGAACTATTCGTGAACGAGGCACTTCCATTTTCCTTCAGATTTGATCCAAAACTGTGTTGAAACTGATTGTGGTCAATTTCACACACAGCAATTTTGTTGTTTCTTTTTAATTTATATTTTCCTATTTGAAGTTGTGTATATATTTTATCGTGTGAGGTATACGGATTTTTGACCATTTTCTAAAAGACAGAAATCATTGTTTTGTTGACTTCAGAAGTGAGAGTGACCTTGAAGTGACGAAATTTATATTATTTTTTATAGATTTACGCTCAAACTGTGCGATGATATATCTTCCGTTGTATCTGCGCTGTATCCGAGATTTTTTTTAAGAGGGTTGTTATATTAGGAGTCAAAATAAATTACATATTTTTACTAAGCAGGTTGGTTTCTTTCAATGAATTTGACGATATCACTAGCAATGTTCTTATAACAAACACTAATATCATTGTTGCCATTATTAATAACGATTGGGGTACCTTTATCAGAACAAGACGACATCTCTGGGTCTAAAGGAAAACTTCCCAGAATCGAACAATCCAAATCGGCTGCTAAATTGGTTGTCCCAGTTCCGAAAACGTTGATATCGTGAGAGCAGGACGTGCACTTGATATGGCTCATATTTTCCACTATGCCTACAATAGGAACCTTCAGTTTTTTGAACATCATGCCACCTCTTCTGGTAACTTCCAAGGCAGTCGATTGCGGCGTTGTCACCAACACAACCCCTAGAATCATCAGATTTTGACCCATGCCAACATTTTTCTACATCCTAGAGTCCTACCAGATATTGGTACATTCTGTACTAGGCTCAAAAGGGTATCACCAGTTCCCGGTGGAGTATCAACTATCAGATAATCAATTTCCTTCCAGTGGACCTGCCTCAACAGTTTCTCTAGGGCTTGCATCACCATAAGACCTCTCCAAATCACTGGGGCGTCTTTGTCTATCAAAAAACCCATCGACATACTAGAAAGTATTGCATAGCTATTATCCTCATTGTGGTGCCAGAAGTGGGATTGAGCTGATTTCTGATCAAGATGTAATGAAAGTGATGATGGTTGATACAGTAAATTTTTACAAATGAGACAATCATTTTAAGGTAATGATATCATATACTCACCATTTGATTCCATAATTTGTCAATGGCTCCATAAGATTCTCTTCAGTCAGAATGGGGGTTTCATTCAAATTCATCATGGACGGCACAGAAGGGCCAAAAACGTCTGTATCTAATAGACCTACACCCATCGTTGGGTTGTTCAATTTCAAAGCACTGGCTAGATTTACTGAAATCTTTCATTTTTTCAATGTATCGAACAAAATTTCCCTTCAACTACCTGACGTGGTAGTCTTTCCAACTCCTCCTTTTCCAGAACACACTAGTACTACATGTTTCACTCCTACAATTGGCTTCTGTTTAGGTAAGCCTCTAGACATAACTTCTTGCCTTCTTTTCTGCAGTTCTTGTTGTTTTTGGTCTATCGACATCCATTTTATAACCTAGAAAGACGCTGCTTTTTCTCATCTCTTTCGAATGTATTTATATAATACCTGCGGCCTCGAACGTGAGCAATGGAATTTACTGAATGACTTGAACATTTTATCTGTTTTTAGATCATCTTGTATCATTCAAATCGAAATAGAAATCGCAGAAACACTCACTTACTCAGAACACAAAACAGATATCACTGTCACGTCGAAATTCAGCTAGTCTGGTTTATTACTTTGTTGGTAGCAGTGGCCCCGTTTATTCTTTGCCTCCCCTCACTTCGCAATAACCACGCTGTCTAAATGCTAGTTGTTAACGCAACCAGTCGGATGAAATTTCCAATTTCGGTGTTCTGTAGTTCTGCGTCAACAAAAGAAGATTTTTAGGTTATTCAAAAATAAATATTAAGTTCTCAGATTCGTTTTTGCATCGTAATTTCATACTCTAAGAGAATACAGTGGGTATTGCTGAACTGGTATTATAGTTTGATAATCCCCAGGTATAAATCAGCCTCCAAAAATGATCGAAATTACGTGTAATGACCGACTAGGCAAGAAGGTTCGAGTCAAATGTAATCCTGACGATACTGTAGGAGACCTGAAGAAGTTGATTGCTGCCCAAACTGGAACGAAATGGGATAAAATTGTGTTGAAGAAATGGTACACTACTTTCAAGGACCACATTCAACTCCAAGACTGTATCCTTTTTCTACGAGAAACATGAAAAAATATTTTTGTTGAGTAAATTTTAATCAAGGTCCATAAAATCATGTTCTAAGCAAAAATAGGTTCTTCATAGGTTTTCTCCACTTTCCCAACATGTTATCGTTACATAATACAAATCCTAATATTACTGGATATGGTTCCTGGATTATTCATATTACGTTCTCATATTTTTAATGCTCCATTGGGTATGAAAACAATTCATTTTTCTTAACTGTTCAATAGATGAAATCCACGATGGGATGAACGTTGAGCTGTATTACCAATAATGCTGAATATTAATACATTTTTAAGTCAAGATATTTTTTTCCTGATCATGAACAATAAAGTGCTGAGATTTTGAATTGTTTATATTTATTTCGACAGTCAATGTTCTAGAAATCGGAGATTTTGGAGAAGTTGAAGTGCGTACTGACAACGTTTCAAAGACGTATATACAAATAATTTTTAGAAACCTAATGTTACTATACTACTTGAAAACGGACATTCTGATTCACCTTAATGTTATTGTACGTACTTACGACTTTTTAAAGACGTATATTAACATACGTTTTCGAGCCTTACATCACTGTAAGACATACAATAGTAAGACGTACGAAAAGGTAAGCATGTTTCAAATACTTAAACAAAGACTACAGAATTGCCAGGACGTCTCATATTCAAGATGTAAGCTGTACGACGTATATCATATGTTTGATTCATGAAGTTACGTTTACGCTCAAAATGAAGACATTAAGAAATTCACGAGACTTGAAATTTACCAAAAAATACGGAAAAGAGCGAATTCAGATTTTTTTTCGGGGACCTCCGGACAACCGTGCCGCACTGGCGCCGCCGCGCCGCTCTCCGAGGACGGCGAGCGATCTGCCCCCACCACCGGGCAGCTTTTACTTCCCGCGCGCAACCCGCTGCGACTCGCTTCATTCGAGTTTGAGCAAGCGAGCCGAGTGCGTGTAGCGACCGCTTGCGGACCGCGCCTGTCATTTTTTCCAATTTCCATTGTCGCGATTTCCCTCGAAGGAAGAAAAGAAACGCCGTCGTCGCGATAGATCGAGCAATCCGCGCGACCGTCTGGATCCTCGGGCCGCCGACAGTGCCAGAGCCTACTTTGTCGCAAGTGGATTCACCAGCCTACTTTGTGTGCCTCCGTTGTGGTGTGTGGTGTCGAAAAATGTTTACATAGCGATAATCTCGCGATTGTGTTTTGTCGGACTGCTATTTTCGTTTCTTTGCCACGTAGTTGAAGGCATATGTGGTCGGTTATTTTTGGTGGAGTACCGTTCCAAAGATACGCCGTTTGAATTGTGGCCAGTCAGGTTGTCGACAGGCGAAAGATAACATTCGTCGCGTTGGTTGTGTTTGTGCTAGTGGAGGATCGTTCACAGTGACACTTTTACCGAGGATTTACGCGGATTGAGTAACCAACTCTCTCTATTTTGGATTACAAACTACTCACCGAACTTATACTCCAGGGTAAGTTACCTTATTGTGTACTAGACTACGTCGCAGCAAGCTTTGCAATTGAAAACATTCCTTTTAGTTGTTTTCCTGAATCTTATCTCAACGTCTTGTTTGGTCTGTAGGTATTTCTTTTTTGCACATAAAGGATTTCTATGAGTCAAAGCAACAATAATAATTGTATCCTATTCGATTTGATACACGTCGTTATTTTTAACTTAACCTGAAACTTGTGAAGATGTCAGTCATCATTCGATTCATATTTTTTCGAAAAATTTTTGGTACCTACGTATTTCGGCATCAGAAACCCTAGTTTCACAATGAAAAATGATGGGAATCTCTATTTTTTGAAATAATCAAGGAAAGTTGTGGAAATTCACGTTCTTCATTATCTTGGATGGAAGGCGCTGTCAAATGAGAATCTTTGTCAGAACAACTAGTTTTGTGAATAAAAATGTCACGGATTTTCATTTGACAGCGCCTTTCATATGAAAGAAGATGAATTTAACTCTTTTGTGAGGATGCTTTTTCTTCTTTTTGACTCCTTGAATGTATAATAAAGGTATATTAATTAAGTGTCCTGTGTGAAAAATGAAACGTAAGTGCCCTAATTTTCCAAATTCTTTCCCAGTTTTACTTGTATCATATTTACCTATCCATTATTTCTGTGGTTTCTTTTAATTTTCTCAAACCATTCCATGTTTTGACATTTTACACCAAAGCGATTCTCACTGTAAAGTAATACTTAGTGGTATTAAATTCTTTCCAGCAATGAAGAAATTTCAAATATCATTCTATTTTTGTCGCTTGCAATTTGTTACGACGTTTGTGTGCAAGAACTCTCAAAAAAATAATGTGTATAGTCTGTTTGCAAAGTAGTTCATTAAAATTTCTTGAAATCTTTAAACTTCCTGAATTTTTCAGATTATTCCTTCGAAATGTTATTAATTATCTCATCAATCTTCAATAATCATAAATCTGCTAATAAATGTCAATATTGCCAACAGATAGCGAATGATTTATGACATCTTCAAAATTAATTATTCACAAATCCAGATACCAAGTCCTTCATATTTTTGTATGATTCTGCAGTTCCATCTACATTTACTTCACTACTGGAAGGATAATGAATGATTTGTTCAAGTTCAAACACATACCGCGTGAGACAGATAAATGTTTCATATTGACACTTTTTCATTATTGACCTACCTAGGTATTTACCCATGTTTATTTACTCTCCCTGCTCCTACAAAACATAGTATTATTGGGTTTCGACAAGGAAATACAACCTCATGATGAATAAAACGGAAACAAATCACGCTCGAGATTACGGCATCGTCAGTCTACATTGCTGGCAACACCGCTCGATTCACAGTCGACTTGATAGCACCGCTAGGTCCGTGTAGTTAAAAGTAAAGTTTGTCGGACTTGGAACGGGGTCTCAAGACATGCGATCTCGATGATGATATGCTAGCCATGCCCTCGTTCTCAGAGACACCAGCCGGATTCAATAATGAACTACTCACAGTGGAGAGAATCACACACGTCGTTATCGCTGATGCTTCCGCTGATTTCGATTGATTTACTTGAAGAGAATTTTTTTTGCACTTCGAATACCTAGGAATATATTTAGAAAAGCCCAAAAAAGGGCCTGAAGTTGTTGAAAACCTGTTATTTGATTTTTGGTTGACATTAAGATGGAGGATTTCGCAATTTCTCCCTTTGAATGAATGGGGGGTTGAATTTTCGAGTTTGTGGTGAAAAATTTGTTAGAGCAATAAATTATGACGCAGTTCTACTAAATTTATGTGAAGATCTGTTGGAGTTTTTCATCGAATGACGTCTAAGGGATCCGCGCATGTAATAATTAATTAGTAATAAATTAATTAATTCGAGTTTTAGCTCAGCTTGATTGGTAATTATTTCAATTTTTTTATTCTCTTCATTTTGTTCTGATATCTTCTGGATTCACTGCTAATTCAATATGCTATTTATAAAATGAGAAAAAAAAACGCGATTTGTGCTAGCATTACTTGAATGAAGGCATTGCAAACGTCAATCTCCACCTGTCACACGGGGTGTGTGACGCCACATAGAACTACCCTCGCCCACCCCTGCGATGAACCTGCACGCCAGCCCTAAAGAAAAGGAAAAAGGGCACTACGTAGGGAGAGGTATGCGTGTGCCTATGCCTTACAGTGTTGCCAATAGGGAGAATTTAATCACCAGATTCGAAGAAATTCTGTTATATGAGAATGATGAATGAAAATAGATGGGTTTTCGGGGAATAATAAAAAATCAAGATCGTGTGTTGAGTGCGAAATTACGAGCAAGGTTTATATGATCTCCTATCATTTTCTTTCAGTTTTATAGGAGGCAAAGGTGGCGATTTTCTTATATCCGGTAGTTGACCTACATCGAGTCATCAATCAAAACATCATTTGTTTTAGGAAAACATAAAAAATCACCAGATTTCACTGTGAAATGAGAAATAATCAAATCTCCATAATTGAAAGCGAAGTATTCATCTATTTGTCGAAGTTATTATTTCTCGTTTCATGTGAATAAAAATTTGGGTTCAGCTAATTTTGCTTGAAGCTGTAATTCAAAAGATTTGATTACGCCAAAATGTAAGCCTATTTCACGGCTTCTTAATCAACTCCTCAACTAATTTTGCTCTTCGTTGCGAGCAAGAAAAAAATACGAATTCCTCCAGCCTAACACCAACAAATAAAATTACCCTTTTGCCAAATTCATGCTAGCTTCACGTAAAACTAGTAGCACCCGATTTTCTTAGCATAAAAATGAATTCGGCAACAGGGAAATAAATCAATCTCGAATTAAGACCGAACATTTCGACGAAACCAAATCCAAGCTAGTCATGTCAGCTGAAATTGACGTACCAACGTAGCTTTAGGAAGACCAAAATTTATCACCAGGTCTGGTGATGAATCACCGGAATCGGCAACGCTGTAGCCGTAGATTTTTGGTTAGGGGATGGAAATTGTATTGGCATCGACCGCACGATCAGAGTCGACCGACCGATTTGCTTCAAGTTGCTCGCGTCCTCGTAGAGGTCAACGACTGACTGCCCTTATTAATCGTCATCGCCCGGTAGATAATTGATTTGGAGCTGGTGTTAGGAAAAATACGAACCGAAGCAAAGTCCGACTCGACATTGTCAATGCCTCGTTAAAGGTTTTTGTAGTTATGTAGTTTTTCACCTTTATTCAGATTCAGAGTTTCGATATTTTTTGCACAGTAGAAATTTGGCTCGGTGAATGCCAGTGGCGTGCAATGATATTCACGCTTTCCAAAAATTCAAAAAGGGGTAAATTACTCTTCAACTAATTAGCCCTCGCTCGGAAATGTCACTTTAGTAGTCAATAATTGAAAAAAAGATTTATCGACAAGTCGAAATTAGCTGAAGGGGGCTAGAGGAAGCAGAATGGCGGGATTGGATCGACCTTGTCTGATCCGAGGTCTGATCAGAAATGTGCTAGAATGGGGATTGAATAGCTAGTGGGGAAAGTGATATAGCACAAGTGCATGGAATGTACTTTCCAAAGAGTTATGTGCGCTATTTTCGGTAATTTTGCACTTATCATGCGTTGGGTTTTTTTTCGATTTTTTTTCTTGGTACTTACGTATTTCGACCTCAGGAACCCGAATTTCACAATGAAAACGTACGCAAACTTATATTTTCCGAGATATTCCAGGAAAAAGTATGGAAATTAACCCTCTTTCTTCGGCTCGTTTTGGGTAGGCATGGAGTTTCTTTTCTCCTACAGGATACTTTTTATACCTGCCTTGAACATTCTAGAAGTCAAAAAGAAGGGAAAACATCCTCGAATTTGTTGAATTAACGTTCTTTAGCATCTTGGAGGAAGGTGGATCCAGCATTTTTCATATGGACGGCGCTGTCAAATGAGAATCTACGTCAAAATCACTAGTTCTGTGACTCAAGATATCACAGATGCATATTTGACAGCGGCGTCGATATGAAAGAAGGATTCATCGAAAAAGCTAAAGACGATGAATTAAACTTCTTTGAAGATGTTTCTCCTTCTTTTTAGCTTCTAGAATGTATGAGGAAGATATAAAGAGTATCTTATATGAGAAATGAAACTTCGAATGGATATGGTGCCTACCCAAAACAGGCCGAAACAAGAAGGGTAATTTTCATACTTTTTCCTGGAATATCTCGAAAAATATAAGTTTGCGCACGTTTTCATTGTGAAATTCGGGTTCCAGAGGTCGAAATACGTGAGTACCAAGAAAAAAATCGAAAAAAACCCATCGCATAAGTGCAAAATTACCCTACGATCCTACGATCATAAATATTTGAATCATTATTATTTATAGTATCACGCACTTCGATTCGAAAGTCGAAAGTCATACGCATAGTCGACAGTTCCGATATTTCGAGAGACATTACCTGTGTCAATTTCATTGACACCGAGATAAAAATCAGAAAAAGGAGGAGGTGATGGTCACATTACCAGACGTATCTCGAAGAAAGTTTACGATGCAAAATCAATCTGAAATGTGAGTTGCATATGCAGTAAAATTTCCAGGTCAAAGTTGTCATCACGTCGCACAGTGTATTATCTCGGTCAAATTTCGGCAGGAAGGTTCTTTGGTCAGCAAATATATCGGTGAATTTGGGTTAGCTCCAAGCTAACACAATTATGTCGATTGTTGTTTAAATATCACGCATATAGACGAGTCCAAGCTATTTGAAACCCTAAAAAGTGACGTGTGTAGCATGATGTCGCAACAATTGTTGATATACCTAATTATCCCATCAAGTTGTATCATTTTTGAACATCTCGTCACAGGAACAAAGAAAAGAAAGAAGTTGTTGTGACATACCAGCAGTGCCATGTCTATGGATGATTTCGATTGGTCTGTGTAACAGTTCGAACGTCATAGCTGACTTGTTACCTAGTTTCCAGCACGTGTATTTTTTCGAAGTGGAACTTTTATCACATTGAGTTGAATGGCTATGAAAAAAAAAAGCTTCGCTTGCATTGTGGGTTCGAAAAACTGACGAAACCACACAAGTTTTTTTGTACTTCGGATAGCTCGGACTGTTCTATACCTATAACTGTCGCCGAATTCGCTGATTTCACGTTTTTGCTGTCTATATAGCGGTCGGTGGCTTGGAATTGGGTCAGTGATTTTTCACTTTAATGTACACATTGATTATATATCGCGTTTATGAGTTCGAACGTTGACCTAGAAATGTAAAAGTGCTACGTTATCGTGTAATGCGAAATATGTGTTCGAAGATACTAACACCGTTAGTTGAATCCAGTCTGATTGATTTTCAACTTTTTCTACTTCTATTTCATGCCTGACCTTTATAATAAGCTCACAGATCGTAAAACCAAAAAAAAAAAATCGAATTATCGTCATCTAAATTCAAGGTTGTCTAGCTATTTGATCAGCGGTTGGTATCTTTGGAACGAAAATAAACATTTATGTGTAATCTGAGTTTGAATAATCGCACAATGATAGAATGAATTATCAGCAAGTTTGTAACAAATGTGACAAAGATTTTCGAATTCGATTTATTTCCACTCGAAATCGTGGATACTTTATTGGGTTTCTGTTAAGTAGAATTGATCGATCAAACAAGTCGAGATATTGTTCTGGTTTCATCAAAAAATTTTTATTGAGAAATTGCGATACATTGAATCTACAAACCAACGATATGATATATATATTATTGAATTCCGACTTCCTGCACCCTCCTCGCAAATTAAACAATAATTCCATATACACTTTATATATATAATCTAGTCGATACGTATGTCGAGGTAAATGAGGAATTTTAGTGGGACACCTGGTATATTCCATTTGGTTGGAGAAGTTGTGGAAAGGGTCGGCCTACATTTCAGCCGTTTTATTACCGGAATTAGATTAGGAGGAATCCGGGAATCAGTTTGTAAACTGAATCGCGAAATTCCGTTCTCATAGCCTACTTTTATTCATCTTGTTATGGCTGCATCCTGAGAAAGGATCAGAATTTCCATGAAAATCGTCGTTCGAGTAGGTGTTACAGAAATTTCAATAACTTGATTTCTTTCGTAGATTGTCGAAAAGCGTCTTATATAACTTGTATAATAATCTCGCTAACAAAAATCTTCTCGTAGTCATCAAATTTCTATTCTCCTGAATTTTCAGGAGCGAAATTCGATGAAGGCGATATGAAACAAGATGATGATCAAAATAACCTCGGAAATAACGTGGCTAACAAAAGTTTTTACGCGCTTGCATGGGTCCATCTATTTATAATCCAGTTTTGTCGTTCACTCAAGCTGAAATGAAATTTCTCTTGAAAGTTCAATAGTTTACATTGTTCAATGAAAGACGAGTTTACAGTCTACTACATCATAGTAAAGTGTAGTTTATACATAGTTTGTATGTATTTTGTCATTACTCTCTTCTATAACTCGCAAAATAATGGCGCCTTGTGAAAGTGAAATATTCGTGATATTATGAGGGTGGTAATTCAATGGAAAAACTCCCTTGTGGAATCTGCGAAGACGACTGAAAGAACTTCACCCTAACCCTTCCAGATTTCCCAAAAGTTTCAGAAACCTGTCCTGGAGTACTGCTCACATGTTTGGAGCTCAGCCCCCAAACATACGCTTAAGCTCTTAGATTCAATTCAGAAGAGAGCTATTCGCCTAGTCGATGACACAACACTCACCAAATCATTGACCTCTCTAGATCATCGTAGAAAGGTCGGCGATCTTTGCCTTTTTTATAGGTACTTTCACGGTCGGTGCTCAACGGAAATATCATCTATTATGCCACCACGCGCGATTCCTAGTAGACAAACCAGACGAGCTCAAGCTGGTCACCCCTACACTGTCAGGCCTGTCGAGACCTGTCGAACATCGCTATACCAAGCATCATTCATCAATAGAACGGCAAAGTTGTGGAATTCTTTGCCTAGTGAAGTCTTTCCTGATGCTTACAACCTCCAAACATTCAAGAAAAATTCCAACACCTTCCTTCTTTCCCAAAATTCCACCGCTGGCTAACACGATGTTCCTCGAACATTATAGGTTTCCCTTTCGTGTTGTCCACAGATAAAAAAAAAAAAAAAAAAAAAAAAAGGGAATGACTCGGGATAATCGAGTGTATCTACAAGTCCATTCAACTCCTTGAATCTTGTCAAACTTCACAGTAACTAATGAAGTTGGATTGATGTGAAATGAACTATTTATTCTAATCTTGAAGTGAAACTTTTATTACATCGCCTCGAATTTTCTATCGCGTTACAGCGCTTTCGGAAGCGGAATTTCCTAAGACGGAATCGGGACGGAATAAGAGAGCAGAAACGTTTGAGGGATCCAAATACCAATCTGTTCTTGCGGATTTTCTGTATGGTGCGCGATTTGTTGATATTTTGTCACATGATTTTCTTTTGACATCATTCAACTACTCTTAGAACGTTTGTTATTCCGAATTATCGTCTAACAGTGATATAATTAAACGCAGCGATAGTTGCAAATGTTAGATAGCCTAGAATGCTCAGCAAGAGCGTGCTTCTCAAGTTGTAGCTTGGGTTTCGAATCCCATCCAAAGAAGTATTTTTTTTCATAATCGAAATATGTGGCTCACACAAAACGCGAGGTTAGGTTAGGGTCAAACGTCAAACATTACGTCTATATCGATTCGATATCTCTGAGGTTCATTGCTATCGCTGAGATTTCTGAATTTTCCAACTGAAATTTGTCGACTTCTTCCAGAATAAAGCTAACAATGATCGTAATCATTTTGTCATTGCGTCATGTTTCGATCTTGCTAATAGATTAAAACCGTACCAATTTGAGGAAACGTGCTAAGTGAATGAATATATCTCACCGAGTGGTTGAATTAGAAGATGCCAGAGGAAAAATGCGCGATCATCACGATACGAACACGACTCACTTGTTTTCATTCACTATAAATTGGGAAAACGATATATACAGGGTGAGTCAAAAATGTGTACCGAGCTTTCTGGGGGTGATAGACCATTGAAAAATAAGTGTAGTTTGATGATTAAACTCATGGCCCAAAATGCATATTAAGGGAGATATATCCTTCCAAAGTTGATAAAATTAAAATAATTTCTCCGCATAACTTCTGAACGATGAAAGCCACCCGATTGAAATTTTGTGCATGAATGTATATTGTCAAAATACATTTTTTCGTCACACTTCCACATTTCTGATATTGTTATAAAGGGTGTTTTCAGAGGGTGAGTCATGATTTTTTGTAGAAAACTTTTTTCCCTGTATTATTTTCGGTGAAAAAACAGGAGCATTTGATGGAGCGAAGAAAATTACATGAAAAAGGTACTCTCATTCAAATACAAAAAATTGAGCCGTTCGTGAGATATTTGAGTTTTTGTAGTTACATGATATCAGCAGATTGATTTTATTCATCGCGAGATTCATCGGTAACAATATTTTAGCAGGCCATGATGAATAATTTTGTTCTCAATTTTGACGTTCATGTCATCAACATTCGACAACAGTCGATTTGTTCGTGTGGTTTTTCTGTGTCATTTATCAACTGAGATTTTAAGAAATATGGCAGGTTATTCGTTCTCTGAACAAACTGATATGCTTCTAATGCTTGGCGAGTGCTTCGGAAATGCAAATGCTGCTGAAATATCGTTATAACGATTATAATCTCGCGATGAATAAAATCAATCTGCTGATATCATGTAACTACAAAAACTCAAATATCTCACGAACGGGTCAATTTTTTGTATTTGAATAAGAGTACCTTTTTCATGTAATTTTCTTCGCTCCATCGAATGCTCCTGTTTTTTCACCGAAAATAATACAGGGAAAAAAGTTTTCTAAAAAAAATCATGACTCACCCTCTGAAAACACCCTTTATAACAATATCAGAAATGTGGAAGTGTGACGAAAAAATGTATTTTGACAACATACATTCATGCACAAAATTTCAATCGGGTGGCTTTCATCGTTCAGAAGTTATGCGGAGAAATTATTTTAATTTTATCAACTTTGGAAGGATATATCTCCCTTAATATGCATTTTGGGCCATGAGTTTAATCATCAAACTACACTTATTTTTCAATGGTCTATCACCCCCAGAAAGCTCGGTACACATTTTTGACTCACCCTGTATATATGGTATGACATATAGTCGTGTGAGTCGATCTGTTGTTTAACTTTCTCTGCTGGTCGTACAGTGGCGTACTATTCGAATTCTAGAAGAAATAATACTTTCTCTGGCCCTACTAGAGGTGGGCGATAACTCTTTTGAAATATCGATTATCGATAATCAGAACGTATCGATATTATCGAAATTATCAATATTATCGATATTGTCAAAATCATCGATCCTATCGATATTTCGATAATATCGATAATCTCAATATCACTGATGTTGATTTTCATCGACTAAGTATTATTTTGACGCATGACATAGCCCAGTTTCTGTAAATCTTCCTTCGATTACAATTTGAATTTTTTCATACTGTGTCATGATAAAGTTCGGAACAAGTAATTTTTGGTATTTTGTGAATCAAAGATCAAGCAAAATGGTTCACATTTTCTTATATTCACCCTGAGTCACCATTTTGGTCTGATTTTCAGTTCAAGCAAACGTTATACGATTTAACATCTGGCCTCTAATATATTTTTGTGATATATTTATTCAATACCCACTACATGAAAACACATAAATGAGCATCAGAAAATTGATAAAAAAATAGGTTTGATAGCCTGTTCAAAAAGAATATTTTGACAGTAATTGTTTCATTATTTCTGGCTTCACCGGCTGATCAATCTTCCACATTTCGAATGGAACACTAATATTTTGATATTTTTAGAATCATCAAGAATTTCTAATAATATCGATTATATCAATAATTTCGATTATATCGATGATATCTAAAATATCGATAATTTCCAAGATTATAATGAATTCGAGTAGTTTTGGAAGTCTCTTGCGGAAAAAGAAGAGGTTTTATAAAACGAAAGTTCCCGATATACAGGGCGATGACCTCAACACAAGTTCGCCAACAATTCATAATAGTGAAAAAAAAACATTCTTTAATCGATGCACTGACAAAGTTGATGGCCGAAAGGTCTTTATAGAGACGGAAAACGCATTTCTGGCGTTTCCATGACGACCGTATCTGGAACCATATCGAACACCACCACCCCCTCCCGCCCCCGTGTTGCGATTCAAGTCGCGTAGAGTAAACACGCGAGGGGGGGGGGTGCAAGTTGCTCGGTGTGATCACTGACCGACCCTGATGTTGCCTTCGGAAACTGTCGGATAGGAAAAATTGAGAACATGCAGTCACGAAACTGCATTTTCCAGATTGAATTCTGAATTCATCAGTACTATTATCTACAGGGTGACCCGATGAAAACGAAACAAGGTATGCATTTTACTGAGAGATCGAGGAACTGGCACTACAATAAATGATTCTTATAGGACAGGATTTCGAAAAAAAAAAAACACATAAGGCACTTCTTAGATGAACATCGTTCTAACTACAAAACGAGAAATAGTGATGATCGAAGGGGCGAAAAGCGTCACTAGCCGATTATTCTCATAAACGGGTTTTCTCGAGAACAACTGCATTTAATTCCAAAAACAACGAAGCGTTGGTGAGAGATTTCGATTACCTCCAAAATGATGTATCACTCGACCCCTCTTCTCATTTGAGATTCAAGGTTTGGAGCTCACCCCTCCGAGGGGTTTGAAGTTGAAAACATGCGCAAAACATTTCCCCGTCGCAATAAAAATCGACCGGCTCGAGCGTTTTTTTTTCTGAGAACGATAACCATGTCAAATCGGCATTGTTTCGTTTTCATTGGGCCACCCAGTTCATTGATGTTTATTAATTTATTGAGAACAATTCATTCCGTAACTATAAACCGTCCTCGTTCGTGACAAAACATTTTTATTGAATAAACATCATGGATTATAGAACATAATCCACTTACCAAGAGAGACATTCGAGTTTTAGTTCCTCAAGTGAAAGTTTTATTTCTGCTCTTTTTGAAAATCCAAGAAAGCAGGCGTAATGAAGAATCGCACTGTATATCGCACCGCGCCAGCGATCTTGGGAATCCGGACTAGACGGCGAAATCATCATAATTGTCATGACTTCAAATTTTTTCTGAGAGATTTTAAGAAATGGTTCTGACATTAGTTGTCATAGTTTCTTGAGTTTTATTACAATTTTGAGTTTGTTCAATATTCAGTTCACATTAAAGGTGTCATCGAACCTGGGACTATATTGAATTCTACGTCTATTTTCCAGATTTTTGTGGGATTTTCTCTCTTCTAAGCAGAAGTTTCATTCTTATCGAATATTATTCATATTTCCAATTTTTTTCAAAAACAAGGTGTCATTGACCAATAGAGAATTTCTCTTTTAGGTATCTAAAGGTTTAATTTCAAGCGCAGTGACATTTTGGGGCAGATTACAAAATCTGTCCCTACTACAAATATATTGAAATAATTTTCAATAACTTCTACTCTATTTTTCAGAAACGAGGAGAGAAAATCCTACGAAAAGCTGAAAAATGAATGTACCACCCCCTCGAAAAACTTACAGACAGTATCTACGTCTATTATTTCACAGCTCTCCTTTGAATTTTCGTCTGTTCATACGATCTGCATCACGACTGATACATACCTCATCGTATTCCTGCTCTCCTGATACGAATATCAGAATGATTGCGTTCAAGATAGGGCTTTAACGCTGTACTGAAAGTTTCATTCCGATACAAAAAATTGCTGTGACAACGGTAACAATCTGATGCGGGTGACGACACCATTCGTCTAGACATCTTAGCGGGATGATTCGCCCCGTTCGATGTAGCATACGGAATGCTCCACTGCCGCAGGGGTGCGAAATAATACGGACGAATGAGGGTGGTGCATCGCGATTGGAAATGGCCTCAGTGGTGGTGACATTTCTGACAGGGGTACGGCGAAAACGAAAAACGATTTCAGATTCACATCAACAATTTTCAGTTAGCAGATTTTTGGTATTTTCATAGACAATTACTCGACAATTTATGGCCACGCGATCGAGTCCGTGAGACTGACCGTTCCAGAGATATAGAGCGTCAAAGTGAAAATAGTGCGATTTTTGGCGAAAAACGCACTTAGGAGCGAGATTTCTCCGGTATCGAGATGAATTCATCTATTTCGATCGCAGATTCGTTTTCTACGGGTCCGAATTAGTGGTTGTGAATTTTTTCAGATTTTTAATTTGATAAATAAAAATTTCGAAATTTCCAAGCTACGATTATTCGATAAATATGTACCTTGGACTTTCTGACATAGACGAAATTCCGCATTTCCAGAACGAATTGTTTGAAACTCTGTGATCTAGATGAAAATCGAACGAGGAATCGATCTGTGGGTCGATCAAATCTCTAAGACTGACCGTTCCGGAGATATGGAGCGTCAAAGTGAAAATAGTGCGATTTTTGGCGAAAAACGCACTTAGGAGCGAGATTTCTCCGGTATCGAGATGAATTCATCTATTTCGATCGCAGATTCGTTTTCTACGGGTCCGAATTAGTGGTTGTGAATTTTTTCAGATTTTTAATTTGATAAATAAAAATTTCGAAATTTCCAAGCTACGATTATTCGATAAATATGTACCTTGGACTTTCTGACATAGACGAAATTCCGCATTTTTCGATCGAATCGTTCGAAATTCTGTGATCTAGATGAAAATTGAACGAGAAATCGATCTGTGGGTCGATCGAGTCCGTAAGACCGACCGTTCTGGAGATACAGAGCGTCAAAGTGAAAATAATGCACTTTTTGGCAAAAAACGCATTTAGGAGCGAGATAACTCCGTTATCAAGACGAATTCATCCATTTCGATCGCAGATTCGTTCTCTACGGGTCCGAATTAGTGGTTGTGAATTTTTTCAGATTTTTAAACCAATAATTAGAAATTTCGAAATTTCCAAGCTATGATTATCCGATGAATATGTACCTTGGACTTTCTGACATAAACGAAATTCCGCATTGTTCGATCGAATCGTTCGAAATTCTGTAATCTAGATGAAAATTGAACGAGAAATCGATCTGTGGGTCGATCGAGTCCGTAAGACCGACCGTTCTGGAGATACAGAGCGTCAAAGTGAAAATAATGCACTTTTTGGCAAAAAACGCATTTAGGAGCGAGATAACTCCGTTATCAAGACGAATTCATCCATTTCGATCGCAGATTCGTTCTCTACGGGTCCGAATTAGTGGTTGTGAATTTTTTCAGATTTTTAAACCAATAATAAGAAATTTCGAAATTTCCAAGCTACGATTATTCGATAAATATGTACCTTGGACTTTCTGACATAGACGAAATCCCGCATTTCCAGAAAGAATTGTTTGAAACTCTGTGATCTAGATGAAAATCGAACGAGAAATCGATCTATGGGTCGATCGAATCTCTAAGACTGACCGTTCCGGAGATACAGAGCGTCAAAGTGAAAATAGTGCGATTTTTTGCGAAAAACGCACTTAGGAGCGAGATTACTCCGTTATTGAGACGAATTCATCTATTTCGATCTAAGATTTGTTTTCTACGGGTTCGAATTAGTGGTTGTGAATTTTTTCAGATTTTTAATTTGATAAATAAAAATTTCGAAATTTCCAAGCTACGATTATTCGATAAATATGTACCTTGGACTTTCTGACATAGACGAAATCCCGCATTTCCAGAAAGAATTGTTTGAAACTCTGTGATCTAGATGAAAATCGAACGAGAAATCGATCTATGGGTCGATCGAATCTCTAAGACTGACCGTTCCGGAGATACAGAGCGTCAAAGTGAAAATAGTGCGATTTTTTGCGAAAAACGAACTTCGGAGCGAGATTACTCCGTTATTGAGACAAATTCATCTATTTCGAACGCAGATTCGTTTTCTACGGGTAGAAATCAGTGGCTGTGAACTTTTTTAGATTTTTAATTTTGATAAATAAGAATTTAGAAATTTCCAAGCTACGATTATCCGATAAATATGTACCTTGGACTTTCTGACATGAACGAAATTCCGCATTTCCAGAACGAATTATTTGAAACTCTGTGATCGAGATGAAAATCGAACGAGGAATCGATCTGTGGGTCGATCGAATCTATAAGACTGACCGTTTCAGAGATATAGAGTGTCAAAGTGAAAATAGTGCGATTTTTGGCAAAAAACTCACTTAGGAGCGAGATTTCTCCGTTATCGAGACAAATTCGTCCATTTTGATTTCAGATTCGTTCTCTACGGGTCCAAATCAGTGGTTGTGAATTTTTTCAGATTTTTAATCTGATAAATAAAAATTTCTGAATTTCCAAGCTACGATTATCCGATAAATATGTACCTTGGACTTTCTGACATGAATGAAATTTCGCATGCTCTAATCGAATCGTTTGAAATCCTTCGGTCTGGATGAAAATTGAACGAGGAATCGATCTGTGGGTCGATCGAATCTGTATGACTGACCGTTCCAGAGATACAGAGCGTCAAATTTAAAATAGTGCGATTTTTTGCGAAAAACGCACATAGGAGCGAGATTTCTCCGTTATTGAGACGAATTCATCTATTTCGATCGCAGATTCGTTTTCTTCGGGTCGGAATCAGTGGTAGTGAATTTTTTCAGATTTTTAAACCAATAAATAGAAATTTCGAAATTTCCATGTTACGATCATCCGATAAATATGTACCTTGGTCTTTCTGACAAAACTAAATTTCGCATTTTCGGGACGAATCGTTCGAAACTAGATGAAAATTGAACGAGGAATCGATCTGTGGGTCGATCGAATCAATAAGACTGACCATTCCGGAGATATGGAGCGTCAAAGTGAAAATAGTGCGGTTTTTGACAAGAAAAATATTTAGGAGCGAGATTACTCCGTTATCGAGACGAATTCATTAATTTCGATCGCAGATTCGTTCTCTATGAGTCCGAAATAGTGGTTGTGAATTTTTTCAGATTTTTAAACGAATAAATAGAAATTCCGAAATTTCCAAGCTACGATTATCCGATAAATATGTACCCTGGACATTCTGACATAAACGAAATTTTGCATTCTCTGATCGAATCATTTGAAATTCTGTGATCTGGATGAAAATTGAACGAGGAATCGATCTGTGGGTCGATCGAATCTCTAAGACTGACCGTTCCAGAGATATGGAGCGTCAAATTGAAAATATTTTGACTATTGACTAAAAACGCAATGAGGAATATCAAAATTTCAGCGATTCATAAAAACGAGTCTTTCTGACATCATCAACCTCCTCCCTCCCGTAATACTGATATCGACCCACCACTGATCGCGAAGGGTTGCTCCATTATTTTCGTTGCACTTGTCGCCCAAGTTTTAACGACAGGGGTGGGTATTCGCATATATATATATACACACAGCACCCTCGCAAGTTTCGGATCATTAATACTCGGAGAATTAGATTTTCTTGTTTGAACTAGTATTACAGGACCGATGATATGGTTGGATGTAGGTATATCAATACTGTGATTTCACAGATGATGTTGTAGAGTTAGTACGTGCATTGTCTGACCATTGACGACCTCCAAACTTGCTAGAAGGAGAAATATGATTTTTTCAAAAATAGTGAGGTTGATTGAATTGCTATATTCCTCGTTTTTACAATTTTTTTTACACTAAACTCAGTATGTATGAATTCAAATAACAAGCTCTCTCAAAATCTGTAAAAAATATATAGGGTGTCCCCCCATTTAAATAAAAGAAGTATATTATTAACAAAAAAATGTACATCAGATGCTTTTTTTTCTTTCATTGCACTCACCTGAAAATTTCCATAAATATCGTTCATTTCGTTTAAAAGATATTTACTTGTTTCCATACTTTATCCCAACCCTGTATAATCGAATAGGAGTAGATTGTTATTTTCAATGTACATCTCGAACTGCGGACACGAGGTCAATTCTTTGATGTAATGCGCTGAAATAATTCGATTCAACGTTCTTCTGTGTGTTGATTTAGTGGTTGTCACGTTTCGTGACGAGCCGGCAACGCCGCGTGACAGTCATCGTCATTCTACTCGCAGTCGATTTATGGGTACTTTGGCGCTCAAACTGGAAATAGGCTATCCCAGCCGACCGAAGAATGAGGAATGCATTATCTAAACTTTTCCCTCAGCCTTGACGGATTGCGTTCCATCGACGTTGATGGTCTTTATATCGTTATCACATTGTATAATAATGTTGTGTATTTAGTTTTGAGCTCAATTTGAGAATGCTTTTGAAGCTATTGATATACAGTTTTGAGAGTCAATTCTTGTTTCACTATTCTTCGTCAAATGCAAAAACCTGAAAAAAATAAGATGACAAGTTCCCATATTTTTTCTCTACAGGCCCTTTTTACGGAGACATCCTGTATGAAAAAGGGTTGAGAAAATTAGTAGCTCGAACCTCAAATTAAAATAAGGTACTCTTGTTTTTTGTCGATAAAATAAACAGTTTTCCATGAAAAAATTAAAATCGTGGTCCTTTACATTAAAAATGAAACATTTATTTGTTTATCATCATTTTTCCCCAAAACGGTTCGTTTCATCGACAATAAACAAGAGTACCTTTATTTCAGTTCAAAGTACGAGCTATCCTAATGTATTTCTCTTTAGGCCTTCATCATACAGGGTGTTGAAAAATTGAGCATCAAAGATAAATCTCAGTCTATCCCTAATAAACTGAGGAGCTTAATATGTTTCAATAATGCCACTATTTTGAGAGATCCCCACTAGTGTCCCTCATATTGAATTTTAATTGAAGTATATTGATTACTTCGAAGGAAAGCCCTATAGGAAAAAAATAGAAAAATTATAGGAACCTGCAATTTTATTTTTCCAAGTTCTATCTGAATCCGAGATATTTCCCACGGACACCCTAAATGTATATATCAATCTCCCTGTCACTACTCGACACCTATAGTGATTTATTGGATCGATTTTCATCAATGACCAATGTCTTCACAGGTTTTCGTCGATGCTTCTCAAACTCGCCGTCTCAATCCACCCGATGTTTCTTCTATTAATAGTTGACATTGTTTTGCCAGGTTTATTTCGAGCTACCAACATTGTAAGGAAGGCAGTGTGAAGCATCAAAGTAGATATAATTAGATTCCGAAATTAGATGATTTACTTTTTGGTGAATCTGAACTATCATCAAAGAAAAGTCAGGGATTGGGTCAATCGAAGAATTTGTTGTGACTGAAGGTGTAATAGGACACCCGCATCTGCTTCATGAGTATGGAGTCTTGTAGAACTATGTAGGAAGATCAAAAAATACTTTAAAGTCACTTCTTACTATTGCTGACTTATCCGACTTTCAATAAAACAATTTCCAACATGACAGCTTCGAAGTATCCCTGCTATGAAAACAGCATTTTCAACATTGTTTTGATCTTATAATGTCGAAAGTGAAACGCACTAGTGTGGAAATATTTGGAAAAAGCACGCTTGCTGTTAATGACGATGTGATGATTTTTATAATTCAGATTGATTCTGCATCCTAACTTTTCGTAAATATGATTGAATCCATTCGTCTGGTAATGTGACCATCATCTCCTCCCTTTTCTGATTTTCATTTCTGTGGTATAATCCCTTACATTATTCGTGTCAAATTCAGGAAACATTATCATTCATGACAAAGACAAACAGTTGACGTTGACTCAGTCGAGTGAAGTTGGTTACTTGTTGAAAGACAAAAGACTTGGAATAATTCTAAATCAAATATTTATGGTCGTAGGAAAAATATTGTACATAACTCGTCGGATAGTGTATTTCATGCACTCGTTACATTATCTACTCGTGCGAAATATGCCACCTTCCACACTAGTTATGTAACATATTATTGCGCAATGTTTCAACTTCGATTTCTTGTACTTTCCTATGCGTTCGCGCATTTTGGGTGAAGCGAATCTTCGATTTGGAATTAAGGTCGAACAGCCGCAGGGATATTATTATTAAAATCACTTTCGTTGACCTCTCGACACACTTCCTCTGATGGCAGGTCTAAATTAAGTGCCTTCAATGCGCACCGTCGAGTTTCGAGCAACTGCTTATTTGGTTACAGATGCTTTATTGTATCAATTCGAGTTGTAAGAGGGCTCAGACAGTGTAGTATATCTATTTCTTTAAAAAATATATCAGCGAAAGAAAAGTGTGTAACGATAATTTCAAATTTTCCTGAGGTTTTTCTCTTTTCTTTTATGTTTTCTTCCTATTACCAATCCTAGAAGCCGGAGGTGAAGCGTCGAACCCTATTTTCGGTACACCCTGTATAGATCCCTTTATTTAGCCGACATTAGTTTGTCTGTCTTCACCTCCGAACAACAAACCCACTAGAAGGATCACAAAACAAATATTCTGATGCTAACATGAATTCCCAGAATTATCATAATATTAGTACCCAATCGTCGCCAGTGTTGTCATATCCAATCATCAAAAAGTGATAAATAGTCCATAATATTTAAAGTCCTTTATGCATTCATGTACTTCAATGCACAAATATAATAATAAATTTGGGTCATGACGATCATGAATCAGTTCCGATTGATAGAAGACTGCTACATTATTCTAAGACTTAGCAATTTTACTTTCTTGGGGGCTCGAGGACCAGCCGTGAATACTTTTTGCTCAACGTTGCAACACCGCAATTTGATATTGACAGTCGACGGCGATTATTGCTTTGTTTGGTATCTGTCATTATTTACGTTTTGATTTATCGACTTATTTATTCAACTTGTGTTCAGTTTTGTGTACTCAGAATTCATCAGAAACTCAGTTTATTTACTGTTTTGGTGATTTGATATAATGGTGAGACGTTGTGAGGTGTGTTAAAGACAATGTTGAACCGGCGATCAAAACACGTCATTTCATAGGTGAGTTACCATTGTCGTATCATTCGAGATTTTGAAGCATTTTCCCAAATGGAACGGATAGAAATGAATTTAAATTGAATTGATTAGATTATATTGATTATACCCATAGGTCAGCTGCGACAGTGTCTTGTCATTGTTCATTTTCCCACCAAGAAATGCTGAAAAGTTCTACTGAAATTGTTACGTATTTTCAATTTGGTTTCATCATGAATTATTAATAAATTCGACCCCTCTGACAACACGGCACTGGTGCTGGGAGAATCAGCTCCTGCTATCCTTGTTTAGACAAAGATAGATACTATAGATGTTGCTTTCAAACAAACTGTATTGCCAGGGGTGTGGATTACTTATCTAGTCTGTTCAATGATCGAAGCTCTTCACTCTGAGCTTTTCCGATATTAAATTCGATAAATGCCGGTATTCATTTGTTATGGACAACGCGACCTTGATTTTTATATACATGCACGCGAATAATATGCTGACGATTATAAATTCTACTTGTACTTAAGTGGAACAGAGCGATTACTCGTTCGATGTTATTGCCATTGCGATCGTTCGGATTTGCGAAATGTTTCACTCGAACCGGTTCTGAAAATGTGAAATCTTCACCTCTGATGAAAAAGAAACGACAAAAAATTCAAGTCACTGATTTTATGTTTTATGTTTATGAATTCGAATAGTATGATCGTCGGGGCCATGAAAAAATCCAGGAATTCGACGTCGTGCATTTCATTCATAGAACTAATCGTTTGCCAAAAAATCGTAATCAAAGAAAGGGGGGTATTGTCGCAAAATGAACCCTCCATTGTTCACGTTCTAAAATCCCAGGAGTGTTTCTTATTTATTGGAAAGCATCAACGATGGATTGACAGAAGCAAACTCAGAGTGGCTGTAGCTCGCAGGGGTTGTATTTTAGGGCACATGTTCGTCTAAAGATAAAGTTTCATTTCGATCCCAACCATACGACCTCAAAATATTCACATCGAATTTATTCTGAATCACCATTGGGATAGTATATATATACAGGGGGAGTCAAAAATGTGTACCGAGCTTTCTGGGAGTGATAGAACATTGAAAAATAAGTGTAGTTTGATGATTGAACTCATGGCCCAAAATGCATATTAAGGGAGATATATCCTTCCAAAGTTGATAAAATTAAAATAATTTCTCCGCATAACTTCTGAACGATGAAAGCCACCCGATTGAAATTTTGTGCATGAATGTATGTTGTCGAAATACATTTTTTCATCACACTTCCACATTTCTGATATTGTTATAAAGGGTGTTTTCAGAGAGTGAGTCATGATTTTTTGTAGAAAACTTTTTTCCCTGCATTATTTTCGGTGAAAAAACAGGAGCATTCGATGGAGCGAAGAAAATTACATGAAAAAGGTACTCGAATTCAAATACAAAAAATTGAGCCGTTCGTGAGATATTTGAGTTTTTGTAGTTACATGATATCAGCAGATTGATTTTATTCATCGCGAGATTCATTCAGAGGTCTAACGATATTTCAGCAGCATTTGCATTTCCGAAGCACTCGCCAAGCATTAGAAGCATATCAGTTTGTTCAGAGAACGAATAACCTGCCATATTTCTTAAAATCTCAGTTGATAATCGCAGTGATAAATGACACAGAAAAACCACACGAACAAATCGACTACAACAATGTTGACTCGAATGTTGATGACATGAACGTCAAAATTGAGAACAAAATTATTCATCATGGCCTGCTAAAATATCGTTATACCGATGAATCTCGCGATGAATAAAATCAATCTGCTGATATCATGTAACTACAAAAACTCAAATATCTCACGAACGGCTCAATTTTTTGTATTTGAATAATAGTACCTTTTTCATGTAATTTTCTTCGCTCCATCGAATGCTCCTGTTTTTTCACCGAAAATAATACAGGGAAAAAAGTTTTCTACAAAAAACCATGTTCTATCACCCCCAGAAAGCTCGGTACACATTTTTGACTCACCCTGTATATCAACATATATTGTCACACCTTGTGGCCAGGTCGCAAAACGTCCAGGCCGATCAGGTAGCGATCTCTCCGACACACTTTAATTTACGACTTGATGCAACTATTCACTTTGCACAGAACGAGCGGGATCTGATCTCGACACCTCCACCTGTCAGTTGAGCTTTTATTTCGGGATCCACCTTCCCTACTAATCTTCCTTTGTATACACAGAATACGCGCGGTGGAAATTTTGACAATTCGACGAATAACTTCAGTTCTAGACGTCAAAGTAGGGGTGCGAGTTTCACACTCGAACTTCCTCAGTATAAAGTTGCTCAGTTTGGGCGGTAGACGGTTTTGCAGTTTCAGATTTTCAAATCTTTTTTCCCATGTAACTTTGGAATGGTCACGAATATTGGAAGTATATTCGTTCCCGAAACGTCCACTAAGATATGTAGGAGTTTGGTTTTTATTAAAAATATATTTGTATTTTCAATTTTTTTTTGAAAATCAAGATGTCACTGACAAATAAAGGATTGCTCTTTTAGGTATCAGAAGGTTCAATTTCGATCGCAGTGACATTTTGGGGCAGATCACAAAATCTGTTCTTGCTACAAATATATTGAAATAATTGTTATAATATTTATTTTCGGCACGAGGAGAGGAAATCTGAAAAATCTGTGAAAATAAATATTATCAACTACGTATTCGCATAGTTTTTTTGACTGTACTGACTGTTTTTGAGCTGTACGCGAAAATAAAACTTTTATATTGTCCACATCGAAACACCAGTGGCGTGCATACAATATGAGCATGAAATCATTGCCTACCCCATAAAAATTATGAATTATCGATACACAGTCTTCTACACACTTTTCTCTTGCGGATATATAGTTTTTTTTTTTAAATATATATAAACTGTACTGTCTGAGTCCTCTCACAACTCAAAATGATAAAAGCAAAGCAATTGAGGCTGATGGCTAATGATGGTGAGTAATTTTTACCTTTTCAAATTTTTGCCCACCCTAAGGTTGCATTGCACGCAACTGAAAGACACCAACCAGGCCAAGGCAGGTATATAAATGATAATAATTGAATTCTTGTAACTGTTAATGTTTTGCTTCAGTGGTCTCGACGGTCACTCATCTGAGTGGAAAAATTTTAATAAATAAGTATATTAAAACAATCTCGTGCCCACCTAAATGAGCTATCATAGATGGTGAAATATTCTAGTTACCGGAAATATATGTTCCTTTTGGTCCAATTATAAAAAAATCTTTGGCTCATCTCATAAATATTCGATTTTAAATTTAATTAATTCAATTCCTTCACATGTTCATGTCAAAACGTTTTCGTTCGTGATGCAACAAAAATAAACGAAAAAAAAAATGTTTCGTCTTAATTCAGCGGAACTTCGAGTAGGCTATTCCTTCATAAAGTCCAATAATTAAACACTGAAGCAGTGAGTTGGTAAAAAAATATAGCTCGTTCTGTCAAGATAACAAAATTCATGAAGAACTTGATGAAATATTGATTATCGATAATGGAGGTCAAAAAATATCGAAATCTTCCTGTCTGTCATCTTTTTTACCCACTCATAAATCAATCATGAACGAGGCAATGTTAATGGAAGATGAACGAACCTGCTCCAGTTTTCAACAATTTATACAGGGTGGCCCAATGAAAACGAAACAAGGTATGCATTTTATGTAATGTTGGACAGGACAGGATTTAAAAACAAAAACACATAAGGCACTTTTCGGATGAACATCGTTCTAACTACAAAATGAGAAATTGTGATGATCGAAGGGGAAAAAAGCGTTACTCTGTCCATCACTAGCCGATTATTTTCATGAACGTGTTTTCTCGAGAACTACTGCATTGAATTCCGAAAACAAGGAAGCGTTGGTAAGAAATTTTGATTACCTTCAAAATGATGTATCACTTGACCCCTTATTCCATTTGAGATTCAAGGGTTGGAGCTCGCCCCTCCGAGGGGTTCGAAGCGAAAAAGTTGAAAACATGCGCAAAATATTTCCCCCTCGAAATAAAATTCGATCGGTTCCAGCGTTTTTTTTTTCTGAGAACGAGAACCCAGTATATTTTTTCCTTCGTGAAATTTTGAACGTCCACCAAGATGAGTAGAACTTTTGTTTTTATCAAAAATATATTTTATTTGGTATCTGAAGGTCGAATTTCAAGCGCAGTGAAATTTTGGGTCAGATCATAAATCTGTCGTCACTAAAAATATATTGAAATAATCATTTATCGTCTATTTTCGTTTTTTAGCAACGATGAGAGTAATGTGAGTGCGACTGTGAATTTGAAAACATGACACTCGAATCCGTTGAACAATTTTTGATGTCTCACAACGAAATGTGGAGATACCTCGACATTGAACAAAAAAAAATGCGATAACATTGTTTATTCAGTAGTTAATCAAGTCAGCCTTGCCACGGCCTTGGCGTGAGTGCACAAGAATTTAAAATTATCCGCAGTGCTAATTCGTAATAGTTACTCACTTTATCGCAGCAGGTCTTTGGGCATTACGAGAAACCAAATAAATGCAAATTATTCTTCACGTCTTTCAACGTAAACGAATAATGTCACTCCTATCGTGATTATGCAATTGTCCTAGTTTTTAGTAATTTTTTTTCCATGAGGAAATTCCTTATTTTTCACGACATACGTATCCATCATATATTATATCTGTCACATTCATATTTTCTGGCAGGGACAGAAAAATGCACTAGAACATGTGTTTGCACGAAAAATACCCAGAGTTTTATATTATATAAGTCTGGAAAATCAATCTCAATCAGATGTTGTCAAGTCTCGTTATACCTAAATCGAGGATTTTTCGTTGCGGGAATTTTATATTCACGTTCATACAGGTTATTTACATAACTACAATGCCTGTCAGTACACACAGTGTGATAGTGTAAGACACTTTATTTCATACTGCATCATAGAACATACCTTTACGTACCTGATTTCAATCCGGAAAATAGACTTTTACAGGATAGGCGCACGTAATGTTTCATTACGTGCTACTATCCCGTAATGAAATTTTACCGGATTGTAAATATCGAAAACTCAGTTATGCGTCAAAAGCATGAATATATTTATTAAAAATTCAACAGCAAAACAATACACAGAAATTACTTATTGCTAATATAAATATTAACCGTTAAATTTTCGTTCTCATGAATATGGATACCAGGAGCTCCATTGGATGAATTATTTATTAGGGAGTTGCTACTTGCTAATACATTCCCATTTTTTTGTCGTAGCACTTCAACAAAGATTAATATTTTATTTTTCACTGTTCATTTTTGTTTTTTAGCAGTATGAAATAAAATGTTATACGTCACACGTCCGGTAAACTTTTACAGTACTCGTTTCGAAATTCCGGTAAATATCTATTATATTCATTCATCCTATATGCTAGTAATTTTTATTTCCATCTAGATAAATTCAGTTGTAACGGGATGTTTTTCCAGATATATTTACTTGATATACTGTGATAAATGATGGCTGAAGTTGACTTATGTGTATAGCAATGAAGTCTACCCCATCCACCATATTCTCCAGATTCAGCCCTCTGCTACTATTCTCTAAACTCATTATTTGGATTTAAAATGCTTATTTGCCAATTTCATTTCTTTCATTCATAAAGTCACCGTCGTTTGAAACGACTTGGCATCAAGGAAACTTCCTGATATGAACAATCATTCAGACTATCGCATTGCTAACTAATATTCGCCAATGATTGTAATAACAATGTGTGAAATGATTAAACACTCGAAGTTCATCAGATAATATTTATCTATAAATATGTATGTCGTCTATCACGTAATATCGGCATCGAGTGCAATTCAGTGATGGAATTCTTTGCCTAGTGAAGTCTTTCCTGATGCTTACAACCTCCAAACTTTCAAGAAAAATTCCAATACCTTCCTACTCTCCCAAAATTCCACCGCTGGCTAACACGATGTTCCTCGAACATCATAGGTTTCCTTTTCGTGTTGTCAATAGATAAAAAAAAATTCGATCGGTTAAGCCCGAGGTGAATCCTCGAACAATATGGTGCGTATTCGTTTGGAAATCAGAACAATCCACGTCAGTGGCGGGCTTGGCCCGTCTGAAGCCTCCGGGGCGGTCACATAAAAGGTGGCCACGAAATAAACCACCTCCTTGTGCGAATGATTTTTTTTTATCGCCCTTAATTCGAGGCTAATTTATTACGTGCGTACGCTGGCGCTAATTAGAAAGTAATTTTCACCTTTTTATATTTTCGCCTACCCCAACGGGAGTATCATAGCACGCCACTGGCTTACGTAGGCTTCCCATTTCATTGTTTTCGTCAATGTCACGCTGGTGAAAGCGAATGATGATGATTTACGTTGTTTGATAACAACCGAGATTTTCAGCTCAATCGAGTATTGTTTATGAATAAAAACAGTGTTAAAACGTTCGGAAAGTGAAAGGTCAATCTAGGATAGTTTCCGAATTTACAGTCACTTGATTTCATTACGCGATATCAAAAATAGTACCAAAACACGCAGTGTGTTCTATGTTGACGTACAACAAATGAAATAGCATCAGTAATGTAAGTGAAAAATGCATTGATTTTTCACAAAGACAATCTATGTATAGTTTCTTCACATTCTGAAGTTCTTTTGTCGATAGAAGAACGACGTGATTTTTTTAAAATTCCTTTTCATGGCATGAGTAGATCATTTCCCACTAAGAAAAAATTTCTTTCCATCATTGAGTAGTCGGACAAATGTAATACATGACTGCATTTTGCAAGTCATGGCGCGAGGATGGCAAAACCACTTTTCGAAAACAAACATGGTTGCATCCTCCGAACAACAAACCCACTAGAAGGATCACAAAACAAATATTCTGATGCTAACATGAATTCCCAGAATTATCATAATATTAGTACCCAATCGTCGCCAGTGTTGTCAAAAAGTGATGAATAGTCCATAATATTTAAAGTCCTTTATGAATTCATGTAGTTCAATGCACAAATATAGTAATAAATTTGGGCCATGACGATTATGAATCAGTTCTGATTAATAGAAGATTGCTACATTATTCTGAGACTTAGCAATTTTACTTTCTTGGGGGCTCGAGGACCAGCATGGGTATCATGAATACTTTTTGCTCAACGTTGCAACACCGCCATTTGATATTGACAGTCAACGGCGATTATTGCTTTCTTTGGTATCTGTCATTATTTACGTTTTGATTTATCGACTTATTTATTAAACTTGTGTTCAGTTTTGTGTACTCAGAATTCATCAGAAACTCAGTTTATTTCCTCTTTTGGTGATTTGATATAATGGTGAGACGTTGTGAGGTGTGTTAAAGACAATGTTGAACCGGCGATCAAAACACGTCATTTCATAGGTGAGTTACCATTGTCGTATCATTCGAGATTTTGAAGCATTTTCCCAAATGGAATGGATCAAAATGAATTCAAATTGAATTGATTAGATTATATTGATTATACCCATAGGTCAGCTGCGACAATGTCTTGTCATTGTTCATTTTCCCACCAAGAAATGCTGAAAAGTACCACTGAAATTGTTACGGATTTTCAATTCGGTTTCATCATGAATTAATAATAAATTCGACCCCTCTGACAACACACGGCACTGGTGCTGGGAGAATCAGCTCCTGCTATCCTTGTTTAGACACAGATAGATACTATAGATGTTGCTTTCAAACAAACTGTATTGCCAGGGGTGTGGATTACTTATCTAGTCTGTTCAATGATCGAAGGTTGCATCGATAATTTCATACACGATAATGCTACTTAGTTGATTCCTGAAGTGTCGCAAGTAAGGTCAGGTCTATGTAGATTGCAGAAAAATCCATATTATATACGATAATTTAGTGAAACCCAAGATTTCCGTACCATTTGTATGGAAGGCACTGGTTCGATTACTCAGTCAATAGCACAATCAATAGATTGCCTTCTGGAATGACTGTCGCACTGTTTGCAGTTTATTTTTGTTCCGTAAACTTTACCAGTCGACATATTTAGCTCGAGATTTATGGATGAGGACGCATGATTTGTATTAGAGGAATTCAGCATGAATGGTTCGTATCATATCTTTCAAATCGCACCCAGGCTGTCAAAATACAATATTCAAATGAGAAATACAACGAAACATTGTTCCCCAAGGATCAGTTTTGGGGCCAATCCTTTTCATTCTCTATATCAATGAGTTGCCATCTATTCTGCCAAAGTTACTCACTTGTTTGTATGCCGATGATTCTCCCCTCCTATTTAAATCAAAAGATTTGCCTGAATTGCAACAAAATATAAATTCAGATCTCGATAGCTTGCAAAATTGGTACAGTGAAAACTCATTATTTTTGCCTCCAAAACGAAAGCAGTAGCTTTTCATACTGCCCAAAACATTTATTCGGTAGACATTAATATTGGAATATCCGGTGTTGAGATAGAAAGAGTTGACAGTATAAAATTTTCAGGTCTTTTTCTAGATAGCAATATTAATTTCCATCAGCATTGCGATAATCTCATTAAAATACTCAATAAGCAGTGTTTTCTGTTAAGAAACTTGAGACGAATTCTAGACAACTCTGGTCTACTTTCATATCACCACGGGCAGATACAATCAAGAATTAACTATGGTATTATTGTTTGGGGAAATTCTCCGCCTGCACACAATGTTTTTGTAACGCAAAAGAGAATTATCAGAACTATTGCAAACGCGTCACAAACATCATCGTGTAGAACACTATTTAAAAAATTTAACATTTTGACTCTACCAGGTCTCTACATTCTGGAAGTTTTGTTGTACATCCATAGAAATAAAGAAGTTTTTAAACGAAACCAATCTTTTCATGAATATAATACACGCATCAGAAATGATTTTCACATACCCAAAACACGTTTATCTCTACGTCTGAACTCGTTTGAGATTTTGGGGCTGAGATTATATAATGCACTTCCGGAGTTTTTCAAAATTATAACCAAGGACCAAGTATTCAAACATAAAATAAAACAACTACTTTTCGAAATTAGCCCCTATACAATCGATGAGTTTTTTCTCACCTACATTTTAGTAAAAATGTTTTGTATTATTTTTCATCATTGCTGCTTTGTTCACTCACCTAATTGTTTATATACCTCTTATTATTCATGAATGTGTTTGTTATATATTTGTATATTATATCTGTATCTGATATGTACTGACTTGTCCTATTGCTTTTTTTAAGCTCGTTCTAATGGATCAATTAAGAATTGAATTGAATTGAATTGAGTTCTCACAATAGGTGTTCAAAATTACCGTAAGTTCTGACTTTCAATTCACCGTGTCCCGAAATATGTAGAAAAAAAAAGACCTGCTCTTCTTGAAACGTAAAGAACTATTGCACTTCCAGATATCCTCCTACCAACAAAACACTGAATATCTTTCCGATAAAGACGCTTGATTCTGCAACCTGCTTCCATCTGGATTAGGTGTGGGTTGTTGGTCGAAGCGACCTGGTTATTTATAGTCTTTTGGCAGGTCGTTCCCGCCTTTTCATTTCCAGCCAAAGCTCGACATCTGTTCGTTTTTTTCTATTTATCATTCTAATAAGACGCTGACGAACATACACTCAGTACAGCAAAACAACTAGGTACCGACTGGTTTTCATCGAGGTGGTTCTAGGATGGTGAAATGACTCTTCAATTGTTTGTTTCCAAAACATGCAGACCTGTCAAAAAATCTCACCCTGTATATAATGTTATCATTAGAATCTCCAACATTTTCTCAACAATTTTTCTTGATATTTCCCTATGCCTATCTGTTACCGTTTTCGAAATGGAAATTAATTTCAATTTTTTTCTTCGGAAATCATGACCTCAAAAACGTTGATATCTCTGAGTTGAGAAATCGAAATTCGATTTGGAGTTAGATGATACCTAGAGGCTTCCCATACTTTAGCCTAATCTTTGTTACTTCAATACAGGGTGGTGAAAAAAAGACAGTTATTTTGTTTGTTTGAAAAAGCGACTGAAAATTAATTATTCCAAACGAAACACCCTGTATATTATTAAAAATGAGAAAGGTGCCGAAACTCGCTTCTCATCTATGTATAGCATACCTTCACTTAACTAGTCAAGTTTCGGACTTGTGAGCATTTATTTGTGAAAATGTTCCTTGAACATTGACAGTGGCGTATCAACGAGTATCATCAGATAATGATTATATTGTTTTTCGCTAAACATGCCCATTCATCGAAATGAAAAGTTGGCGACGCGCCAGTGCATGCATATTATAAATACGTTCGTATATCCGTTGTCGTTTATAAATCCCGAATGAGCCATCGTAAATAAAAATGCGAGAGATTCCATGTATACCTACTCGTTTTCTGTTCTTCGAACGATTTATGGGGGAGCGGTCGGTCGTAAAATATTTTCATTATCTCGCAGTTTTCGTTGATTCGTTCCCACAGTTTCCGAAGTGAAAGAACTCGAAATTATCTGTTCTAATTTGGACGGGAATTAAAAGAAGAGGAAAATAGTAGCAAGCTTGATCAAGTTCATTCGGTTGACTTGGTACACAAGGTGTTTGAAAAAATATAAAAGTAAGGAGAAAAGTCTTAAGAAACATATACTGGGTGGCCCAATGAAAACGAAACAAGGCCGATTTGACTGAGATATCGTTCTCAGAACAAAAAAACGCTCGAACCGGTCGATTTTTATTTCGAGGGGGAAATATTTTGCGCATGTTTTCAACTTTTTCACTTTAAACACCTCGAAGGGGTGAGCTCCAACCCTTGAATCTCAAACGGGATAAGGGGTCAAGTGATACATCTTTTTGAAGGTAATCGAAATCTCTTACCAACGATTCCTTGTTTTTGGAATTTAATGCAGTAGTTCTCGAGAAAACACGTTTATGAAAATAATCGGCTACTGATGGAAAGTAACGCTTTTTTCCCTTTCATCACTATTTCTCATTTTGCCTTTTGTGTTTTTTTTTTCAAATCCTGTCGTATCCAACATTAGATGGAGAATCATTTATTTCAGTTCCTCGATCTCTCAGTATAATGCATACCTTGTTTCGTTCTCATTGGGCCACCCTGTATAATTAATAACACAATGACTCATCTTTTGTTTCATCAGGTGAGGAAACAAAATTGGCAGAAAAACCAAAAAATATACCTCATTGTTTCATCAAAGAAAGATCAGTTTTGTGTGAGGTTAAATATAATACAGAAAAAATATATTTTTAATGTTGACTTATAATATAATAGGCAACATTTCCAGGAATGAACTGTAGCTTTTTGTATATTTGCGTTCCATTAGCATCGTCTAATTTTCACGTTTCCTATTTTGTATCAATCTTTGTTAGCTTTGTTGCCAAATTAGTTTCACCAGCAAATTAGTTTGAGTAAACGATCAACAGAGTTGTTTGGCTTCCCTCATTCAAGGAATTTCACTTGTGGGCACAGATCGAAGCCCCGTTATTTTCTAAAGTTATTTTCAAGCGGAGACGTTTATCGAGGTCAATAGCTTTTTATCGTTTTTTTTTTATCCAGTCCGCAATGACTTTACAAGCGACCCAATCCGAAGCGATCGATATTTAATTGTTTGCCTTATGCTCAATAAATGCAGAAAATGTCGTAATTGCATGTAAATGAACACCTAAACTGAATACATTTCAGGGAATGTGAAACATGCATAAACCTGCCAAGTTTAACGTGGATTTAATCAATGAGATATGCATTCCGAGGGCTTCCTCGTGGTTTTTCATCTTAGATAAGGTACCAAACGATACAAAGGATAACAGAAAAGTCACTTGAAAAAAAAAACGAAAAGCAGATTTCAATTCAAAATTCTTGTACATCCGAAACGAAGCATTTCTCTCAAAAAATTGTTTTAGGAATAAAAGATAAGATGGCACCGCAAAAGTTTCCTCTATCAGCAGGTACGTACGTACATTCAAACCCGAAACACCCTGTATACATGCTGGAACTCGCATTCATCATGATAATCGCGATAACCTCGAAATCTTTAGTGTCCGTACGAGATCCAGTAGAATTTGGTGGTATCTGAAATAGAATCAAAGTCGTCGTAAACCAGTCGACTGAAATATCTGCTATTATTATTAGATCGTGACCTACGCCAATACTTCGTCATTCTGATAAACGTACTGATGATTTCATGGATAAGCTTGTAACAAGCGAACAGTTGAGCCCGATCGCATATCATTATCTATATGCTGATTGTGATTAGAGTAATTTCGAAAGAATACTGGATAAGATGTTTTTCTTTGATTCTCCCCTATACTTCCGTATTTTCTGTCGATATTCGGTAGATTCCTAGGATTTCCACTGATTCCTACCTTCGTTTACCGGTTTTAACAAATTTAATTATCGTCTCAATTTTCTGTTATTGTTTTTCATCTTCTCGATTCAATGTCTTCTAATTGTTCAACCCCGTATATTTCATCTTTCCCCACGATATATCTGACTTTGAGTTGGTCAATCAAAATCACAACAAAACAATTTCTATTCTGCACTCTAACTAACACCAGTATACAGGGTATTTTGCTTGTGTGTGGCACGTTTTATCTGACAGAAAAAAAAACTTGTAAAAATTACGACTGATATCAATATAGAAAGAAAACGCACATTTTTAATAGAAGACTTTTTAAAGTGAGTGCAGGCTCAATGATACAGAATGAGTAACATTGCCAGTGTTAGTTCATCCACTGTATATGAAACCAGCGCTTTCGAAATCTGTGTAAATCTCACAGAGATTAAACGCGTTTCATGTACCGACATTTCTAGAACTTAGTTTCTCGCGAAAGATCAGAGCCGATCCGAGTGAACTCGATCAGTATCCGACGTAGTGTTTCGAATGAAATATCCATTCTGTTTTGCGTAGAAATCGATCGCGATCTCGAAGCAGGTCGGAAATACGGAGCATTCTCGAGAGACATTTTCCGGATACGCGCTCATAAATAAATGCGTGTTTCGGAGCTCGACGTAGTAGGTATTCATGAAAAGATGATGAAATATTAGCCGAATAAAGATCTGACGAAGAGTGATATCCTTTTTTTTGCGAAAGAGCGGTATTTCAACACAGGGAAACCATACAGTTTTCTGACAGATGATATCAAGACACTATCATCTCGGTTTTAGTAGTATCTTACTGAACTATCGTACGCTTTCCAACGAGTTATGTACAGTATTTTTCCTACGACGATGAAGTGAATTATGTGATTTGGTCACATCAACTTTTCTTTTCTTCTCGAAATCAATCGAAGAATGATGGTCGATACTCGTCGACTGCTTTCGAACAAAGATATCAACGAAGCATGGAACGGTTTGAGCAAAAAGAGGCATTCTTTATTGACCGCGATTTCGGCACGATTATATAACGCGAAGGTAACGGAGTTTGTTGTTATTTCTGTTCAAGAGACAGCGCACGGGACATGTAACGAGAGCTGATTTGTCGTGTGGAATGAAAATGTCAACGAAATCATTGCGGCGAAATGGACCCCTTTTTTTGGGTTGTGAAAATAATTGAGCCACACTGTAAGTTGGACAGGGTTTAGCTTCGCCCTCCGAACAACAAACCCACTAGAAGGATCACAAAACAAATATTCTGATGCTAACATGAATTCCCAGAATTATCATAATATTAGTACCCAATCGTCGCCAGTGTTGTCATTTCCAATCATCAAAAAGTGATGAATATTCCATAATATTTAAAGTCCTTTATGAATTCAATGCACAAATATAATAATAAATTTGGGTCATGACGATTATAAATCAGTTCTGATTAATACAAGATTGCTACATTATTCTGAGACTTAGCAATTTTATTTTCTTGGGGGCTCGAGGACCAGCATGGGTATATCGTGAATACTTTTTGCTCAACGTTGCAACCCCGCAATTTGATATTGACAGTCGACGGCGATTATTGCTTTGTTTGGTATCTGTCATTATTTACGTTTTGATTTATCGATATTATTCAACTTGTGTTCAGTTTTGTGTACTCAGAATTCCTCAGAAACTCAGTTTATTTCCTGTTTTGGTGATTTGATATAATGGTGAGACGTTGTGAGGTGTGTTAAAGACAATGTTGAACCGGCGATCAAAACACGTCATTTCATAGGTGAGTTACCATTGTCGTATCATTCGAGATTTTGAAGCATTTTCCCAAATAGAATGGATAAAAATGAATTTAAATTGATTTGATTAGATTATATTTATTATACCCATAGGTCAGCTGCGACAGTGTCTTGTCATTGTTCACTTTCCCACCAAGAAATGCTGAAAAGTACTACTGAAATTGTTAAGGATTTTCAATTTGGTTTCATCATGAATTAATAATAAATTCGACCCCTCTGACAACACGGCCCTGGTGCTGGGATAATCAGCTCCTGCTATCCTCGTTTAGACAAAGATAGATACTATAGATGTTGCTTCCAAACAAACTGTGGATTACTTATCTAGTTTGTTCAATGATCGAAGGCTTCGCCAAAGCACCCAAGATTTGTACACCATACATAAATTGATTATCTGGTGCTAAAATTAAGTGCTTAGTGATTAAATACTAATTTTTCAAGCACTTGAACCGGTACTAGAGATATTTTAAGAAAACAAATTGGTACTCGAAATACTGGAAATGGTTTTGAAATAACTGGTTTTGAAAATAATTGAAACAGTCAAACAGTTGAAGGCTTCTTGAATAACAAAACCTAAAAAAAATGGACCATGATACCCGATCCCGATTGGTAAAAATTCTAATTAGCGCCAGGCCAGCGATTGTCAATAGATATCGGGAATCGATTTTACAATCGAATCGTCTTACAATCTGCCGTACGCACTTTATTGTTCGAAATCGCTCGGGTTACCGGCCGATTTGAGTCGAAATCAGTGTTTTTCCGTTCCATGAGGATTATCTATCAAATCAGCCGCAATTGCTTTGCTTTCATTTCGAATGGGATGCTTATTTGTTCACACATAGTAGAGCGACAGCTGCGTGGTTTTTTTTTATGGATTTTATTGTATTATTTTGACTTTTGAGAGGACTCAGACTGTATAGTATAAATATTTTTATGAAAAAAATCAAATATCCGCTAGAGGAAAGTGTGTAAAAAACCGTGTTTTCCTAATTCAAAATTCTCCTGGGGTAGAAAATGCTGTCAAGCTTCTTCTGCGTGCACGCCATTGGTCGCATCTCACTTTTGCCTCCGACTAAAAGCGGGAAGGATTCGGCAACAGCGCGCCTTCGAGAATGGCGTCAACATTGACATTGCGCGATTCATTTGAGCCCGAGGCCCGACCGACTACTCTGTTTTGTGTTTATGAAACTGATTCGACGTTTGTTTCGGAGGTGATGAAACTACGAAACAGCTTTATTTTCGGGCAATAATTATCGATACTGTTTTATGATCGACATGGATCTATTCTGGATAGTTGTAGACCATTGAAATTGTTGAATTGTTGAATTTATTGCTCACATAATATACATTAATAACATATGTACAAAGACTATGGAAATAATAAATTGCATTTGTGTTTTTCTTTTGCACCTAAGTGTATAACACTTGTATGTGCAAGTATCGGTTAACAAGAATATAGTAATTTGAGACATATGACAAGTATCCAGTTATAAGTGTTTGTTTATATTATAATATATTATATTCTAATGTGTAATGTGTGATAATCGGTGACATAATTAATCAACTAATTATTTGTTGATTATTTACAAATAGTTTACAAATGGCTTTCATAACAATGCTTCAAACTTATTGTAGTTTGTACAAATATATTTTTTACAATTTTTATTGAAAAGTTTCACAGTGCTAGCTGTTCTTATTTCTAGAGGCAGTATATTGAAAACTTTTGGTGCCAAATAATTCACAAATCTTTGAGAGGAGTCTTTTTTGAACATTGGAATTGTTATTTGTTCATTTTGTTTTGCTCGTGTGTTATAAGAATGAGATATTTGTTGTAGGTATTGACTATTTTTGTAGTAGAATGTTGAAATTGTTATGAAATAAAGATATCTGACGTTCAAAATGTTTTCCTTATATAGTAGACTGGTTGAAAAAAGCTTACCTCTTTGGAACATAACTTTTAGTATATAATTTTGGACTACATTTAGTGGATGAAGGGCATTTTCATATGATCCGCCCCATACTAATATACCATATCTTATAATGGATTCTACCAGTGATCTATATATAATAAGTAATGGACATCATTGAAATGGACATCTATTTCGAGCCAATCGGTACATACATTTGTATACTTAATTTCGAATATGTCGAGCCAATTGTGACCAACTTTTGTTCTTTTTTTAATAATTTGAGGACTGGAGAAGGATGATTGTGGAATCCACTGTTTTCGAACATGATTTAGCTAAGAAAACATCAAATGCATTCTGGCCCTTCAGCGTCAATTCGTGAATAGAAAACATAACCTACATAAATATATTAGAGAAATAATTTCAATTGTACTGTGAGAATCCTCTGACCTAAACGCACCGACTGATTTACAGTTGTAACTGTAAATAACGCGTGGAAAAATGCTTATCAGTGAACACAAAGCTAAGGAATCATCATACCTACATTAGCATATTATATAACTACTTTGGAAAATGACATAGTTCGCACTGGTAGACATGTAGCGACGAGTGCGGAAATGTTCACACTACTTTTGCTACGACAATAAATATTTGAGTCGACATCTACGACGACACCCAAAATACAACAGTCGGGAACGAGAATACCCGAGCGGAGACCCTTTCGATAGTTTGAGAGACAATTGTCCATGTCGATTTCACGAAAATAAATGGGTGCGCCTATGGATTGTTATGAGTTCGACCACCTTCGGATATTTCAGCTGTCATCAACTGAGTGAAACAAATTTGAAACGAAAAATGTAATGGATTAATCCACATGGATCGAAATCAGAAAAGGGAGGAGGTGATGGTCACATTACAAGACGTATCTCGAAGAAGGAAGCAATGTAGCGAATTCAATCATTTCACGAAAGGTTAGGATGCAAAATCAATCGAAATATCAGAACCATATGTGATGTAAATCATCATCACATTCATAAAGTCACTGTAAGCGTGCGTTTTTCAGATATTTCCACACTATAGTGCGTTCAACTTTCGACTTTCCTTTTCAACTTTTTTTCATAGGTGATCGTAGGGAAAAATATTTTATTCATGAGAAGGCGGAATTCGTCGTATCCGATAATGCTTTCGAATAGAATCGATGACAAGGAAATCACGATGATTCGCTGATGTAAAACTTTGTCGAGCTCTCCTCATCTCGTGATGTTTATTTTCTCTTTCTATGCCGTCTTTTTTCGGGAACCTCCTCCATCGAATTCCACTCCGCAATAATACTTTCCAGACGTTTTTCAGCCCGACGTTCAGTCCTAATTGCTTTAAAACTTTCGAGAATGAAAGTATGTTACGATTATTGGCTTAAAACTTTGGAAATGTCTTTATCATTGTGTCAATTATTGAATTGCCATGAAACTCTTCAAAATAAATGTATAACTGTGTTGAAATTTCTATCCAACTTTTCGAAATGAACGTTAGTATGAGCTTCCTAACTGTCATACGACTTTGAAAATTAATTCATTTCTGTTCCAATTTCCGGAAGTAAATGTGAGCTGCATCAGTGGATTTTTTTTTTGTTCATACGATCGGTCAGTATCATATTAATTACCAATAACCGTCAGGTATTCATACCAGGAGGCCCGAAAATAGCAAATCCAAGTTGAAGATAAAGTCGTATAGAAAGTGTAGGCTTCTACTCGCGTTCAATGGCATCTTTATACACTCGATTACACTATTTCTTTCGTGTCAAGATCTACAAATTACCATAGGAAGTAATCGAAACATTATCCAGTTCGGTGTGTCTTATAATTTTTTTTGTTTCGTTTGTTTCAGAATGGTCTTGAAGGAATTGCAATCGACGCCGGCTGACAGCCGGCTGTTGCTTCAAACAGCCGGTTAAAAAAACCTGTCGAATCATTAGAGCCAAGGTTAGTACCAATACTTGCATAATCTTTACATCAGCAATAACCGAGTGAGATGGATGCTCGGTATTTCAAATCCGAAAGCATTATCATGAAGGAAATGTTTGCTTTCGGATATAACAAGTAGTGTCACCGTGTATGTTTTTTTAGTTTCGTTGTGGCAATCGAAAACAATTCATTTGAACTGTGAACTTTTCTGTTACTAGAATACGTATCATTCTGTATATTCCAATATGAGTCATTTAAAAACAAACTCAACTCGCCCGAGGGTATTTTAGGAAAACTCTGTATAAGGGGAAAATATCGAATTAATTCAATATTTTACGCACTGAATATAGAGTATCGAGTTCGGAGTAATTGGTTGACACATTCAAATAGGTCGGATTGCATCGAACGATTTTCATTATCTCGTCGCATATTATAAATATCACTTCGTGTAATTATGGTAAGGGGATTTCGCCGAAATCCACCACAATTCCATTGTGAACGAGTAGTTATAAATAAATGTAACCAACCGTGTTGTAAAGTCGCACATATTATTATAATCGTTGTAAATATTTACTCGTGATTAGAAAAAGAGAGGTCAAGGTCATCCGGTATATATAAAGTATGTTATATTATGAAGCGATGCATTTCACGCGCGTTTAAAAACTGTTCGTACGCTACACGCTGTATATTTGCTTTCCTAAATCACCTGGAAACCTGATAGTTCTAGATTTTGTCACGACATTTTTTGGTATCGGATTTGTGAAGCATTGATAATATAACAGTTTAAATTAACTCCTCTCAACAGAGATCTTTTGATTCTCTGGCTATATTGTTTTGGAAATCGTTTTTGATGAGATTCTTCTTAAGATTCTTCTCCAAGTTCAGAAGTTATGGCATCTCTCAGACAGGTTCTCTGAAGCATTTTAAGGAATCTACTCCAATTCACTCCTTTTTAACATTTTTCGAGCACAGAGTCTCGTTGCAAAATGAGTTGAAGCATATCCTGGATCCTGGACCAGGTTTCACATGTTTGGAGCTCAGCCCCCGAACATACGCTTAAGCTCTTAGATTCAATTCAGAAGAGAGCTATTCGCCTAGTCGATGATACGACACTCACCAAATCATTGACCTCTCTAGATCATCGTAGAAAGGTCGGCGATCTATGCCTTTTTTATAGGTACTTTCACGGTCGGTGCTCAACGGAAATATCATCTATCATGCCACCACGCGCGATTCCTGGTAGACAAACCAGACGAGCTCAAGCTGGTCATCGCTATACTGTAACGTCTCCTCCTTCTTGGGGGGGTGTTACTAGAGTGGTGCTCAACGGGGTATGTCTATATCTAGGATAGACCGGGGTTGCCTCGAGCGCCAGTTGGATTATAGTGGTGAACTCCACTTTCTCCCAACCAGGATTTGTTGGGAGGCCTAGGTAGCAACACAGTCGAAGCGACGGTATGCCAGGGGTCGAAGGCCTTCTGGACTATGAAAAGATCACAAGGGGGTGAGGGCTTTAAGTTCACCCACTTGGTTTCACCCTGGTATACGGGTTGCTGCGGGTGTTTGGTATATCACTCAGAACAAATAATCAGAACTAAAATTCACACTTAAACAGGTTTATTCACTGGAAACAATTAACAGATCGAATTTATCTCTCACAATGATTGTTATGATAACCAAGAAAATACGACCACGAGGAAATTCGGATGACAGAATATGTCAACAGGTGTCAGTCACAAGATAGCAAAAATTCCACAGATCAAATAATCTCAGGGTAGATTATCCTAACCACATACATCTACGGGTGACAATTAATTAAGCAGGGTGACTTAAGCAGGGTGACAGCTAATCTGACTGGTATTCAAAGAGTAAGCCGTGCAACGTGCATCCGGGAAGCGCCTATGCGAGTTAAGAAGCTCTACCCCTGCAAAACAAGTTCTGGTCAATGTACAAAGACTATTCACCCCTCTGGGGTTTGCAAGGTAATTACTATCAGGGTGGTCTCGACGCTGACTATAAGCCTTATGCGACCAGGAGACCGGGATGCTCACAACCCTGGTGACGCTTGGTGTTGACTGCTACGCAGACCAAGAACCTCGACCGTTACAAGGGTTGTTTTCCTGATGAAACTCTTTACGTTAGGATTCCAAACCACAGAACTTATCTTGCAGGTCATTACAAATGATACATATATATACAACAGGGCAGTTCCAATGCTTACTCTGTGCTGGATTCTAAATTTCACTGGCCGCTGTCAACCGTCACGACAAATGTCACAACAACTGGATTTATACTGGAAAATTATTTGATCTATAAAGTTAAGCTGCAGTTTGATAGAACTATGAGAAAATGCAGTGAAATCAAAATGCAGTTAACTCACACTTGACTGGTAATATACTTCACGGGTGAATCGTCGGCAGAAAAAGCTCTGGCTCACTTTTTCAACTTTGTGTAACACAAAAACGGGATGTCAATACAGGAAAAACTTCGAGCACCTTGATCACTTTTTATAACGGTTATACGGTAAGAATCGGACTGAATCAGAATAATCACTGCCAAATGGAATCTATCTAACTATCTATCTATTTCTCTATAACTGTCGAAAAGACTGAGACCCCTCGGGCCTCTGGATTTTGCTACTTATACTCTTTTCAGGTTTGGCAAAAAACAGAGCGAGGTCGGGATTCTGATTGGTCGGGCTGGTCTGGCCTCGAGCTGACCATGATTTGTTTTCTCAAGGAAAAAGTGAACACTACTTGCCCTTGGGTCTGGAAACTTGCGGTGGAAATCATTTTTCCTCAAAACCGGTAGTATCAAAGTGCTTGGCATTCCATGTTTGTGCTACTGAGCGAATTTGATTGCAAAATTACGACGGATAACAAAGTTATGACCTAAACAATATCACATGACCCTGAAATGTCTTTCCAGGTATGAAAACCATTCTAACTCTTTCCAAAATCATAAATACACTTTCCATAGGCAATAAGAAGTCTTAGTCTCTGGGTTGATCAGGATTTCCGGATGCAAAAATCATTGCAAGATGAATAAAGCAAGTAAACGGATAGCATACTGGACTTCTTATTTCCCAGGGCTCTGGACGGTCATTATGCAATCAAATCCTACCAATACTAATATCAAGAGTCTGAACATGATATGTATGAAATCATTAGCCTGGTAGTGCTTTCGAAACGGAGGCAGGGGTGTCATGAAGTTGATTACCCTCAGCAGGGTGCAACGGGGCTAAACAAGGTTAGTCTGGGGTAGGACTCTCTGGGTGGCTCAAAATACTAGCCAAAGGAGCTCCTTGATTCATTAATTCATCAATCAGGTATACAGGGTGACTCTAAAATGGCCTTAACCTCATTTCTCATATGAGGCTCGTATACCGAAGCCTAGTAATGAAGCTGGTGAGAAAACACTTCATTACAATACCAAGCTTCATTCATTAATAGAACGGAAAAGTTATGGAATTCTTTGCCTAGTGAAGTCTTTCCTGATGCTTACAACCTCCAAACTTTTAAGAAAAATTCCAACTCCTTCCTACTCTCCCGAAATTCCACCGCTGGCTAACACGATGTTCCTCGAACATCATAGGTTTCCCTTTCGATAAAAATTCTTGATTCCATCACAATTTCCTTCCGACAGAGATTCTTCTTGCAATTTTCTTCTTCTGCTGTTTCCCAGGATGCCTTTTTCAGGATGATATTCTTCTCATTACGCATTTTCCAGACTGGAAACTGCGATCGATCATCTCCTGAACACGACAACAGAAACTAGGAAATGATTTCTACTCGATTCGTGAAGTTAATTCGACGAGACCGAAGCATAAACAGAGATTAATGTCTCGTCGGCTTGTTGTTATCGTTCCAGAATAACCCAATTTTTCCTCCTCCTCCTCTTTGCTCTCCTTCGTTCCCAATTTCACGATGAACTCCCCACCGACTCGAACAGATTATCCGTTTATAAAACTCATTTCGGATCACGAAAACAGCTATCTGAATCTACCTCTTTCATTTTTTTCGTCTCGCGAAACACACTATCGATTGTTCATAGATTTTCACTAGTAATACCACGAGAGACTCATGAATATTTTCACAAAATTATCCCTCGAAAAAATTTCCGGATTTGATTTGACCTCGTGTGGTGTTCGGTAAGAAAATTCCACACCGAATGTGTTTTTAACAACATCGATTTTCGTCTTCGTCAAGTTCTTGCAAAACGAGAATTGGAGAACAGCAATTAATTAAAATAACAGGGCATGATAGCAGTCACTCCATGAAACCCATATCTGCAAATTGACTCGGGCCATCATCAGGATATAATTGACGCGATGAGGTCTGCTTCAATTTCTGCAAAGACACTCCAAGAATCTCTAAATCAAGAGCAAGCAACTTCGAATCAACCTGCCACAGTATACAATAATTGCGTTTTTAATATAAACATCAATCATAATGGTCCATGAATTTAGAAAACATTCAAGCTCTTTGTTGAAATCAATCGAAATTATTATGTGCGAAAACAAATAAAAATTAGATTGTCGAAAAAAATATTCTATCATTATGAACGCCAAAAAAATTTCCAGTATGATTCGCTGTTGGGTACCCACCAGGAAAAAATTTCCGATAAAATTCATCCGTTGCTATGGTGATCTGACAAAAATACACGTTCTGATTAGTTAAAAATCACATGTGTGGAATTTTCTGGACAACAAAATTGAAAGCTCTCAGTTGAAAGTTTGTTCTTTCTCGATTCTACTCCCCTGGTTTGGTACTTACTTCAATAAGTTAAAGTACTCCCGTGTGTGTGTCCTTCAACCCGAAAATTCACCCCTTTACCACCCCTCAGATCGGTCCCTAGTCCTAGTGCTCGGAAGTTTATTATCGAGATTAATCTTCGTCCTGAAATAATACCGAGAGACGAGATACCCATCTCGCATCTCGTTAGGTCGGTCAGTTTCTCTTTGCGATCGGTGTTCATTCGACCGATTCGCGTGTAGAAAGTTCGTACGCAGACGAAGGAACCGAACCTTGGGTCAGCGAATCGACATCAACCAGCTCTCGCATTGACAGAATCTCGTGATGGGTATCAATCGACGTTGTCTCGATAGTACGAAAGCGTTGAAAGGACATGATGACTTTTTTTTTAATTGCCAGTTAGTTTATGTCATTCGAACTGGCAATTAGCCCTAATTGCCGGTTCAAACTGACAATTATCCCTAATTGCCAGTTTGAACTGGCAATTGGCTCTAAGTGTCAGTTTGAACTGGCAATTAGCTCTGATAACTGACAATTAAGGCTAATTGTCAGTTTGAACTGGCAATTAGGGCTAATTCACAATTCAAACTGACACTTAGGGCCAATTGTTAGTTCAAACTGGCATTTATCACTAATTGCAATTAGTCCTAATTGCAATTGGCCATAGTTGTCAGTTAAAACTGGCAATTAGTCCTAATTGCCAGTTCAAACTGACAATTAGCAATAATTGCCAGTTCAAACGGGCATTTATCCCTAATTGCAATTAGCCCTTATTGCAATTAGCCATAGTTGAACTGGCAATTAGGGCTAATTGCCATTTTGAACTGGCAATTACTGCTGATTGCAATTAGGTCCAATTGTCAGTTCAAACTGGCAATTAGGGATAAATGTTAGTTTGAACTGACAATTCAAACTGGTAATTTTTTCCTATTTTTATTTTTTTTTTACGACCACCTATGAAAACAGGCGCTTTCAGCATTGTTTGGTTATTAAAAAAGTAGCCCATTTCACTGTAGCAACAGGAGGGTCGAAAGTGAAATGCACTAGTGTCTAAATGAAGTAAAAATGGACCATGATACCCGATCCCGATTGGTAAAAATTCTAATTAGCGCCAGGCCAGCGATTGTCAATCGATATCGGGAATCGATTTTACAATCGAATCGTCTTACAATCTGCCGTTCGCACTTTATTGTTCGAAATCGCTCGGGTTACCGGTCGATTCGAGTCGAAAGCAGTGTTTTTCCGTTCCATGAGAATTATCTATCAAATCAGCCGCAATTGCTTTGCTTTCATTTCGAATGGGATGCTTATTTGTTTACACATAGTAGAGCGACAGCTGCGTGGTTCTTTATGGATTGTATTGTATTATTTTGAGTTTTGAGAGGACTCAGACTGTATAGTATAAATATTTTTATAAAAAAAAATCAAATATCCGCTAGAGAAAAGTGTGTGAAAAACCGTGTTTTCCTTATTTAACATTCTTCTGGGGTAGGAAATGCTGTCATGCTTCTTTTGTGTGCACGCCATTGCTCGCATCTCACTTTTGCCTCCGACTAAAAGCGGGAAGGATCCGGCAACAGCGCGCCTTCGAGAATGACGTCAACATTGACATTGACATGAAAAGTGTGTAGAAAACCGTGTATCGATAATTTAGAATTCTTCTGTCGTAGGCAATGGTTTTATGCACGCCACTGGCATCTCCTGGTTGATGGTAAATTTCGCGGTAATCCATTAGTCCTCTTGGTTTCATTCTCTCTAGTGTCGGCGAAGACATGAAAATATTTACCCGATGTCGTGAAAGAAAAATCGATGGCCTCGATCCCACCAGGTTGGTTGACATCTCCTCGAGGAAACTCACTGGGTCGTACGAAAAATGCGAGGCTTGTCGTGATTGGAGGTGATTTTCAACTCGTTGGCTGCGTTAGTATAATTTAGAAATGTCATACTAATCGCAAAATAATATATCTACCCCCATAAATTTAGCAGAACCAATTGGGTACCTCTTTGAAATTCGGAAAAAAATCTACCTCATTGATGCACGGTTTTCGGGTGTTTTTGTTTTTGGATTTCTCAAAAATCAGCTTCTTTTGAATTTACTAAACTTCCCGCTATATTGTGTCGAATTTCTGTCAACTGTCGGAAACAATTTCCCTAAATAATGAACTAACTATCTCATGGCGTTTGGTTGACGATTCAATGTTGAGAAAATAAAAGTTGCGTATCGTAAATCAACCTGATGCGAACTAAAAGAAAAATCTTCGTATTATCTGCTGTAACCGACAGATCTGTAACTTTATTCGGACCCGAATCGGAGCGAAAGTTCCTTCGACAGGAATCCTTATCGACCTGAGAACCGTAAAAGACGTAGAGTTTAATGGAGACGAAGGAGTTCGGAAAAAGTTTACGAGGTGAGCAAATCCTCGCTTCTTTCATAAGAAGAGCGAATAAAGCGAAACAAAAAGTATGGAATAACGAATAACGCACTTGTTTATGTAGGTGAGTCATGATGGAATTCTCGAGGTCGCAAAGAGGAACTACTGGGTGATCCATTCAGCTTGGGCCGCATGTTTGAAAGATCTTTGAATTTTGAACAAGCAGCACGATCGAGATTCGTTCAGTTAATACTGCTTTCAGAATAAAAACCAAGGTGAAAGCTCATCGAGAACTTTCATTTTCGTCATAAAACGCTGGACGAAAACACCACAACCGTCTTCAGGAGTGACCCTACAAGAGGCACTAGCTCTCTTAGCGGCCATTCTCCGACCTATGGTCATATATTTTTTTTTTAGTCTCGTCATCACATCAACTACCGAGTGTCGGGACATATCGAAATGTCTAATGAAAAATAAAACCCGTGCGACATGTCGTTCGACGAACAAAGAAAGATCCGTGCAAAATCGATTGCTTCGATAATACACATGCTACTGAGAAGCCTCGCGATAATTAGATAAGAGGCGAGATCGTCACTGCGAATTCCTAGACGAAATACGAGGCGGGATCGTTAAATTTTGAATCATCCTAGCTCAAGTAAGCTCCATCCTTCAAGTGGACGAGATATACATTGGAAAAACCCGCAAAGCAATCTCTACATTTCCTATTTTTCTCCCTGTTACAGATAAGATCGTAGCAGGCTCGGCCCTGCAGGTCATGGATGTCACCTTCACCGACGTGCTGGAAGGGGCGCGCCAGTACTTCCAGGGGCTGCCGGCCGCCGGCCCCGCCTACTCGGCCGCGAGCCCCGCCCGCACGGCGGAGGCGGGGCCGTCGGGAGGCGGGGCGGCGCCCGCGGCGAGCGTCTATTGGCCGCCGCGCGCCGCCGACCACGCCTCCCGCGATCACCGTCACGCCCCCGACCACGCCTCCAGGGACCACAGGCAGCACGCCTCCGACCACGCCTCCAGGGATCACAGGCAGCACGCCCCCGACCACGCCTCCAGGGATCACAGGCAGCACGCCCCCGCCGCTCAGCAGGACGCGCGGCTGGCTCAGCATTACGCTCAGCAGAGCGTCGCATCGGCGGATCAGAGCAGGGCGCTCTATCCAGGTAGGTGATCTGAAGGATTTTATCTCGAAAAAACTTATAAAACACTAATATTGATAATATTCATTCAACTATGACAAATATTCGAGACAATGCGTTCAATGTACTGGCATTTTACCACCCTCGAATGAATAAATATGTATGGGGGTTCTTTCTCGGAAATTGAACTTGGGCCAACATCCTCTGGCAATGGCATATCAGGGTCTCCGTCCAATCTTCACGTGACGACATTTCCACAGTAGAGGTTTTGACTCCTTCCTATCAGAGCCTGGTCTGTTCAGCCCTCTGTGCCCTGTCATGATACCTGTTTCTTTTCATTCTGAGAAAGTTTCTGGGCTCATGAACAGTGGTTCTTCAAGAAAACCTCTTCGTCTGCCTGCATAACTCAATCTGTTCCAATCTCAGTTCTACAGCAGCTAGACCAGTTGGTGGTTTGGGTCCCATGAACGTCATATCCATCTGATGATCCTGAGCAGTAGTTTTTCGGTGTGGCATTGTTTATGTCTATCATTAACTGGCTGTACTGGAACCCAAGTTGGTTAAATGACTTTTATCTTTACCCAGGTTCGTATCAGGAACATTATCAGAACGCACCGTTGTCGAACCAACCACAACAACAACAACAGCAGCATCATCAGCAGCAACAACAACATCAGCAGCATTTGCAGCATCAACAACAGCGGCAACAACAACAACAACAACAGCAAAATCATCAACCGCCATCCCAGCATAGCTCGCAAGAGCAGCAGTTCCAATTCCCCCGTCCGCACAACAGAGAAACCCCTTCGAACTACACGCAATATCAGTCACATATCTCCGCGACGGGTTCCACCTATCAGCAGCCGTACCAGCAAGTCTCCTCGCCGCAACAAGCTCGAGCGCCATCTAGGGAGCAGATGATACCTCGTGTGCCCTCGCGGGAGCAACTCGTCTCCGCAGAGAAGTACCCCCCGACGTCCGAGTACCACCAAATGCGTTCCTACTACCCGCAAACGTCGCAGAGCAAACCCGCGTCCAGCGCGTCGTCCTACAAACCTCCGACGAACCAACAAACTTACCCTGCGACGTCCCCGCAAAGCAAGTATTACAAGCACGTCTACGCGCCGCAGCAGAGCCACCAATCGGTCTACGCCGCCTCCAGACAAGAAGACCAGCTGGCCGCGAGGAGTAGCGGTGACAGCGGCGCCAGAACGACGCACAACCTGCCTCCGATAGCGGCGATATCCAATTACCATTCCAGCCGGGGCAGCAGGCCCACCTCGCGAACAAAGACCACTTCCTATATTCCAACCAGCGTACCTGTCACCACCACCTCCATCATCCAGCAAAATCCCGCCGCCGTACCTCCGACGAGCTACCAAGACTACAGATCCTACCCCACTTCCCAGCCGTACCAGCAGACGCAGACGGTGACGGCGCAAGCCTACACCAACGTCATCATGACCACGACCAACAGCTCGAGTTACTACAACGCCGGCCAGAGTCAACCGACCACCAGGCCCAGCCAGCCTCCTGCTGCTCCTCGACCTCAAGCGAGTGCGCCCGTTCAGACGACGAAGCGGGAATCCCCGCTGGATTTATCCGTGAAAACCGTGCGAACCCCTGCCGATTCCACGCAGGACGGCAGGTACAAGCAGTTCTATCAGAGCGCTCGACCCAATCACTCCCTGTCGACGCACAACTACCCCCAGGTGGACGTCAACTCGTTCCAGAGGAATCTAACGCAGCGCTCCTCGGCCCACGTGCCCTCGGCGACCGCTCCGAAAGTGGAATTCCGGCCGAACTTCAACGTTCCCGGTCTGAGTCAGCCGCGAAGGCCTAAGGAGTCTGTCGTGCCGGAGAAAGCCCATGCGAGTAACAACCGACTGCCGGCCAGGTATCCGCCCACCTCCGTTCCGACCACCGCGCACGTCAACTCGCACCACCACCACCACAGCCAGGGGCTTCTGGCGAGCCTGAACGACGCGCACAGGAAGCGGGCGACCGAAACGCCACTGGCGACGACGCCCAACAAAGTGCCCAAGGTGGGCGACGCCTTGTGGCAGTCGATAGACCTGCAGATCGAGGAGCGGTTCTCCAGTTACAAGCAACAGCAGCAGGCGAAAATGACGGGCAAGAGTCCTGCGGTGAACGGCACGTACCAGGAACGTCCCAAAGAGCAAACCTACCCGGGCTACCAGAAACCGAGCTACGGCTACAGCCAGTACCACACGCAGACGAACCACACGCAGACCTACGTGCCGACGCCGACCAGCCATCAGTACCCCGGCTACTCCTTCCCCGCCCAACAAACTTCGAATTCCCACCATCAGAACACGTCTCGCGCTTACCCCAACGCCTCGAAGAATCACATCGGTGGCGCCGTGGACAAGCGGGTGCTGAGCTTGCTGAGGAACAGCTTGGAGGTCAAGGGCCAGAAGAAATTGGAGCAGCAAAAGTCGAACGAGAACTCGACGCAGTATCCCAGACCGGACGTGCAGCATCCCTCCACCGACGTCACGGCGCCGCTGCAACCGAAGCCCGGTTTCATCGGCAGGAATAACGTGTCTCCGTTCACCCCTACGAGCTTCCTCGAGAACAGCAACATCGGGACGACGTACAAAGTCCACATGCCCAAAGCCGTCGATTCTATCAACTTCGCCAATCATGACATCGACCGAGAAGTCGAGGAGAAGCACGTGATGGACACCGTGATTACTAGTCACAGTAGCAGCATGAGTGGCGACTACGACGGGCTAGCCGCTGCCTTTCTGGCAGCTAGGATACGGACTAAGGGCGAGCTGAAGCAAGGCGGCCCGACAACACCGAATATCGCGAGCAACGAGAAGAGCCAACTGGACGAGCTGATCGAGACACAGCTGAAATCTCCGGTCAAGCTGCAAGACACTTCCTCGAATTACTGCAGCAGCGGCAGCACCACCACCTCCGGCAGTCCTGCCAAAGCGCAGGTAGAACGTCCCAGGAAACGGTTGTTCAGCAGGAACGAGGAAGATCCCAACAGCTTCACGATGCCCCCGAGGGACAAGTCGGGTTTGAGGAGCTCCTCGGAGACTTCGGTCTTCGATTTCCCCGATTCGGACTCCGAGTACGACGCCACCGGAAGGGAATCCTTGGAGGCGATGCGGAAAGGTCGGAGATCCTCCAAACAGAGCACGCCCGTCATGGACATGAAGGCGGAATCGCCGCCACCGCCGCCCAGATCTGTCAGTCCCGGTGACGGCATTTTCGCGCAACTCTGTGACAACTTCGTGGAGCAGCTCAAGAGCGGCGTGGGGAAGAAGAAAGTGAAGAAGAAGAAGGGTATCGAGCCGCAAGTGCTCGCCAGTTTGGAGACCGTCGCGAAGCAACAGCCGCTCGACAGCGATGTTCATATCAAAGTCGAGGTGTTGGAGGAAGAGGAAATTGTCGAGAAGAAAGTCGATGAGATAGTAGCAGAGCCACACAAGGATGAACCGGTGGATGAAGTCAAAGAATCTGACACGAGAACTGATCTGAAGTCGGAAACGGTCGATGAAGAAGACAAAAAGGACGAAGATCCGGTATTTACGAGCAAAATATTGAACGTTCGTAGGAGGTTGGTGTCGTTGAGTGATAATAGCGATAATGAAGCTGTAACGATCGCTAAACCAGAAGAGATCAAGTCCGAAGAAAAAGATGTAGTCGTACTAGAACAAACAAACGAGACTGATGCCACTACTAAAGTAAGCGAGATCCTTCCAATCGTGCAACCCACCAGAAAACCATCGTTCGGAGACGGTTCAGATTTCTACCCAGGGTGGGAAGAAGGCGTCTTCAAATATAAAAAGTCACTGCGAATGCCTCCTTCCCTCATCCAAGTCACCAGACCTCCCCAGTTCCACAGACTATCCACTTCCCTTCCCGATCTGGACCCTTGTCCTCATTCTCCCGACACGTCGATCCCGACAGACGACAAGGAGAGCAAAGAAACCAAAACCAAGCTGAAGAAGGTCAAGTCCGAAATGCTGGATAGCGACAACGAATCCAACTCGAGCTTTAACATCCCGTTCGGCAAGAAAACCAACTACGACTCGGAAGGCAGCTTGTCGATAAGGAGTCTCCCCAACACCGCCAAGGAAATTTCCATCCTGGATAAACTCCTGGAGAAATGCGGCGGTAGGAAGCGTAAGAAATACAAACGCAAGGACGATCACAGCCCGAAGGTGATCCCGAAAGCTGGCAACCCCATCGAGCTATTGGCCACTCCCAGCTTAGAAATCAAGGAGGAGAAGAGCAAGGAAACCAAGAAGCTGTCCAGCTCGCCCATAATCAAAGCTCAGTCACCTTTGTTGGGCTTCAGGAAATCTACAATCAGTAACTTCAAAGACGCTTTCATCAAGAGGTCCAACAACATCGTGGGGGTGAACGAATTCGCCACGGTGGTGATGAATTCCCGGACCAGGAGAGAGACTAGAGTTCAGAAACAAAGAGCCACCATCAAAGAGGTGTTCGGGGAAGACCGACCCGCGTCAGCACCTCCTGTGACTTGCGTCAACGACATGCAGATCCAGATCAAGGAAGAAGAGCCAGGCGACGAGAACTGCCCCAACAACCTGGTGATTAAGCTGGAGAAGAGTTACAGCTTCACGCAGGACGATCCTGTTGCCAGAACCTTCGACGAAACGAGAAACCGGAAGAAGGACGACAGTTTGTTCAAAGCCATCGTGGAGAAGAAAATCAAGACTGAAATTGAGGAGGACTCGTTGATCGAGGACGACACTAGGAGCTTGGACAATCTGACGATCAAGTCCGAGACGGTTTCGTTGGACGGGGACAACGATGGAAGCGTTTCGGGGAGGAAGAGAGGCAAGTTCGGCAAGATGCGACGGAAGCTCAGTTCCGGGTTCGATTATATAAGGAAGAAGAAGAAGGTGAAGAAGGAGGGCGGGGAGAACGATGGTGGCGAGAAGAAGAAGAAGAAACCTGTCGTGTTGAAGACTCTGGAGTCTGTCGACGATATCCAGAAGGAGATCAAGACGTGGGTGCTGAATAAGGGAATCGGAGAGACTCATCTTCATCGAGCTGCCAGATCAGGGTTGACGGTGAGTTTAACACTTCTGAAACATTATTTCCATTAACGTTGAAGATCCTGACGAATTCTATCTTCTTTATCCTTTCGTTTATTAGCACTGCTGGCAAGCAAGTGGCACTTTGAAACCTGATGGGATATTCAATTTCAGGACGTCACCGCATACTGTCTGGAGAAGATGGAGAGCAATCCATCCCCCAAGGACAATGCAGGGTACACGCCGTTGCACTGGGCCTGCTCGAAGGGTCACCTCGAAATCGCGAAACTTCTACTAATGTACGGTGCTAATCCCAGCGAGAGCGCTCAAGGAGGTATAAGGTGAGTGGGTCGGCGAGTGGGTGGGGTGGGTGAACGATTCTCATGGATGGGATTATTCCAGGCCACTCCACGAAGCCGTCGAGAACGGTTTCGTTGAAATCGCCAGACTGCTGCTGTCATACGGCGCCGATCCATCTTTAGCGACTTACTCCGGACTGACGCCCTTAGCTTTAACGAACGACGAAGTCACCAAGGACTTCCTCAAGAACCACTTGAACGATGTGGAAGGCGAGCCCAGTTCCTGTTGGATCTCCTTCGGACCGGCTTCTGTACTAGGTGAGCGACTCGAATCACCTCCGGCGAAATTCTATACCACCTTCGACTGACTTTTGTCGCAGATCCGGTCGACCTGATGGGGTACGACTTGGTGGAGGGCGCGCCCGAGCCGGATCCCGAGCCCCCCGAGGAGGACGTCGAGTTCGAGATGTCCGAGCAGCTGCTGCCCAACCTGTACACCCTGCGGTCGGAGCCGTCGCACGATCGGTGGGTGCTGCTGCAGGACCTTTCCAACATGCTCAAGATCAAGTCGCGCGACGCGCTCCTCAAGCAGATCTCGGCCGCGACCGCTCCTAGGTGAGTCAGGGCGATTTTCCTTGAGCCGTGGACTTTGAGCCCACAACCGTGATTCGATATGGTTGATGATAGTATTTATTAGTCAGTGATTTATTTATTCAGAAACGAACAGTTTATGGCAGGTGAAAAAACAGTAACACATCTAAAGTCTGTCGATGAAAATAAAACTTATTCACTGACACATGCATGTTGGAAAAATCTGTCTGGATGATGATAAAATTTTACGAAACCACTTGAGAAGCGGCCAATTCTTTTTGGATCGCGTGAGTAAATTTATTGTTTTATCGCGAATTATTTAATTAGCGCCAAGTCCAGGTTTTGCAAACATCGATTTTTATTTGTAGTACCGAAAGACTCGATGTGATAATCTTGGGAAAATATGGGAATTTATCCCAATTTTTGCCACTTTTCTTACTATTTTCCAGGATATTTTCAATATGTATCAATCCTGATATTGATATTGATATTGATATTGATATTGATATTGATATTGATATTGATATTGATATTGATATTGATATTGATATTGATATTGATATTGATATTGATATTGATATTGATATTGATATTGATATTGATATTGATATTGATATTGATATTGATATTGATATTGATATTGATATTGATATTGATATTGATATTGATATTGATATTGATATTGATATTGATGTTGATGTTGATGTTGATGTTGATGTTGATGTTGATGTTGATGTTGATGTTGATGATGTTGATGTTGATGTTGATGTTGATGTTGATGTTGATGTTGATGTTGATGTTGATGTTGATGTTGATGTTGTTGTTGTTGATGTTGATGTTGATGATGATGATGTTGATGTTGATGCTGATGCTGGTGTTGATGTTGATGTTGATGTTGATGTTGATGTTGATGTTGATGTTGATGTTGATGTTGATGTTGATGTTGATGTTGATGTTGATGTTGTTGTTGTTGATGTTGATGTTGATGTTGATGATGATGATGATGATGATGATGTTGATGCTGATGCTGATGCTGATGCTGGTGTTGATGTTGATGTTGATGTTGATGTTGATGTTGATGTTGATGTTGATGTTGATGTTGATGTTGATGTTGATGTTGATGTTGATGTTGATGTTGATGTTGATGTTGATGTTGATGTTGATGTTGATGTTGATGTTGATGTTGATGTTGATGTTGATGTTGATGATGTTGATGTTGATGTTGATGTTGATGTTGATGTTGATGTTGATGTTGATGTTGATGTTGATGTTGATGTTGATGTTGATGTTGATGTTGATGATGATGCTGATGCTGATGCTGATGCTGATATCGATATCGATATCGATATGTATATCAATATATCAATATATCAAAACATCGATATTGATGTTGATGTTGATGTTGATTTTCATGTTCATGTGCATGTTGATGTCGATGTTGATGTTGATGTTGATGTTTATGTTTATGTTGATGTTGATGTTGATATTGATGTTGATGTTGATGTTGATGTTGATGTTGATGATGATGCTGATGCTGGTGTTGATGTTGATGTTGATGTTGATGTTGATGTTGATGTTGATGTTGATGTTGATGTTGATGTTGATGTTGATGTTGATGTTGATGTTGATGTTGATGTTGTTGTTGATGTTGATGTTGATGTTGATGTTGATGTTGATGTTGATGTTGATGTTGTTGTTGTTGATGTTGATGTTGATGTTGATGTTGATGTTGATGTTGATGTTGATGTTGTTGTTGTTGATGTTGATGTTGATGTTGATGATGATGATGATGATGTTGATGTTGATGCTGATGCTGATGCTGATGCTGGTGTTGATGTTGATGTTGATGTTGATGTTGATGTTGATGTTGATGTTGATGTTGATGTTGATGTTGATGTTGATGTTGATGTTGATGTTGATGTTGATGTTGATGTTGATGTTGATGTTGATGTTGATGTTGATGTTGATGTTGATGATGATGCTGATGCTGGTGTTGATGTTGATGTTGATGTTGATGTTGATGTTGATGTTGATGTTGATGTTGATGTTGATGTTGATGTTGATGTTGATGTTGTTGTTGTTGATGTTGATGTTGATGTTGATGATGATGATGATGATGTTGATGTTGATGTTGATGTTGATGTTGATGTTGATGTTGATGTTGTTGTTGTTGATGTTGATGTTGATGTTGATGTTGATGTTGATGTTGATGTTGATGTTGTTGTTGTTGATGTTGATGTTGATGTTGATGATGATGATGATGATGTTGATGTTGATGCTGATGCTGATGCTGATGCTGGTGTTGATGTTGATGTTGATGTTGATGTTGATGTTGATGTTGATGTTGATGTTGATGTTGATGTTGATGTTGATGTTGATGTTGATGTTGATGTTGATGTTGATGTTGATGTTGATGTTGATGTTGATGTTGATGTTGATGTTGATGCTGATGCTGGTGTTGATGTTGATGTTGATGTTGATGTTGATGTTGATGTTGATGTTGATGTTGATGTTGATGTTGATGTTGATGTTGATGTTGATGTTGATGTTGATGTTGTTGTTGTTGATGTTGATGTTGATGTTGATGATGATGATGATGATGTTGATGTTGATGCTGATGCTGATGCTGATGCTGATGCTGGTGTTGATGTTGATGTTGATGTTGATGTTGATGTTGATGTTGATGTTGATGTTGATGTTGATGTTGATGTTGATGTTGATGTTGATGTTGATGTTGATGTTGATGTTGATGTTGATGTTGATGTTGATGTTGATGTTGATGTTGATGTTGATGTTGATGTTGATGTTGATGTTGATGATGTTGATGTTGATGTTGATGTTGATGTTGATGTTGATGTTGATGTTGATGTTGATGTTGATGTTGATGTTGATGTTGATGTTGATGTTGATGTTGATGTTGATGTTGATGATGATGCTGATGCTGATGCTGATGCTGATATCGATATCGATATCGATATGTATATCAATATATCAATATATCAAAACATCGATATTGATGTTGATGTTGATGTTGATTTTCATGTTCATGTGCATGTTGATGTCGATGTTGATGTTGATGTTGATGTTTATGTTTATGTTGATGTTGATGTTGATATTGATGTTGATGTTGATGATGATGATGTTGATGTTGATGCTGATGCTGGTGTTGATGTTGATGTTGATGTTGATGTTGATGTTGATGTTGATGTTGATGTTGATGTTGATGTTGATGTTGATGTTGATGTTGATGTTGATGTTGATGTTGTTGTTGTTGATGTTGATGTTGATGTTGATGATGATGATGATGATGTTGATGTTGATGCTGATGCTGATGCTGGTGTTGATGTTGATGTTGATGTTGATGTTGATGTTGATGTTGATGTTGATGTTGATGTTGATGTTGATGTTGATGTTGATGTTGATGTTGATGTTGATGTTGATGTTGATGTTGATGTTGATGTTGATGTTGATGTTGATGTTGATGTTGATGTTGATGATGTTGATGTTGATGTTGATGTTGATGTTGATGTTGATGTTGATGTTGATGTTGATGTTGATGTTGATGTTGATGTTGATGTTGATGTTGATGTTGATGTTGATGTTGATGTTGATGTTGATGTTGATGATGATGCTGATGCTGATGCTGATGCTGATATCGATATCGATATCGATATGTATATCAATATATCAATATATCAAAACATCGATATTGATGTTGATGTTGATGTTGATTTTCATGTTCATGTGCATGTTGATGTCGATGTTGATGTTGATGTTGATGTTTATGTTTATGTTGATGTTGATGTTGATATTGATCATATATTGATGGTATTGTTATAGATGATAGTGATATCGAAATATTCGTGGGGGTTAAAGACGGATGTTTTTTGCAGCGGTGCCGCCTCCAACGCCGGCTCGACGAGCAAGGCCGTGCTGCGCGAGCTCAAGATGTCCGACTTCCTCGAGCAGGCGCACTGTTGCCAGTTCCTCAACGCCGGCGAGAAGATCAACACGCGCGCCTCGAAGATTGCGCTGGTCAAGTACACGGACAAAGTCAAGGAGCTGCTCAACGTCGAGAGTGTCGTCATCGAGAGCAGGTGACCGGACGTCCGATAGATGGCGCGTCGGTTCGTTCCGTAGACTATATCGTTTTTCTTTTTCCAACATTATTGGTGGTACATTTTTTTTTATGGAAGTGACGATTTGGAGACTGTGGTTGAAATAGTCGAACAACGAAATGGATACCCGAAAACCACAATGATATTTTTTAGAGTAACTAATATAGTTTTGGGATACAGTAGACCTCTGAGTGGACTAGGAGAGTTGAAACATTTTTTTTTTTTCAAGGGAACAACAATATTTCAACATATATGAATACTCACTGGATTATTTTTACTTTCTATCACTTCACTTCTAATACTGGGGTGCTTTGGGTATTTAAACATTCTTCACTTATTCTCAAATTTGGGATTTCGTGACAATTTTCTTCATTTGTCTTCATTTTCGACATACATAGTGACCAATTTGAAAGCGAGGTCTCTTTCTAGAAACTTGATTCATGCGATTTTTTCCTCATTCAGAAGGGAATTCATATTTCATGGTCTACTGAGAAATCTCAAAAAAATCCGAAAAATGGTGAAATTCCTATAATAAAATCCAGATCGTTTTCAGTTTGAATTGTGAAGCTGTTTACCCAACATTTCTTAATGGTTTGTCAAGCTTTTTTTCGCTAAACAATCTGATAGAAAGAGTTCTGATATTTCTTTGGAGAAGAATTATTTTTTGAAGCTGTAAAAAAATTTTGCCTCGAAAGTTTTAATTTCGTTCAGAATTTCAGCACCAAAGTATCTCTATTGAAAGTCTATCATCATTCAGAGAGGAAAAATAGCACAAATCAGAAAATAACTGAAGTTTTCGGAGAGGTGTATGTAGAGATTTCGTTTAAAGTTGAGTAACCACAGTTGACAGTCGTATTATTATTGTTATTTCGAGAGATTTTTTTCTAATTTCCTCGATAGATCCTCATTGTGAGACAGATGAAAATTATCTATATGAGTACTTGTATCGGATGACCATGTACTTGAAGAAGACCTTGGAAAAAATCAACAGAATACAGTAATATCTCAGCTTTGAATGTTTGAAAAAATTATCAATGAAAGATTATTCGATATAATGGAATACACAATGAATATACAGTGTCTCCACCGTAAAGACTTACTACCCCTGTAATATCGTTGTTATTCGGTCGTTTTCGATTTTTTTTTGTTGGGCAGGCTTTTGGAATGCTTTTCCAACGAGCGATTTTATTTCTGCAGTGAAGTCATGGCCAACTATGACCACTTTTATGGATCCAAGAAAGGAAAATTCATTTTCTCAGACTGGGAACCTGATTGAGAATTCGTCTTTTTTTTCAATTGAAAAAATCCAATATTCAATTCGAATACCTATGCAACAAAAAAAGTTTTTCAAAATCGATCGAATAATACCGATGTCACAGAGGTGGTAAGTCCTTGAGGTGAACACACTGTATATAAAATACTAGTGTAATAATGAGTTTTTCTAATTTTCTCATCCATCATTATTTGTCACAGATTCAAGATTTTCAGTCTCAAATCTCTGTGTAAACTGTCAATGAGCGAAAACTTTACTTTTTCTCCAACAAATGACGAATGTACAGGGTGTTCCTGCTGTATGTGGTCATCCGTTACGTTTATACAATGCCCTATGGAAAGTTAGCATCCTACGGGAAGTACTTTCAATAAGAATTCATTTTGAAATTCAATTAGTTCGATTTCGGAATAAATTATTGATTTCTTCTCATATGATGTCATGACTAACGGTGATATTATATTTCAATGTGATTCAGGTATGCAATTTTGTTGGGATTGATATTTGTTTCGGTGGTTGAGTTGGCACACATAGTTTTTGGGTTCGTCGTCACTTTGAAAAATCGAAAAAATCAGAATCAAATCCGAATATCAAAACTCATAATCAGAATATATTTTTTATATTGGAGAATGTAGAAAAAAGGTTTTTTTCGGAAAAGCGGTGAGCCCAAGATCTACTGGATGCCCTCCCCCACCCCCCTAAGTTTTTGTTTAGTATTTTTTATAAAGTTTATTTATTATTCGAATTGTATAGAATTAGTTACCAGCTTTTTCAGAAAATTTTACAACAGAACCGTAGGCTTTAAATATATATCGAAGTAATATTAATGTTGTGGAAGTGCAATTTTGTGACTACGTGAGAATTATACGGGGTGATTATCGAGCGATGAAAGATTATGAATTTCGACACGGACATTTTCGTACAGAGTGAATGAAATTTGCGAACCTACAGACAGAGTGAACAAGATATTTTCGTGCAAGTATTCAGCAGATACATCAAACAAAGTCGAGTGAATTGGAAGATCAATGAAATTACATTTTCTGAAGAAAGTGTACTGACATTATTGTATTGAATTCTTCAACGAATTGAGAAAATGACAAAAATACATCTCGGACTGATTATGTTTTTATCAATTCTTCCTTCGAAACCACATTCAGCAATATTTTCCAACAATTGTTAATTTGAAGAAACAAATTATGAATTTTTTCTACTACAGAATAATAAAAATTTCAAGATTGATGGAAAAATAAAAAAAAAAATAACGCAAATAATCATTTTTCTTCAAAATTAAAAAGGAATTCCAATGAAATCTGAAGGATTCCAAGAAATATCACAGAATTCCAAGGAGTTTTGAAGAATTCCAAGGAGTTTCAAAGAAAATTCAAGAAATTCCATGGAAGAATTTCAAGGAAATACAGTTTTGTGTACACCCTCACATTTGTTCAACCCTTATTTTTCCATAAGAAAAATGAGCTATTTGAATGACAATTCTGTGTGAAAATATTTCTTTTATATACCATTGAAAATAAATATTGCTACTATAACTAATCAAAAACTGAGTGAGTTCAGTAAAACAAAAAATGGTCTGGCAATCAATAAATATCCTCTCATTTATTTATTCTTCACATTTAAAAAAACAATAATTTACTGGAATTTCAACAATTGTTTGAAATATTTGAATATAATCCAAAAAAAATCAAAAACATTATTTTTTCATTCAAGCGTTTGCCTGAACAATAAATATGAAGCTGTCTTGATAATAGCAGTGAAATTAAAATCGCTACTGATACAATAAAGAACACAAGACCTATCTACTAAATCCTCTGTATCCAAAAGCACACTTTGACTCAAAAAAAAAAGACTGAAATATGCATAAAATTGACATCCTCATCGTATCTGCTAAATATTCACCTCAGATTATAGATTACAAAGTAATTGATATTCATATCACCCTGTAAATGATTGAAAGTTTATAAAAGATAAAATCAAATGATACTCAAGAGAGTAAGTATTGTAAGATAATTGTTATCAAATTGCTCAGGGACCCTACTCTTTCTTAGAGTAACGTACTAATAAATAAATAAATAAATAATTATATAGGATTAATTATTATGCACGTTTGTATAAATGTAATATTTCTCGTTCGGAGTTTCCAAAATGACATGAATTTGTAAATATATCCTAAGCGGAGGCTATAAAGCCTCTTTTTCTATGATGGTGTTGATAAATGTGAGCTAGATATACTATGTGTTTTCCATTAAATAGTTTGTTCGCTTTGTATAATCTTTGGGTAATGTAATAATTATGTACAGTCGATGAGAAAAAAGTTATCTGTGATGCGCATTCGGAGGCAAAGTGCAATGCTTTTTTTGCAAACGAAATTGTGATTTTGCCAACATGTCCTATATGTGTGAATTAGAGAATATTTTTTAATTTATGAAATTTTTCTTTCACATTTTTTAATGTTTCTGTTCTACGAAATATGTGAAATATACTACTAAATATTATTCCTCATGCATTTTTATTTTCCTGAGGCCATCTATGAAAACAGCACCTTCAACATTGTCTTGTTATTTTGAAATTAGCCCATTTTACTATGCCAACAGAGAAACTGAAGAATTCCAAGAAAATTCACAGAATTCCAATGAGCTCCAAAGAATTCCAAGAAATTTTAAAGAATTTGAGAAATCTCACAAATTCCAAAGAGTTTTGATGAATTCAAATAAATTCCAAAGAATTAAAAGAAATTTCAAAGAAATCCAGGAAGTTCCAAGTTGTATACACCAAACTTCAATTTGACAAGGGAATCTGAAGAATTCAAGAAAATTCCAAGGAATATCAAAGAATTCCCAAGGAATTTGGAAGAACTGTAGGAAATTTCAAGGAATCGTGGTTGTGAACACCAAACTTCAATTTGACAGGGAATTCCAAGAAAATCTGAAGTTTACAAGGAATTCTGAAGAATTCTGATGAATTTCGCAGAACTGAGTGAAGTTGGTAGCAGAAACACTTCATTTTTTTCCGAGTTATCAATACTAGCTCCATCTACAGTTCGGTAGCAGAACTTGGAAGCAGGATTCTTCAGCATGAAACTCGGGTGGTCAATAAACACATTTCTCTAACCTCACACCATATTTCAGAGGCTATTCGCAGCGTTGCCGCTTCTAAACTGTGCCACAGGATGTCCTGAAATTGTCATGAATAAATTATGAACATAAGGAGGATAATGTAGTTAGAAGTCAAAAATATCCCAGTTCGTATTAGACTGAATCAAACAGCCGTTTGGTTTATTTTGTAATACTTTTGTTACTCAACGCAAGTATTACCAATTCAAGCATAACTAGAAAAGTTGCTTGAGAGAATTTGGGAGCTGGTAGATGTCAGAGGCGTGCAACGTACAAATCTGGGGGATAAAGAAGCCTCTACCCCCAAAAACGTACCACCCAGTGAATTTAGAAAATCTTGAGAATGCTTGAAAGGATGATATTCTAGAAAGTATCAACCCCCCGTGGCTCTGCTACTGATCGTGATCAAAGGCAGTTTGTGCCTCAAAACCTGAATCACCCTGTATAATTGATATAAACTAAGCGGTAGCGAAAAGTATCTCTGTAGTATGGCAACCCTGGCACACTATTATGCGAATCACCGTAGAGAAAACGACGCTAGTCGCACTGTTGCCGATATGAATAAATTTTCTGCAGAGCTGAGATTGTTTCAATTTGAGATTCTTCAGAATATCAATTTCTTGTTCGAAATGTTAATTATACAGCCGTCGTGAAAATGAAATATTTCTGACTCGCATGTAACTTTTCATACACTCACCCTCCAACACCCTCGAAACGCCACCAAACTCCCTCCTCATTTTTTGTTGAGATGAAACAATTTTTTTCCAATTATGCGGAAAAACTTACTCCATAAGTCTGGAAATATGTCTACATGAAATTTATGAGATTTAAAGGCCACATTCTAATGCGAACAGATCTTTTTGAAGTAAACCGATTTTTTTTTTTTTCAGTTTCGCATATATATATTTTTTTAGAATAATAACAACAGTTCTCAATAACAACAGTTCTCAACACACTAAGTCAAATTATATGGTCGATTTGATGTGTTTGTAACATTGAAATTTCATTCCTTCGTCGAGACGTGTCTAGTTAGGTTACTACCATATTACTACCATATTACTACCATATTATTAATTTCAAATTGATGAAACTTGGAATAATAATGATTCAAATTCGTTGATGGTTGATTCCGTAAAAAAATCGAGAGCATTAGTGTACATCGAGAAATCCCTATAGTCGATCCGGTAACACCGCGCTGTCATCAGTCAATCGTCAGTTCCCAGCAGCGCTGTCCAGTTCTCAGAAGAAGAGAATCCTCAGTCAACTGCGAACTACGTGAGCGTCCAGTGATTTCTAGCGCAACTCGAAGGAAAATAATAAATATTGTAGTGTATTTTTAGTGTTCGAAACCGGCGGTAATTCGAGTGTGTGTGCAAAGAAACTTGTGCAATGGCATCTCGTGAATACATAAACATATTTTCGAAAGGTGTCGCGCGATAGAACCACCAAAACATCCATATGACTTGGACAGCACACGATTTTCACTGAATGGTGAGCCTTCTCGATGCTATTTCCTAGTTCCTAACTTAGACATTCAAAATATTAATAGATTAGGTTATAAATGGGCCATGTGTAGGGGACTCTTCCATTTCCGTACGGGACATTTTCGCAGAGTGGCTGGCATGAAAATGCCTGCGCGTTTAACCTCAATGCATTATTTCCGTTCTTACCAAAGTACCGAGCAAGAAACAATCGACGATACATGCGTTACCTGGTTTTCGCATTAGGCGTTAACGTGTATACAGAGTGGCCCGGGGAAAAGTTGTAGTCACGGCGATTCGGCGCCCGTCACAGGGCCGACAGAAATTGTCATGCCAAGGAGGTTTTCCAGAAAATTTCGATGGTATACTCACGTATTTTGACCTCGTGAACTCGAATTTTACAGTGACAACGAGCGCAAGCCTATGTTTCTTGAGATATACCAGGAAAAAGCGTGAACATTTGCTATTTTTCGCGCGTTCGGGTTGATCCAATCGGAGTCTCATTTTTCACGCAAAAAAAGAAAAAAAAAACAAGTCGAATCAACGTTATTTGATTCAAAACAAAACGAACAGAGAGACGAGGGTGAATTCTCCTGGATTATCTCTATGAATATAGGTTTGCGCACGTTTTTAGTTAGATTCGAGACCCTGAGGTCAAAATACGTCAGTATAAAAAAAAAAAATGGAAAAAAATCATCGTATGATAAGTGCGAAATTACCCGATAGGTTTTATACAATATTTTGCTTTGGCAGACACGAAATTATTTGGTGAAAATGTTCAGAGCATGACGATCTAAGTTCAACAAACGGGGTTCAAAGTTGCGAAACTTTGAAAAGCTGCGAAAATTTTCGAAACATATCTAGTCATCGAGTTAATGATCAGTTTCATCACTTTGCCAAATGAAATAGTCGATTAATATTATTTTGAGAGATTTTGAGAGAAGGTTTGACCAGCGTAATTTTAATTTTTATAATCTTGATCCACGATCTGTCTCTTTTCACCACCACATATCGTCTCGACACGCGGTATATATATTAATGATCTCAACCATACGATGATGTATGTGTCACCGTCAAGTAATTATACATCTGAATACGGAGTGGTTCATTTGCATTATCAAATTAACGATCATTTCAGATCCACAAACACTTGATGGTAAATCATCACACAATTATTACTGAATCAACGATAATATCAACACGCCCTCTAGTGGTGGAGTATAAAATAATTTCCCGAGGTTTCGCTTGTCCATTTTATCATTGAGTTTTTTCAACGTGTACGAACATTTCAGAGACAACCTGTATAATTCCGGTACACCGCTGATTTGTTTGTTTTCATGTAATCGTGTGTAATTCTGTGGAATGTTATGGAATTTCATGGATTATTATTTGTTTGCAGAGTACAAAGAATGATCTACGATTTTGGAACCCGAATATATTTTTGTACGAATGACATTAAAAGATTTATATTTCTATTTAACTACACAAACAACCTCAATGAAAAGTGATAATAGTGATAACTATATGGCTCACTTTTGGTATAGAAAACTATGAAATTACAATTGCGGTTGGAAATTTCGTAAAGAAACTAATGGCTTCTTCGGATTTCTTTGTAATACTTTGGATTCCTTTAGAATCCTTTTCGAGTCTTTGGTTCCATGTAGAATTTATTTGAAACCTTCAAAAAATCTGTTAAAATGAACTTTTTTCGATAACATTCGAAAAAAGTTACAAGGGGGTCCATAGAAATAAAAAATGTAGGAAACTATTTTTTGTGAAGTGAATCAAATGAATCCGTGTGTTTGTCTGCACATTCTCAATCACCCTGTATGTACCTATTCTGCATAGGCAAAGTATACAGAATACTATTATTAATTAAACTGTGACGTAGGTAATTCGAGTAGCCATATATTATAGCTATGCGAAGTCTTTCGATGGTTTCATGATCGCAAAATGGCATTCCTCGACATTGATTTATCATTGTTTACAGTCGACGAACACACCGGGCGAACGCGAACTCCGGGACTCCGGGTCGACCCCATCCTATACAGGGTGTTGAATTTTTCCCACAGTTTATTCGAAGAGATATTTTCCAAAAAATGTCACTACATTATTATCACTTTTTCTCCTATATGAAATCGAAGTGGCAAATCAGACGTTTCTTTTATTTTTTTTCACAAATACAGGTGAAAATTTTCATTTTAATTTATTTTTTTTGGAAAAACAGGAAAGGAATACATGTAACATGTACATGTATGCGAGGTGTTTCATTGTCGTTGTACGGAATTTCAAGGTCAGATTTGTTGTTTGGAAATATGAAAAAAGTTCCATGTGAACTCATGCGCGAAAACGATTAGTTTCCGAGATATAGGGTATTGACTTTTTTTGATTTTTTATTGAGCCTTTTAAGAATTAAACCAAAAATAGAATTTTTATTTACATAAAACTTGTATCTTGGAAAGAACTCGTTTCCAGACATATGTTTGCATGAAATTTCTTCATATTTTGCCCAAAATAAGGTTGGTAAAATCCATTTTCGATAAGAATTTCAACTTTTTCCATAGAATGTGTGACACACATTTTAGTCAGCCCCTCGTATATACTGTATAGCGATATTTATCGTGCAATGATACAGAACAATTATACTATTTGATAATCCGTGCCTCGGTTCTCATACTGGTTATTCACTTTCACTTATAGTTTTAATGAGGTAGGCAACTTTTCGATCCAGCTAATTTTGTTTGCCAACAGAATCACGTATTCGAGTGAAATTTTTTCATTTCCAATTTCCTATGATTTCAATATCACCCAAAAGAGAAAGAATGTCAGCCCATACCGAGTGTGAAAGATAATGGCAAGATATACAGTGTGACCCATTTGTTTTTGGGTGACCTAGAAAAATCTTTATTGTTTGTGCGATTTCGATTGGTTTTTTTCAATTGTAGAGCTGTATAAATTTATTTACCTGACCAAAAAGCTCCACATTCCAAGAAAATTCAAGACCTACTAGGTCTTGAATTTCATATTATGTAAAATGAAAAAAAAATCATGCACGGTATTGGATCCACCATTTCTCAAAATGAGCCTGTTTCAAAATGAATCGAAAACTTATTCATAGCCAAATCAAAAGTGAACTATACTTTTGTTGTGTTCATCATTAAAAACAGTTAATTGTCGAAAGTGACATATCGAGGTGTTGAAAAGATATGACAGTTTATATAGTATTGAGTATAGTTTGTATTATTGAAATTACGTACAAAAATATCGAGATGTGTTGAATTCGGAGCATGAAAGGCAAAAAAGTCCAGGGGACATTTTGTAGAATTATTTTCCGAATTTAATGAATGGAAAGATCAAAAAAAATATGTCAGGGTTAATTACAATACTAATGAATATTTCGTACACAACAAGTAAAACATTTTTTTCGTTCAATGAATCTTTGGAATCCAACATCACAATCACAAATCTTTCAGTCGCATCACGTGACACGGAACATGAGGAATATTTTCAGCTGCTCACTGACTAATCCATTGTTGTTATTATCAGACTCGCATCGTCGCCTCTCACTTGTTTTTCCAGATGGCAAGCGACGGCACAGAAAGCGAAAGTGAAAACCAAAACACTAAGTATATTAATTTGGGATGTCGATCATGACAACACACTCTGGTGACCCCAAGAATATATATTTATAACTATACGAAGTTCATCATGAGTATGTTGGATTGAGCACGTGTAACTTGAATAATTGTAGATGAGAAGTTCGAGAAATCGATTATTGCCTTGCGTTCTGTCATCGTTTCTTCTCATTTTAATTCGTCTAGCCAACAATTAATTTCTCTGATATTTTCACAAATTCCATAAAGTCTGTAAATCTACGGAAAATCCAGCCCATTATGTGAGAATCTGTAGATCTACGGATGAATCCGTACATTTGGCAACACTGTATTCAACCATCACTTCTACGCCACAGAAAATCCGCAGATCAGGGAGAATCCGTAGATTTCTCTACACTGTTTTCGAGAAACTATTGAAATATAAAATTCTGTGGTAAATTCTGCGAATTTTGCGGAACCTTTTCGAAAAATCAACACTCAAATCCGTGTAAACCACAACTCTCAACTCTCTCGAATATTCATCAGCTCTACGGATATTCTCGTAAATTCGACAACACCGCACTGCGAATCCCCCGAAAAATCCGTAGACCTACCGACAACACCCACCGGCAACATCGCCGTCCATGACCCGCTTTTCTCGTTTCAGCCGGCGATCCGGTGAGTGCGGCGCCGGCTCGCTATGATGCGACCGGCGGGCCGACCCGGCGGCGGCGACGTCGCCGCCGGAACCGACGACGACGGCACGCTCGGCCACGTGCTCGACTACGCGCCGGCGCCGGGATGGACGCTGCACTCCAACAAAGATGGCCGGCTGTTCTACTGCAAGTGAGTATTTCGGTGGTTTTCGGTTCTAGGATCCATCCAGGTATATTCGATTTTCAGCTGTTGCCGAATATCGGATATTCTTTTGCCGAATATCGCGTATTCTTTTTGCCGAATATGATTTTTTTTGCCGAATATACGGTACTCTAGGTATTCTGCAAACTAAGATATTACGACAGTATTTTCTCATGGAAGCTTACCTTTTTTTTAAACTCAATTCAACCGCTCTAGAAATAATGAATGTCAACCGTTGCCCAATAAAAACTCTTACCGAATATCGCATATTTTTTTTGCCGAATATGATGTTTCTGCCGAATATACGGCACTCTGGGTTATTCTTCAAACTGAGAAGGCTGTATTTCTTCAAGGAAGCTCACCCTTCTCAAATTTATTCCCACCGCTCTAGGCAAATAATGAATATCAACGTTTGCCGAATATATGTTACCTACTCTAGAATATTGGTCAAACCGGGACATGAAAATAGTGATTTTTTCAAGAGAACTGAATTTTCTAATACATGTAACTCATTATTTTGTGTGTGCATGTATTTCAACCACTTTAGGAATAATGAATATCAACTCTTGCCGAATATCAAATATCAACTGTTCTTGTTTCTCCATATCAGATCCTCGTGAGATTTTCTGCCGCTGATTCAATATTCAGCAAAATCCTCTGCAAAATCGTCCTTTAAACCTTTCATTTTTTGCCAATAATCATGTGATATCCGGTATTCGGCCAATCATCCAATGACCTTCCTGATATTCGTTCGAATACTATAATTGGTACGAAATGCAACTGATGGATTGCAACCATAATTCAATAGATATGGAATATTCATGGAAATGAAATAATTCAGCCGTCCAAAGTTGTATTCTACCATTTGCCGAGTAACCTGGTTGCCATATTTTTTTTACATCAAATTCATGTTAAATTGAGGCTTGGTTTAAAGAATGTCAATACTCGTGGGATTGTGAATTGATTCGTCCAACTGAACTGGTCAGTATTCGGCAGAAATACCAAACGAATATCAAGTCAATATAAATGTTTCGCTATCTGAAATTCTCCTGCCAACATGAATGAAATATTCGGCCATCTGGAACAATATTCTGCCATTCAGGACAATATTTGGCAAACTTGGTCATCGATCGTGTTCACAGATTGCCAATAAAGGTACTACGAGTGCAAAAAAGGTCGTTGTTCGTATGCGGAATAAAGTTCGGAATTGGAGATTCTCGGGAGGCAGGCTTTACATGCCGGTGAATATTTCATTCCAACGAATTTGCGCTAGTCTGGCTGTCAGGTAACAATGCGAATTTCTCGGCAAACTCAGCTTGAGAGAAACCCCAGATAATGCGTATTCCATACACGTTTTCGAAGTCTGCTATAGCGTTTTTTCGCCAATAAAATGAAAAGAAAGTGTCTCTCCCGAGAGCGATAGGACATGAAAATTACGATCATCCGAACGGAATACAGAGTGTTCAGTTGTTTGAACTCGAAGAGATACTCCCTTAGGCCAGCACGTTCACCAGACCGCAATCCTATTGACCCTGATAGGGAATCCAGCTGACAGCCGCATTCTTCCCGGATGGCATAATAAAAGGGCAAGAGAGATCCCTCGGAATTGCAAAGTAGGTCGTCAAAATGCACAATTGCCTCGATAAATCAATACGTCTAACCCCACCAATCTAATTAAAACGCGATTGACTATTTTCCCAGGGCCAAATCAAGGTTCATTCCTCTACACAAACTTCATTGTATGCCAGAGATTCTTATTTTATCATAGCATATTTCACATTTCATCTGTATCGAATTTGAGTTTTGTTTTTTTTAATTTGCACATGATATTTCATGCATTTTATATTTATATCGTGATACAGTGTGATTCACCTGAGATTGCTCAAAAAAGTTGTATCTGCCTGTTACTACAGTTTTTTACTCCGTTTTTACTAGTGCGAAATGATAAAATGGCATAATTGTAGAAAAACATTTGATTAAAATCTTCAGAACACGTCAGCAAATTTTGAATGCGGGACAGCGACTTCAGAGTTGCCAAATCGTCTGCAGTTTCTGAGCTATCAGGAAAAATATTCAAATCAGAACTCGACAAAAAAGGTCTATTGTCAGAGTTGCCAAATTGTCTACAGTTCCAGAAATATCAAGAAAAATATTGAAATCAGAACTCGACAAAAAAGGTGTATTGTCAGAGTTGCCAAATCGTCTGCAGATTCTGAGATATCAGGAAAAATGTTGAAATCAGAACTCGACAAAAGAGGTGTATTGTCAGGGTTGCCAAATCGTCTGCAGTATCTGAGATATCAGGAAAAATGTTGAAATCAGAACTCGACAAAAAAGGTCTATTGTCAGAGTTGCCAAATTGTCTACAGTTCCAGAAATATCAGGAAAAATATTGAAATCAGAACTCGACAAAAAAGGTCTATTGTCAGAGTTGCCAAATCGTCTGCAGTATCTGAGATATCAGGAAAAATGTTGAAATCAGAACTCGACAAAAAAGGTGTATTGTCAGAGTTGCCAAATCGTCTGCAGATTCTGAGATATCAGGAAAAATGTTGAAATCAGAACTCGACAAAAAAAGGTGTATTGTCAGGGTTGCCAAATCGTCTGCAGTATCTGAGATATCAGGAAAAATGTTGAAATCAGAACTCGACAAAAAAGGTCTATTGTCAGAGTTGCCAAATTGTCTACAGTTCCAGAAATATCAGGAAAAATATTGAAATCAGAACTCGACAAAAAAGGTGTATAGTCAGAGTTGCCAAATCGTCTGCAATTTCTGAGATATCAGGAAAATATTGAAATGCTCTGAAACTCGACAACCTTGAGTATGTGATGATGATTAGATGATTTTTCCAGCTATTCATGATGCTGTCGTCAAATCAACTTCAGCTGTTGGTAGGTAATACGGTCCTGCATCTTCCCCACCAGATAATGATGTCCCATGCATATAGAGAGTAGACGTGGGAAAACAAAGCAGCATCGGCTGTCCTAAGAACACCTGTAACTAATGAACGTGGGGATTCGGGTTGATTTGGGGATAACGTGGTACGGTGGACCGGAGAAGGTTCGGGGGTAGCGGAGCAAAAACGTTCTGGATTCGATTTTCATGCCAGGCCATTGGAGAATTTTCACAGGTTGCCAAATGCCAGTTGTTTGGAAAATAAATATTATTATCAACTAAACGTGATTATTATTGATGATACTGAGCGGTAATTAGAAAAAGAAAAAAATAGTATTATCAATAGTAATATTCAAGGAAGTTTTTCTTATCAAAGACACCATCAACACATGAATCATTCGAAGCGATTGAATTTTATTTTCAACTGATGACGTCTGTGTAGTTTTTTTTTCATATTGTCTTTTCGACAATGCGGAACACTCTCATTTTCGAGTGTTTCAATGCCTACTGCCTACACGATGAGATCCTCATCTATTGTTTCATGACCAACCAAGCTTGACAGTTCGAATTTCATAATTTAATGAGTTCTTCACAATTTTCACATCCTTATTATGTGATGATTGGAGCAGGCAGGCATAATATAGGAACAACAGAATTAATCAGTAACTGAAATTAATCGAAATAGTTCTTACGAACTTTACTTCGGTTATTTTTCTGATTATTTGGCTTTCTTGTTTTGAGTATCGAAAAAATCAAATAGTTCGCTCATCTGTATTTGTTGATGATTATTATTATCATGGCAAAAATAAAAAAATCTTTTCCTCTATAACAAGATCAAATTTCAATTCTCATTTCTTGAAATGAAGAATCACAGAAATTCTATCAGTAACTATTTTTTTCTGAAAAAAGTCCTCATGATCTCTACGTTTTTGTTTCTTGATTTTTTCTATCTTGCTTTGTTCCGTAGTAAAAAAAATGAAATTTCTTGATATTTATCGATCATCATTATTACCATTGCGAGAATCGGAAAACGTGTTTCCTCCAATTTTTTGCCCACCCTGTAGTAGATGGCCAACGCTGTACTGTGTTGCTTTCGCTTTATTCCAAACACAATGATGAATGAAACAAAATTAATTCTGGGATAATCTTTGTTAAACCCTCATTCTTTTTCACTGCCGAGATTAATTGATATGAGTTCGTCTTCTCTTTTTCAATGTTCCATGATTTTCCAGTAATTGTGAAGTGAATACTTCAGTGTGTTTTCAAAATTAGCTAATTTAATTTCCAGTACCTAATGAGTTATTTGAGATTTTCATTGACCACAAACAATTTGTAACACCTGGTTTTTGCAGCCATGTCACTAGAACTTCTGGATGGCTTCCACCAGCTGAAGCCTGGAAATGTGGAGAAAATGCCCTACCCTATGGATGGGAAAGAGCCTTGGATGATTCTGGAAAAAGCTATTACATCAAGTGAGTCGTAAAATATATTTCTGTCTTCCTGTAAAAGTGCAAAACCTGTGCAAAGAAATGATAATGTACCAAAAACTAGCAGATCTGAAATTGTTCCTAACTTTTGAATTAATTTTTTCATGGCTTCAGAGCTGTGATGCGTTTCAACTATTTTTTTGTTTCCAGTCACCTCAATAAAACTACGACTTACGAAACACCGATGGTGAAAAACCCGGAACCTCTGCCGAAGCCTGAACCTAGAACGGTAACTTTGGAACGATCTCCATCGGTGGGCTTCGGCTTCGTAGCAGGCTCGGAAAAACCTGTGATCGTGAGGTTCGTCACCGAAGGAGGACCCAGCGTTAACAAGGTCAGGTTCAGGTATTTCATTATTTTTTTTCTTTATCTGTGGACAACACGAAAGGGAAACCTATGATGTTCGAGGAACATCGTGTTACCCAGCGGTGGAATTTTGGGAAAGAAGGAAGGTGTTGGAATTTTTCTTGAAAGTTTGGAGGTTTTAAGCATCAGGAAAGACTTCAGTAGGCAAAGAATTCCACAACTTTGCCGTTCTATTGATGAACGATGCTTGGTATAGCGATTTTCGACAGGTCTCGAGCCTGACAGTGTAGGAGTGACCAGCTTGAGCTCGTCTGGTTTGTCTACTAGGAATCGCACGTGGTGGCGTAATAGAAGATAGAATTGAAATCATTTCGAAGGATTCCTCTGAAAGTCCGATTTTATCTTGAACTGCATATCATAATTTTTTCATCTGAAATCTACGACCATTAGTGAATCTTCTATCAATCTATCATTCATCATTAGTGAATCTTCACTCATTATACAGGGTTGGGATAAAGTATAGAACCAAGTAAATATCTTTTAAACGAAAAGAACGATATTTATTTTTTTTGTTTTTTTGTTGATAATAAACTTCCGATTTGACAGGAAATGCCATTAACTATTTTAATTTAAATGGGACACCCTATTTTTTTTACAGATTTTGAAAGAGCTTGTTATTTTGAATTCCAACATACTGAGTTTAGTGTGAAAAATTTTGTAAAAACGAGGAATATAGCACTTTAATCAACCATCCTTTGAGTTTTTTGCATTAGAGCAAAAAACTATTTATATAAACTAATTGATATTGTTTGTATGCATAGTAATAAATATGCGAGTACTCTTTTGTTCTCCAAGTGCCAAATTTTAATTGACGGTAATAAATTTTACAATCACCATAACTTATTTATTCATTAATTTATTCATTCAACGGGGATACACCCTCGAAATCCGTAAAATACAATACTCATGTGATATTTACAGAAAAAGTACTAAATTTGAAACTACTACACAAATAACAATTTTCATTCAAAATACAAAGTTTGACATAATTATTCAAAATGAAAATATGTAAAAATGGAAATATATTTTATCATAATCCTACAAAGCACCACTTATTCGTCCAGATGGGATATTATTCACCAATGATTTCTTAAATTTATTGAAGAATGGGTAGAAAAAATCCACATTTGTATTATTTGCATTTTTCTTTACACGTGTTTTGCACAATTTGTTAATTGTGCGTTTATTTATTACTATGCATACAAACAACGTCACTTAGTTTAAATTTTTCGCTCTAAAATAAAAAAGAGGTTGATTAAAGTGCTGTATTCCTCGTTTCTACAAATTTTTTCAAACTTACTCAGTATGTATGAATTCAAAATCCGTGAAAATATACAGGGTGAGTCAAAAATGTGTACCGAGCTTTCTGGGCGTGATAGATTATTGAAAAATAAGTGTAGTTTGATGATTAAACTCATGGCTCAAAATGCATATGAAGGGAGATATATCCTTCCAAAGTTGCTAAAATTAAAATAATTTCTCCGCATAACTTCTGAACGATGAAAGCCACCCGATTGAAATTTTTTGCATGAATGTATGTTGTCAAAATACATTTTTTCGTCACACTTCCACATTTCTGATATTGTTATAAAGGGTGTTTTCAGAGGGTGAGACATGATTTTTTGTAGAAAACTTTTTTCCCTGTATTATTTTCGGTGAAAAAACAGAAGGATTCGATGGAGCGAAGAAAATTACATGAAAAAGGTACTCTTATTCAAATACAAAAAATTGAGCCGTTCTTGAGATATTTGAGTTTTTGTAGTTACATGATATCAGCAAATTGATTTTATTCATCGCGAGATTCATCGGTATAACGATATTTCAGCAGCATTTGCATTTCCGAAGCACTCGCCAAGCATTAGAAGCATATCAGTTTGTTCAGAGAACGAATAACCTGCCATATTTCTTAAAATCTCAGTTGATAATCGCAGTGATGAATGACCACACAGAAAAACCACACGAACAAATCGACTACAACAATGTTGAATCGAATGTTGATGACATGAACGTCAAAATTGATAACAAAATTATTCATCATGGCCTGCTAAAATATCGTTACCGATGAATCTCGCGATGAATAAAATCAATCTGCTGATATCATGTAACTACAAAATCTCAAATATCTCACGAACGGCTCAATTTTTTTTTTATTTGAATAAGAGTACCTTTTTCATGTAATTTTCTTCGCTCCATCGAATGCTCCTGTTTTTTCACCGAAAATAATACAGGGAAAAAAGTTTTCTACAAAAAATCATGACTCACCCTCTGAAAACACCCTTTATAACAATATCAGATGTATTTTGACAACATACATTCATGCACAAAATTTCCATCGGGTGGCTTTCATCGTTCAGAAGTTATGCGGAGAAATTATTTTAATTTCATCAACTTTGGAAGATATATCTCCCTTAATATGCATTTTGGGCCATGAGTTTAATCATCAAACTACACTTAATTTTCAATGGTCTATCACCCCCAGAAAGCTCGGTACACATTTTTGACTCACCCTGTATAAGGTGTCCCCCGCATTTGAATTAAAGAAGTTGTTGGCACTTCCGGTTGAACCGGAAGTACATCCACTCGCGTCACCTCACCTCCTTCTCTTTCGACAGCTGTTGCCCGGCGACCACATCCTGCGCGTCCAAGGCGAAGACGTCGCGACGGCGCCCAGAGAGCACGTGATCGCGCTGGTGCGCGCCTGCTCCAAGACGGCGGAGCTGGTGGTGTGCCAGCCGACGGAGCGTCCCGGCGCCGTCCGGAAATCGACGCTGCTGTCGGCCAGCAAGCGGGCGAGGCTGCGCAGCAAGCCGTCCCGAGTGCGATTCGCCGAGTCCGTATGCGTCAACGGGACGCCGCTGTTTCCGGTGAGACACAATTCGGCAGAATTCACGAATTCCCTAAGGAATTCATCATCTGTTATTCATCATTCGTCGCTTGTTATTCATCACTCATTATTCGCATTTTTCTTCATCGCGCATTATTCATCAATAATCATTCATCACGTTGATCGTCATTCTCTACTTGTTATTCGTTGATTCTTATTCATCACCTGCCATTCATCATCCTTTATTCATCACATCACGTCTTGATCATCACTCATTATTCGCCACTTATCGTTTATTACTCGCATTTTGCCACGTATTCTTCATCGCGTGTTATTCATCAATAATCATTCATCACTTTTCATTTGTTGAACGTTGATCGTCACTTATTCATCACTTATCTCACATCTCGTCTCATTCGTTACTTGTTATTCGTTAATTCTTATTCATCACCTGCCATTCATTATCCTTTATTCATCACATGACGTCTTGATCATCATTCATTATTCGCCACTTATCGTTTATTACTTATTCTTAATTACAAGTTATTCATCACTCTTTATTCATAAGTATTTATTCATCAATCGATATCCGTCACTAATTCTTCATCACTTGACATTCGTCACATCATTTTATTCACTTATTATTCATTACTTTTTCGCTTGTTCATTCATTCTTGATTCATCACTTGTCATTCTCATTCGTCACTTATTCTTCATCAAGTGTCACTCATTTCTTGTTGTTCGTCACTTGCTATTGTCATTTATTGCTCGTAATCCATCCCTTGACAAGCACATCACAGTCTTAAATCATCAGTAAATCATCAGTCATACTTTGTTCCTTTAATATTTTACTTATAACGAATATTCACTCATCATATCGGTTCGTCAATGATTCATCATGAGTGATACTCCAATCATTACACTTTCGTCAATCAATCACCAGTAGCGAATCTTCACTGACCTACTGTGTCAGTCAGTTATGTATGATTCATAAATCTCATATCATCACTCATCATACTATTGTTCGTTGATCGGCTCGCTCATCAAACTTTCGTTGCAAATCGCTCCCAACACTTTCGCTATTCGTTAATCATCCATAGTTAGCGGATCACTCACTCTCAACACCTTCGATATTCGTTAATCATTCATCGTTAGCGGATCACCCACTCCCAACACCGTCGTTATTCGTTAATCATCCATCGTTAGCGGATCACTTACTCTCAACACTTTGTTTATTCGTTAATTATTAATAGTTAGCGGATCACTTACTCTCAACACCTTCGTTATTCGTTAATCATCCATCGTTAGCGGATCACTTACTCTCAACACTTTGTTTGTTCGTTAATCATTCATAGTTAGCGGATCACTCACTCTCAACACTTTGTTTATTCGTTAATCATTCATAATTAGCGGATCACTCACTCTCAACACCTTCGATATTCGTTAATCATCCATAGTTAGCGGATCACTCACTCTCAACACCTTCGATATTCGTTAATCATCCATCGTTAGCGAATCCCTCACACTCAACACCTTCGTTATTCGTTAATCTCGTTGATCTCTCGGCAGCCTTCGGCGTTCTCGCTCGGCGACATGTGCGTGCCGCCGATGGCCAACGTCCTCAAGGTGTTCCTCGAGAACGGCCAGACCAAGTCGTTCAAGTACGACGCCTGGACGACGGTCCGAGACGTCGTCACGTCGCTGGAGCAGAAGCTCTGCCTGCGCGCCACCGAGCACTTCAGCCTCGCGCTCGAGCACATCAAATCTTTGAAGAGGAACAAGCTGACGCTGCTCGATCCGCAAGACGTGCTAGCTAGGGTGAGTAACGAATAATTCGTTGATTCGTTAACTCGTTGGTTTATCGCTGATGTGTTGGCGCATCGATGGATGCGAAGCTGATTTTATAGCTAACGCGTTAGGGTCGAACTGTTCGTCTTCATTTCTAACGTCAATTTATCGGTAATAAGTAACCACGTTGAAAATTTCGCTAATTTATCGCTAATCCAACTCAACATTTTTTGCTGGTCGGTTTTAATAATCCACTTTCTGGGTACTATAATTTACTGCTTATCGATTCACGAATTATTAAAATAATCGCTGTTCATTACAAAATGTTGCTAATCAATCATCATCGAGTGTATTTTGTATTGTCGCTATTCTATTATTTTCGGCATACCCGACGCTAATTTATCGCTAACGCTATCTCTATACCTAATGTATAAACGCAACGATTTCTATCGTTTCGCTAATTCATCGCTAACTATAAACCATGTTGAATCGCAAATTTATCGTTAACACATTTCAGATCGCCTCGAGACCGGGCGCGTACAAGTTGCGCTGCCTCTACCGCGTGGCGTTCGTGCCTACCTCGGCGGCGGCTCTGGCGCAAAAGGACCTGCAGGCGCTCGACTACCTCTACACGCAGTGCTGCAACGACGTGGTGCAGGAGCGGTTCGCGCCCGAGCTGCAGTACGACACGGCGCTGCGATTGGCCGCGCTGCACATCCACCAGCACGCTCTGGCCAACAACATGGCCGCCGGCAAGCTGACGGTCAAGGCGGTCGAGTGAGTCGCTAATTTGTTAACGAATCACCGAATTATCGTTGATTTATCGCTAATCATCCGCCGGGCTGTAGAATTATTCGCTAAACATTATCACCGTTAACGATAAATTAGCGAATAATTATCCGGTGCGATGGAGCATTAACGATCCTCTTTTCCAGACGCGAATTCGGTCTGGAACGCTTCGTCCCAGCCTCCCTCTTGGAGAACATCAAGCGCAAGGAGATCCGCAAACTGGTGGGCCACTTCCTCAAGCTGCACGCCAGCATGGCCGGCATGGGCAAGCAGCTGACCGCGCTGCAGGCCAAGCTGCACTATCTCGACGTCGTCGCCCAGCTGCCCAGCTACGGGGCCAAGTGTTTCTCGGCGGGGCCGAGGGGGGATTCCACGGAGCGCGTCATTTTGGTCAGTCCGCGGTTCGGGATCAGCCAGATCACGGGGTCCAGGCACTCGGTGGTGAGTGAGGTCGATTTCTTCGAGACTTTGACAAGAAAACTGATGTTTCTTAACGGTTTCTTCGGTGTATATAGTTTGTCGCTAATTCTTCGCGGTGCTGGATAATTATTCGCTAATTTATCGCTAATATTCGTTAACAGAGTGTCGAAGTTAAGATGAAAATTAATTGATTTTATTAGCGAATAATTTCCGGGACATTATTAGCGATAAAAAAATGATCCTAGTGGAGATAAAAATCAAGAAAATAAAAGGATAAAATTAAAAAAAATAAAATAAAATAAATGAAATAAAAAATAAAATGACGATAAAAATCAAGAAAATAAAAGGATAAAATTAAAATAAAATAAAATAAAATAAAATAAAATAAATGAAATGAAAATAAAATGAAGATAAAAATCAAGAAAATAAAAGGATAAAATTAAAAAAAAATAAAATAAAATAAATGAAATAAAAATAAAATGAAGATAAAAATCAAGAAAATAAAAGGATAAAATTAAAATAAAATAAAATAAAATAAATGAAATAAAAATCGATAAAATAAAATAAAAATAAAATGAAGCTATTCATCTCCTTGGTTGATTTCTCAGTTCCAGCCGATCCCGATCGCCCCCATCGCCTCGATGCGCCGCGTCGAGGTGCTGCCCGACGAGGACGAGCTGAGCAAGACGGTGGTGGTGCACCTGCAGGACGACCGCACGGTGGCGATGTCGCTGGAGGAGCGCGACGCCTGCGAGCTGGTGCTCGTCCTCAAAGGCTACTATCGGCTGGCCAAGGGCCAGACGTTGGCCGTCGACCGCGAGGAGGCGCCGCCCGTCGAGGACCTCGCGCCGCCCTACCTCGCTCAGCACCGGGTGAGGACAGCGGAGGCCCCGGACGAGAGGGATCTGGAACTTTTCCGATTGTAGTTCGCGAAGCGTTGGAATGTATCGATTTTTTTCGAATTAGTCGAATCAATTTCGAAATTATCGATTCTATTTCAATTGCGTCGATTGAATTCCACATTCGTTGATTTAACTTCAAAAGTATCATATTTATTTCAAAATTATCAATTCAATGTCAAAATTATTCGTTGTTTTCCAAAAATGTCGTTATTTTACTTCCAAAATTATTCATTTCAGTATCATTTTCATTCCAAAAGCGGTCTACAGTAGCCTAAATACTACTACAATCTGTAGTAACTACAGGGTGATTGAATATTACCTGACACCTCGGTAACACATTTTACATAGTAACTTACAAACTTTCGCCAGCAGTTCTTTCGAAATATAAATTGTGCATGACGATACATTTGACATATTTTGTAATAAAAATGGCTATTTTGGAAATTGAAATTAATTTGATAAATTCAAATTACACTTGATTCCTTTTTGAAATCTACATGACTATTTGGAAACACAACTGACTCTTTTTGAACTACAATTGGAAAAGGTTTAGTACTATATACATGACTGTCCATCAACTCTTTTGCCTAATCACTCTTTGTTTTCAATTGTTTTATGTTATTTGTCACTTCAACTTCAATGAAACTTCGATCATGGCATTGATAATGGTAAAACAGACATTACTATCGAGTTACAGACATTACTGTTGATTGATCTTGTATTTTTGATAATAGCAATAAATATTGATATTGTGAACAAATTCAATTCCATTCAGGAATTTTAAAAAAAAAAACAGTTTCAGTAAATACTGTCTGTAAGTTCTTCGAGGAGGTGGTACATTCATTTTTCAGCTTTTCATGGGATTTTCTCTCCTCGTTTCTAAAAAATAAAGTAGAAGTTATTAAAAATTATTTCAATATATTTGTAGTAAGGACAGATTTAGGATCTGCCCCAAGATGTCACTGCGCTTGAAATTAAACCTTCAGATACCTAAAAGAGAAATTCTCTATTTGTTAGTGACACCTTGTATTTGAAAAATTTGGAAATACAAATATATTTAATAAGAATAAAACCTCTACCTATCTTGGTGGACGTTTCGGGAACGAATCTGCTCCCGTTCTCAACACAATTGAAAGATTTTTCTCTTCGCAAAATTTTTCAATATGTTGTCGGTTTTGACACTACTCTATTTTTTAGAAACGAGAAGAGAAAATCCCATGAAAAGTTTCAGTAAAATTATTTTTCAGTAACCCATAGTTTTGGAGACACAGGATGTCGAACTTCTTTTCAAGACTGGTTTTCATAAATTAAAAAAAGCTTTTCTGATATAATGATGATTCGTTCAATGATCGCAGTGGCATCCTATATATTTCGGTATTTGTTGAATATATTCGTCTTACAAATTTTTTGGAAAACAAGGTGTTACTGAAAAATATAAAATGTTGAGTTTCAAGCGCAGTGACATTTTGGGGCAAATCATGAATCTGTCCTCACTGAAAATATATTGAGATGATTATTACAATTTCTATTCATATTTTTCAGAAAAGAGGAGAGGCAATCCAAAAAATCTGTAAAAAAATAATATGCCACCTAGTCAAACCTACAGACAGAAAATCAAAAAGTAAAATTGATAAAAATCCGTTCCCTCTTGAAAACTTTTCGATGCCCTTCAATTTTCTCCACCATACCAATAACGGAAAAAAAAAATGTTCTTCGAAGGTGGTCCCCGAAAAATGGAGCTACATCAACCAGACCAACCTGAAGCTGGCGTGCTTCGCCATTCCGCCCGCATACAGGGGCATCAACAACAAGAAGACCAACGGGCTGTACAACACGATGGGCAGGCAAACGAAACAACCGCTGATGATCGGCCACAGTCTCGACAGCAACATGAACAGCTCGATGGCAGATCGAAACAGGCAGTCTCGCAGTCTCGATCGCAAATCCAAGGATTCTGACAGCATTGCAACGTTGCAAAATGGGATACTAGAAGCCAGTAATGAGGAGGTCAGTTCCTTTTCCTACGACTGTCGATAAATGCCTCGATAGGGATAATGACAGAACATCCTGTATACCATGTTTCTGCAGATGCTGAAGGTTCAGTAGGAAAATATTAAGATTCAATTTTCAGATGTGAAATTCTCACCGAAACGCCACCAAAAAGTGTCATGGCGTTGCTAGTGACGTCACGTTTGAGTAAACGAAATGTGAACACTAGACGTTCCTTAAAGGCTCATTGATTAGTTTAGTTATTTTGTGTTATTAAATATGAATTCCAAAATTGAACGAGTGATAACACATCGATAGAAACTGATTTGTGTTCGTTTCCACGAAAGAAAACAATACGAGACAAGTGGCTTGAACTTGGCGTGATTCAACAGCAACTTTGCCTAGTACTTACCTTTCTTTTTTTGAAGATCATTTCGACGTTTACTTTGTAAGTTCTAAGAATATAGTATGTACCTTCTTTGAGGCCTAAATTCAATAAAAAACAATATTTTAAAATTCCAGATGCCAAATGATATTGAGAATTATATGGAATATCATTTGCAGTTTTTGGAAGTTGAATAAATTCTGCTGAACAAAAGTCGTAATTTGATGCTAAAAACTCTGCCAGCATCAACTAATTTCACTTTCGATTCAATATTTGGTATGAACAAAATTGAATCTTCGATAAAATCAAAAAATTTTCGCAGTTTCATCAGGTTCCATTGAATAAATAGACGATTTCGATGTATGATTTGGTTTGTCTTCAGATGAGGAGGAGAGTGCAAGAGATGCACCAGCTGGTCGAATATTCAGAGCGATACCTCACCGAGCAAGAAAACCTAGAAAGACTGAATTCTCTGGCAGAATGGCAGGAGACCAGCGTGGATATCGAGAGCGATTCTGACGAACCTGGCAAGCTCAAACACAGCGATTCTCTCCTACTGCTCAATAAAGTCGTGAGTTCTATGAAATATCTGACAAGATTCACGAATAATTCGAATGATTTCATGACTTTACTTGAACTTCTGTCTCCTACTAACATCTCCTAGTCGAATTTTAATTACTCCGTATATTTATATCCTCTACTACTTATTTACTCTTCTCTAACACAAAATGTATCAATCTGTTCTCTTCTATTTTATGGTCATAATGGTCATTATGAAGTGAATAAAATGTGCATGATGTGTTTTTGAAATCGGAGATATAAATTAAATGGTGTGTTCTTTGAGACATTTTTCTCGAGAAATCTAAGATTTCCTCACCATTTGTTTGAGTTCCTCAGTTCATTACACAATTACCTCTCGTTGAGATTGGGTTCACTCTTGGAATGTTTGCACTTTATATTCATTTCACAGTCGACATTTTTGGATGTATCGATTCAACTTCAAATATGTAGGAGTTATTCATACTTCCAGTGCCTAAACGAAAGTTATCGGCACATTTTTTTCTCGGCAAAGTGTATTCTTCGATTTTGCTTTGTTTCTTCGTCTTCTATTCTCTCTCCAATTTCAGAAACAGCCTGTACGCGTTCCATGTTTGGTTCTTTCAGATACTCATGATATAATCGGATATCTCTTTTAGGGTAACGGTTTGGAAAGACGGCCTTCTTTCACTAGTGCAACTATCGAATTGTTAAGGCAAGACACGACTTGCTCTGAGAGCGACAATGACTCCATCTACACCCCCAACAGCTCGCCGAAGCATAAGCTGTTGGCCGGCAATTTGGACAACAAATTGAATAGGTAAATCATCTATACGATTGCTTCTATCACTTGGCGCGAGGTCTCTTATAGTGCTTACATATTTTAAATTTATTTATTTCAGTTCGATTTACTCTAAACTCGAGTATTTGATATGAATTTCAGGTACTGCAGCAAAAACTTTGCTGAAAGCTTTGAAATCTCTTCAAAATGAAGCCATAAAATGTAGTTTCAAACTACCATATTTATAAAAGTTCACCCAACAGAATAAAATCTCTCAATCTCCTCACAAAATACAAGATTGAACTGAAGAAATATATTCCATCAAGTCAACTCACTCCCTTATATTGACTAAACTGTTCATCTTCCATTTGACTTTTTAGTTTTCCTCCCTACGTCCTTCCATAAACATGTTGTATGTTTCTTGGGATGAATAAATGTTATTCTTATCACATGTCAAATGGCTTCTGTCAAGTGTAATGGTGGTCATCTTGAGTCAGAATCACCTTCGCTGTTCTACTCCAACCACACCCCACACGAAAAATCGTCAAATACTGTAAACAAAAACCATCTACTTCGTGTTTCTCGACGAACCCCTCGTTCCTCCTGCTTCCAGGGTGAGCTTCGGCCTGCGCAGTCCCGACGCGCGTCGCGCCGACAAGGAGCAGGACTTCCGCGACTACCTCCAATACTTGCGCGACTGCAAAAAGAACGGCGAGAACGTCGAAGCGACGGCGCCCGCCGACACCGACGACGCCCTCTACGTCTTCGACGCCGACCTCGTCGATCTGACGCTGCTGCCGCCGCCCGGCACGCCCGACGCGCTCGACGCCGCCCCGCCGGCGCCCGTCGGCCTGCCGCCCGAATCCTTCGCCGATTCCGTCGATAGACTCGACAAGTTGGGTGAGTGACTGTTTGAATAATTTCGTCAACTAATACTCAAAATTGCCGTCGCGTGACAGATGACATTTGACAGATCACGTTTGATGGATGACATTGTACAGTTGGCGTTCGAAAGATGACGTCTGACAGGTGATGTGGTCACAAAAATGCGGAGAAAGCATGAAAAAACTTGGGAAAGGAGTTGTGCATCCTTGACGTATCGTCTGTCGTATATCGTACGTCGTGGTTGTCATTTTTTTCATCAATCAGCTTTTCTAATCGAACTTCACCCATGAATCGATCATAAAAAGGATTCTCAACAGCTCATTCTGGCTTCAAATTGACCGTCATGCACCATTATGTATGACAGATGACATTTGATAGAAGACATTCTAAAGATGGCGTTCAAACGATGACTTCTGACAGATGAAATGGCGTTTGACAGGTGACGTTTGTTGCCTGGGAGAAGAGGATGAAAGAATGTAAAGAACCGTTTCTGTAATTGATAGATACTACAATACCGAGCGAAATACTTTGGTAAATTGTTGTTCCTCGTGCTCTAAAAATACTTGGAGGTCGCTATTTTATGTTTTTTCTCGGTTTTGAAGAATCCGACCGATACATTTACACTCTTTCGAGAGTTTCACACGTTTCATTTACCAAAGTTTCTTCATCTGCCAAACTTCATCAGTTGAATGTCAAACATCAGATGCCAAATGTCATACATCATCTGTCATCATAACAGACCCTAGCGGTGCCATTTTGAGTTTTTTTTTTCTGTGATTTTTCGCACCACGACGAAGAATTGAACTGTTTCGCAGGCATTTTGGACGAGAACCAAGACCTCGAAGCATTCCTGGCCAGGGTGACCGTCCAACCGCCCACACAACAGCAAATCACCCCCGCCGTGGAACTCACCCCCGAGGAGATAATGGCTTACATAATCCCACCCCCGCCCGCGCAGGGCAGCCTGGAGAACTTGACGAGGGGCATGCCGGAGGGTGGAAACGACAAGTCGCCGATGGAAAGTGAATACAGCCACGACGAAAAGTGCAACGTGATCGAGTACGCTACGGTAGACAGAAAAGGGACGTTTTTTTGCTGCGCCAAGGGTAGAAATGAGAAGAGCGACAAGACGGAGGATCAGATTCAACCCTTTCCCAGGCGGAGTTCGGACGAGAAGCCTCCGGAAAGACCACCGAAAACTACTATGCAAGTAAGGAATCTCCTCTTTCCACTATTTCTTTTCGAAATCGAATCAAAAACTTCTGCAAGGTGGTCTTCTGAATCAATATTATTTTTCAAATTGTACAGAAAGTCGTTGTTCTGTACTCGAAACGTACTCTGGATCACACTCCGCAAGATTTTCTTTCAATGTATCTGGGATTTTGAGTTCCTTGGCATGATCTAGATGTTGAGCCATGAGTATTTCATCTCAGAGATGCAATCGAAAAAGGAGGTCAGCAGATCGCTTGTTTTTCATCGCTTCTACAACGTGTGTGCAAAGTTAAGGAATGTATTCTTCATTGAATACGTTAGATTTTCATTTGTGGCATGAAATTTGGAGTGCGCAAATCTATGACATATACTTGATACGTATACCTACATCACGTATCGGAAGACGCCGAAGTCTCGGCAACGAGCCCCGCAAGGTCAACTCCCATTATGGGCGTGCATTGCCTAATAATTCTGAGGTATTTTTTATTTACTTTCCATCAATATTTCTTTTTCATATCACGTGGTTTTCACCTCAGTTTGTGAGGACAACCCACTGAATGAATCATTGCATTCATTGGTGAAGCTTCCTGTATCGAAACTAAAAAAATCATATGACATCATGAATAAAAGAAATTACAGAAACAGTATTTGAAAAATATAAGTCTAATGTTATTTTGATTAGAAATTGGAAAAATTCCTTTGGAATTGGAAAAATCAGACCAACTAACCTAATGATCGCAAAAACTGTAGAAATAAAAGTTCATTCAGAAGTGAAGTCAAAGAACAGATTATATCTGAACAAAATGAAGAAAAATGATTATATGATATCAAGACAATTTCCAAAATATTCATTTATGAACTAAATATTTTCTAATTATTCAAATATACAGGGTGTTCCGGTGATCGTGTTACAAACTCCTAGGGTAGATGAAACACACAAAACTAAGAAAAAAAGTTCATGTGAACATGGGTCCGGAAACGCTTCTTCAGGGAGCTAGGGCCCTTCGAAGATGACCTCCAAAAACTACTTTTCGTTTTATAGCTTCGGTACTACTGCAGCTATCGCAACCAATTTCGGGACATGAAATCTAGTTCGTAAGTTCATCAATTTGAGCCTTCCGGATTTTGTCACCTTCAACCAGGGACGTACAAACCAGGGGGGTATTTGGGCAAATTTGACCCTACTTCTCTTAGGCTTCAATTTCTTACCATTTTTATATCTGATTATGATTCTCCAATACCTATTACATAAAAAAGGTACTCTTGTAAAAATCGCTATCTGTCACCGTTTCCTCCGAAAATGGCTTAAGTCCAATCAATAATAAATTATTGGTCTTATACCAATTATTACGTTGAAATATGAGACTGTACTGAACCTCATTTTCATATTTCAACGTAATAATTGGTTTAAGACCAATAATTTATTATTGATTGGATTTAGCCATTTTCGGAGGAAACGGTGACAGATAGCGATTTTTACAAGAGTACCTTTTTTATGTAATAGGCATTGTAGAATCATAATCAGATATAAAAATGGTAAGAAATTGAAGCCTAAGAGAAGTAGGGTCAAATTTACCCAAATAGCCCCCTGGTTTGTACGCCCCTGATTAGAGGTGACAAAATCCGGAAGGCTCAAATTGATGAACCTACGAACTAGATTTCATGTCCCGAAATTGGTTGCGATAGCTGCAGTAGTACCGAAGCTATAAAACGAAAAGTAGTTTTTGGAGGTCATCTTCGAAGGGCCCTAGCTCCCTGAAGAAGCGTTTTCGGACCCATGTTCACATGAACTTTTTTTTCTTATTTTTGTGTGTTTTATCTACCCTAGAAGTTTGTAACATGATCAACGGAACACCCTGTATAGGTTTATAGATATTTATTTAGCATTTATTTTTTGCATTTACTATATAATATGGTGGGGTTCTCTACCGCTTATAAAATTATGTACTTCCTATTACCAGACTTCGTCTTACTAAAAATAATAATAAATATTTCAGACCCCGGAAAGACAACGCTCCAACTCCCTCACCTCCTGTCTGCCGACCGTCCCGGACTTCCCCCCGCCCTCACTGCCGCCCCGCGGCGTGGCCATCCACCAGGCGCCCCCTCACTTCTTCCTGCCCCCCAAGAAGCCCCCGCTGCCGCCGGTGCCCTCGCTGGAGATGCTGCGGCAGAAGAAGGCAGCGCAGCCGCAAGTCTCGGGGGAGGCCAGGACGGCCAGCATAGGCTCCCCCTTGTTCCAGAGGAGCCGGAAAGTGTCCGACGACCTGGAGGACAAGGAGGGGAGGAACGCGACGGCGGTCAGCACCCCCACGTCGCCGCGCATGGGTGAGTCCGTCGAAGGAATTTGCCGTCGTTATCGATGAATTTCTCTTGTCTTCTGTCAAGGTCGTGGCGCCCCCTTGCGACTCGTGCCGGTGCCGCTGGACGCTTTGGAAGCCCCCTCCGCGACCCCCCAGCGCGACAGCTTGTTGCAGAAGACCGACGCGGCCATGGCCACCCTGATGACGAGGCTGGAGCAGGTTGCTGGCCAGTGTTTGACCGCCCAAACTCGGGGCGGCGGGAGGTTTGTAGATCTTCTTGATTCAAGCGAGGATAGGTGACATTTTTCACTTGTGTATTTTTTTTTTTCGATAGGTTATCCAAGTTTATGTAACACATATTACATCTTCATGACCTCTGCCTTCCCTTCCCAGTCTTCTCTAAAACTTCAGCAACTTCATTGCATATGCCAAATTTCCTTTGCTTTCGTCCCCAATTTTTTTCTACTACCTTCCTCTGATGACACCTGTCTTGCCTTCCGATCCTCTGCTTTTCTTTCCCAGTCTTCTCTGAATCTTCTACAAACTTGGTTTACTTTCTTTTTCTTCTTGACAGCTGTCTAACATGTTTTCTGTCTTCCCATTCTATGTATTTCTACACCGCTCTACTTTGAAACTTTTACATCCTCTTTCAGCATATCTCTCTACTGTGACATTCTCTCCCTTCAGAATGACACAGTGGACTGTGTTTTTTGATATTGCTCTTCATAAATCTTCGTTTCTGTTTCCTTTCCATTCCTCATTCATTCAATTCTTCTCGGATTTCCTTCTTTCTTATTCCTTCTGCTATCTCTGCGTCTCCCTATCCTTGGTTTTTTCCACGTCAGTCTCCTCTAAATCTTCTGCAACCTCATCCATCCAATTTTTCTTTGACTATCCTTTTTTATTGTCTTTACTTCTACTTGACATCTGTCCGACACGTTGTCTTCCTATCCTTGTCTTTCCACTCCAGTCTTCTTTGAATCTTCTAAAACCTCATTTATCCAATTCTCCTTGGGTTTCCCTTACTTCTACTTGACATCTGTCTGACAAGTTGTCTTCCTATCCTTTTCTTTCCACTCCAGCCTTCTTTGAATCTTCTAAAACCTCATTTATCCAATTCTCCTTGGATTTCCCTTACTTCTACTTGACATCTGTCTAACACGTCTTCTGTATCCCTTCCTTCGATCTTCCCACGCCAGTATTCTTTGAATCTTCTACAACTCCATTTCTTCTTATCATTCTGCTTGACATCTGTCTAACACGTCTTCTGTCTTCCTATCCTTCGCCGTTCCAGGCCAGCCTACTTCAAACCTCTTCTCCTTGAGTTCCCCATCTTTCTTTGCTTTCCAATTCTACTCGACATGTGTCTAAATGTCGTATGCCTCCCCGTGGCTCACCTTTCTACCCTAGTCTCCTACGAACCTTCTACAACCTCGATCAGCCAATTCTTCTTGTCTCTTCCTGCTCTACCCTTCCTTCTTCCTCTCCCGAATGTCACCCATTTTGCCTTCTACCTGCCCATCCTCTGCCACCTTTGCCCAATCCATTCGTTCTCAGCAGAATTAATGTTGTCTCGCCTTCGACGTCGAAACCGAGTCCCACCACGTTGGTCACACCTCACTTCCCCTTCAAGACGATCCGGTTGCTCTGCAGGTACATCAGCGAGGAGAAGTTCCAAGCCGCCTCCGAGGAGCTGACCGCGCAAGCGCTGCGGCTGGTCACGTCCAGCAAGATGCTGGTGATCGCCATGTCGGACCCGAGTCTGCCCGACCTGCCCGAGAGCCTGGCCGTCTGCCTGACCATCCTGCGGCGTCTCACCGAGCTCAGCCAGGAGCTGGCGGATCGCACCACGGCGCCGCTGCAAACGAGGAACCTGCTGCTCAAGGTAGAGTTTCTTCCTCGTCCATCTGACGATTTCGAACGCCTACTGATACTTTCCTGGTGGTGCAGGTGGCCGACGTGACGTCGGCGTTCAGAAGGTTGTTGACCACCGAGGTGGACCGCACGTCGAGGCGAGCCGTGGAGGAGCATCTGGCAGCCCAGGCCGAGGGACTCGCTGGCGTTTTGGCGACGCTGCTGCGCAGTCTGAGGGTGTTTTCGCCCTGAACGCTGCTCGAAAAACACTCTCGAAAGAAAGGAACCAGAAGTATCGACGACTTTAGCCGATTGTTTCTCTTTTCTCAGCGAAGATTTCGCAAACTTTCGAGCCATGGTGTGTGAATTGGCAACGCTGTTTCCCATCTCGATTGTTTGATACGAATTAAGTCGTCTGAATATCACGCGGCCGTATTCAATCCCACTTCTGACACCATTGTACCGATGATACTTCACCACTCTAGACGGTCCTTCTTGAAACGCTGTGAGCTTAGGAGAAATAACTTTTTTTTAGATTATGCAGCTATACTTAATCCCACTTCTGACACTATTGTACCGATCATACTTCACCACACTAGACGGTCCCTCAATACACTGTGTGCTGAAGAGATTTTCATTTTTCCAAGATTATACAGCATTACTCAATCCCACTTCTGACACCATACACACCATTATCAAACTGGAGATGCGAAACTTGGGAAACTTGAAAAAATCGCTGTAGTCTTTTATGCCTCATTTTGGTAACTGAGCCTTTCGTGACGCTGTTGTCAAATTTCTCCAATTTAGTTTGGGAGATTGAACATGTTTGGTGGGAATGTAAAAATAGCATGGAAAAAAATAATCAGAAACTTGCAACAGTCGTAGCTTTGGATTGGTGTGTAAATTCGACGTGAGATCTGATGAGTCGTGTTTACAAACCAAAAATTTCAATTCAATATACTTCTAGGTATTTTCTGTTGTTTTTCATATTTTTTCTTCACCTTAATGAGTAGAGAATCAACAGTTGGATAGTGAGTGATACAAAAATGGACCAAATGAGAAATCGCGCGTGCTTTTCGATTAGATTTTAATATTCTCAGAAGCTTTATTTATTGCGATTTGGAAGAGAAATGTTCTCTAGGAAATGATATTTTCATTCAAAATATTCTTCTCGTATGAAAAAGGAACGTTATAAACCTACTGAACTTAAATTCTGCCTGAATTGAGGTGGTGGTATATTGATTTTTCCAGATTTTTTGAGATTTTCTCTCGTTTCTGAAAATAATAATAGAAATTATAATAATGTCACTCCGCTTGGAATTCAACTTCCAGGTATCTAAAAGAGAAATTTTTTATTTGTCAGTGACACCTTCAAAACTTCAAATGACATATTTGACACATATCAAAATTTTTACTTTTCTGAGTGGGGGTATATATTTTTGAAAAATAATTTCTCTTTTAAGTATCTGAAGGTTAAATTTCGAGAGCAGTGATTTTTCGAGGCAGATTATAACTCTGCATTCACAAGAAATATTGAAATAATCATCATAATTGATTTTTTTATTTATAAAAACGAGGAGAGAAAATGCAAAATATCTGTAAGAAAATTAATAATAATCTTCTCGAATGTTTTCAATCCTACAGTGGTGGTGGTGGGAACATTATCTTTTTAAATAAATATCTAGGAACAAATTACTGATGTTATATACCAATGAGAATCTTTGTATTAATTTTTTTTACGATGTTACAAATGTTAGACAACCATGGAATATTCAACAATTTCCTCTCATTTCCCTTTTCGATGTTTGATATTTCATGTCTCAACGCAATGGATATCTTTCATGTACAGAGTGTTTTTAAATGTCATCAGTATTGACTGAACAGCGAGAATATATCGGAAATTGCTTCATTTAGGAACACTCGGTATACACTCTTCGAAACCCTTCTTAAAATAATGATTGTTAATATTTTACACCTAAGAAATTTATCCTTTGTTACCAGCATTCAGATTCACTGACTTTTATTATAGAAAGGGTGTTCTGGAAAGCTGAATTTTTTTTTCCAACATTGAAATTGATGATCTTATCGAAGTTGCCTTTCGATGTGCGTTTGAAAAATGCATAGGGAAAAAAAACATAGTTTGGGAACGACAATTTCATAAAATATTAAATCGAAATGGGCTTTCTAGTAGTTCTACATACTGTTGAGAAAAAAATGACCCACTTTGAGAACATCCTGTATAGCGGCTCGTTATTTGTTCATATTGAATTTTATAGTTGTTAGTTTATATACATATATTTATACCTATATAGTGTGTTAGATCTTTTCGGTGAAACTGATGCTGAATTTTGTTTGTGTATTTTGTGTACCTTTCTAGTCATGAATAAGTTTATGGGCACCTTCCGAGCGAGTTTAGCTTGAAAAACTTGCAGCTGATTTTTTCTCAGTGATTATACAGTGAGTTTCAAAAAGTTCGAGAGGAATGGGAAACTTTTTGATTGTGTCCACGCATTGCGAATAACTTGCATTTGAGTTGTCGAAATTCAAAATTCCCGATCGGTGTACAATGGAGAACAAAAAGTTATTTTGATCAAGGGTGAACTACCTTAATTTTCGACATTATCAACAAAAAATAGTTGTTGAGAATTGGAAACAATAAACGTGGAAAAAAATCAATTTTCGTAATTGAAATTCCTAATTTTTGTTCGCCCCTGTATGCCATCTGGTGCAGACTTCTTGCACCTCACTGTATATGGTGTACTCGAAAAATGACCGCCGTTCAAGGTCATCGATAGGTTCGCAATATGTGTATTGCGTGTTCAGATTTCAATCTCATTCATTTTAATTCAAAGTGACTTGACCAAACGATACATTGATCCTTCTGTACCGGATGTCCTGTACTAGGCATCTTGCTGCATTTCAAATGGTCCATGTCCTTACTACGAATATAATGGAATGAATATTCTATTTATATTCTCGGAAATGGGGAGAGAAAATTCAAAAATTTATAATTACTTGTACTACAAAAATATTTAGTTGAATATTTTTCTCTCAGTGTAAACAAAACAACCTTGTGGCTCTACTATCTGGACCAGGCTGTAGATATCTCTAGAGGAAAATTTAGCAAGGTTTGTGGTACGGACATTCGATGTCAGATTTTCATAAACAAAGTCTGAAACTGTTTATGTGATACTGTCTATTTTCTGTAAAATTTTTGGTGATTTTCGAACAACAGTAGATAAGCTATACGATGATGGATCTGTCCGAACGGAGTCGTCTTTAAATAGTATTATTTAGTAGATAGTTAGCTAGTCGAAAATCAGTACAATAATCTCACACGAGTGTTTTGAAGTTACCTGTATACCAATTATTATTTGACATCTCCCAGTGATCATCATCCAAAGATGTCATTATGTTGCTTTAAAAGTTTGATTTCCTCGAAAATATTCGATGAAGTTCGCCCATTGATTGAGATTTTTTCAATACTGAAGTACAGTGGGAGCAAAATTGGGAGTTCACATGGTTTATATACATCACTGTATGATTCATCGAAAAAGCGATATACATGTTGAGGTATCGATTTTGGAGAAGAGCAAAATGGCATAATTGTAATTTTGATATCTACATTTGCTTGACAAATACAAGGGGAAGTTGAAAAATTGTCTAGATCCTATCGAATTTCTGATTATTTTATCGTGAAGAATACTAAAAATAATCCAGCAATTCATCAAGAAAGTACAATCCTCAAACACTATTTGTAATTTACAATATTGATTCAATATACCTAACTCTATTTTCCCCACATGAAGTTATACTTATTTGTGATTTATTCATTTTATTATTGAACATGTTTGTATTTTTATATATATTTTTTAAACATATGTGAGTGCGTGTACGTACATATTCACAACGTTAAGTCTGTGACATGTTTCTTTCTGATGACCTGTGTAAAGATTTGCTATAATCAGCTACATCAATAAATATACTCTACTCTAATCTTCTCTACTAATTGAAAGTATACAGCAGTCAATTCCGTATTTTCTCAACTTCCCCTTGTATCTTCGGAAGGATTGAAGATATCAAAATTTCAATTGTACCATTTTGAAATTCTCCAAAATTAGGCCCGTGACATGTTTATTGGTTTTTGAACATTTTATATCGTAACGCCCAGTTTAGCTGCTCTGTACATACTCACTATTATGTAAGTATTTTGTTATGTCCAGACTGTTATCAATTCATATACACTCATTCGTAATGGAACACTTATATTCTTATTTTATTAATAGTTATTGTTATAATTATTCGATATTTTAACGAAGAAACCTTATTGAAATTAGCCATATTATTTGTTGGAGTTACCAATCGGATCGAAATTTCGTGCCAATTTATGATTGAATCAAAGAGGCATTTATTTCATTCGAATTTGTTTTTTTTTTACCTACTTTTAAGTACCGCCGTGACATTTTTTTATACAGTGATACATGTAACAAGTAATAATGATAATATTCTAACATATCTTATGAATGTAATGATATATAATAAACTTATTATGCAACATGAATTGTTTTTATTATCTCTCTGAGAGTGCAGTAAAGGTTCTATTGAAAATACCAGCGGATTTGAATACAATGTGAACATTAGGTTATAGATCAACTAATTAAAATAGCTAGGCTCCATGAAATGGCAATTTGTTAAGGAAAATAATCAACTGTATATCTTTTGTGTCAGATATTTTTCGAACAAATTGATTGAAGAAATGAAATTTTCTTTATGATTATTCAAATTGTTGAATCCTGGTTGAAAATTCTCATACAAGTTTGAAGAATATTTGTCAGTGTCGAATTTAGTCGAAATATACACACTGGATGAAGGAATAAATTAAAAAAGGGTCTAGAGACTGCAGGACCGTACTCATAAGAATTGAACTCACTCCAGCTGATTTTTTATCAATTAAACTATTTATTTCTTCAAACTGTAGATGTGACTTGTATTTATTTTTCTATTTCATCATAATGGAACAGTGATTTGAGATACTTGACGAATATTTACTTTCATCTTATAAATTTGTATTGACAATATTTAATGTTTGTCTGGGGGAGTACAAATATTTCAACTCTAAAGCCACTTCGAATTTTCATGATACTAATAATAAAAATAATAATTTACAAAAATCAACGACAACAATTTATTGTAATCCTATTGGTTTATAATGAAGTAAAACCCACAAATACATTTTCAATTTGTGAAATCCTCACCAGATCTTCATTTGTAGTATCGACCTATCTCCGTCTTGCATTTCCGACCTCATCAGCAAAGCCATGGACTGTTAAGGTCACATCCAACAGATCGTTGATGTCGAGCAAAATCAAAGTTGGTCCCAAGACAGATCCTTGTGGCACACCAACATTGATAGTCGTATCAGATGAGGATCCGTTTACCACCATCTATTTGCGAGGAAACTAGGTAGTGAAAGACGTAGTAGGAGGCCAAACTCTGTCAAATGCTTCGGAAATATCTAATGCTACAGCCAGAGACTCTCCATGTTTCTTGATTGACACCTGCCACATAGGCAGGCAATCAGATCTCCTGTTGACTTTTGGTAACAAAAGCCATATTGCCGGTCGTTGATGATTCTTGGGCTGTCTAGACATCGGATTATGTTGATTGATTAGATGAACAAAGTGCAGAGAACTGGTGTAACACTTCTGGGGGCATATTTCACAAGGAAAATAGGTGGTATTCCGTCTGGTCCAATAGTCTTTTTGACATTGTGCCTAATTTTGCGTTATCGCTATTTATTTCTGGCATATTGCTGTCGATGGTAGCGACAATGGGCAGCTCTAGGATCCAAAAACCACTTTTTGCACTAGAATATAAATAACTAACGATTCCGATCGAAACCAGCCCTGTCGCTAACGCAAAGAAGCCTATGGTAGCCCGTGACCTTTGTCATTTTTTCATTCTGTAACAATGGATTACCGCTGATGCGGCATTTTGACACGTTCATTTGCAACGAAAACAGTTGACGACCAGACGGCGAGTCGAAAATGTCCGCCACCGTTACAGAAACAGTGACTGAAAATGTCGGAAAAACGCTTTCGACCGCCAGGGAGACCAACTGGCTCAAAGTGCTCTTCCAGATACAGATTTCCCTGTCTGCCGTTTGTGCCATCCATTTTCTTTTGTACGACTGCTATTGGAAGACCATTTGGTTCAGTGAGTAAACTTAAACTTCCATTACGTATTATTAGGGTTCACAGTGTGACTTTTTTTTTCGATGTCTAGAATGTTGGTTTCGTTGGCCACTCTGTATGAATATTCGAGTCAGATCCATAGATCTGAATAGGCATAGTTCCTCATTCATCATTCTCACACAATTTTCCTTCTGTGTTTTGATTCATGTTGGTTGACCACATTCCTTTCGATTTCTCTATCTTCTGAAACAAAACTTGCTCGACTCTTTTTTTCTGTCGATCATCTTCGCAATTTATCTCAACCACATAACTCGTAGCTGTTTCAATAATATCTTGATTACCTTCAGTTTTTCTTCATGTCCTCAATTCCTTCTTCTTATTTCTGTATCTAATTTTCAATTCCATCATTCGTCTTCTCCTGAACTGTTTTCATTATAATTCCTTCAAATTTTCTTCATTGGTTGTCCCATGAATAATTCTTTTTCAATCCGTTCATGCCATCAATTGTCTCAATTTTTTTTTCAATTTCTATTTCATTCGTTCTTCTCCTGTTATGAACTCTCCTTCTTCATTCCCCCCATAAAAGTTTCTAAAGATCTCCTCAATTTCTTGATTCGACCTTTGTCCTTTGTCTTCATGTGTTCATTTTCCACAATTTCTTCTGATTTTCCCATAAGATTCATTCATCATTCTCCTGAGCTCTACTTGATCCTGATCTTCTAAATCATCAATGAATTTTCCTCAAGATTTCCTCGATATATTCCTCCTTCTTTACTATCCTCAACTCATCTTGATCACCGATGAATTTTCCTAAAATTTTTCATTTGTCTGAAATTTTCTCGATATATATTTTCCTCGATATATCCATTCTTTTTTCTCCTGAATTCTTCTTAATCAACCCCTCCACCCTTTTTCAAAAGAATAACTCAATTCTTTTTCATTGCTTAGTTTTCCCCAATATTTCTTACACATTCCTTCAATGTCTCACTCCTAAATTCCTATTTTGAATAATCACTCCGTAAATTTTTCATTTTCATGTTACTATTTTATGTTTCTCTTTGAACCTCATTGACCTTGTTTGATGAATTTACTCAACATGTTTGAACAGTCATATTGAAATGAAGGTTTCTCCTGGAAAAGTCCCTATTTTCTATTTCCATAAACCCAGTTTGCTATTTCTCGATTAAAAACTCAGTATAGCATTTGATGTAGTCAGATCGGGATAACCAACTCTTCAATCCGTTGTTTTCGCGTAAATATAAGTACCTACATGAAGAAATGCAATAACAATTACGGAACGAAATCCGATTACAAAACATCCAATTGTCTAGCATGCTTTTGCCACGTGGACTTTGCGATGTCAGGGGGTCATAGAAAAATAAAATTCTATAACCTTCCACGATAATCCGTATCAATGACATTGCTGAATCACGGTAATGATCATGACCTGACTCTATTCAATTCGATTCATGATAATCAGCATCTATATGGAATGACTTAGGAGAAATGTAAAGTTAAGTAGGTACAGAACAAAGTAAAACACTTTTTGGAAGATTTCATCGAAACTATTTTTCGCGTCAATGAATATTTTGTGAACTACCACTTATTTCTCAGACCGAAACAATTCGATTCAAGCAAACCCATCTGAGTACAACGTTGTTTAGAGAAGGCTCTGAACTACACTTCCCAAATCGTTTTCATAAAATTTATTCGGTGACGAGTTCTAAAGAATCATTCCAGTATGAAAACTTGATGTATGAAGATTCTTGAAAATTTAACTTGTAACCATGTCATGTCCATGAAGATTTCGTGCCGTCTGCAAAAAATCCTAGTTTCCCTCTCAATAACATAATTCATATCGAGCTCTTATATACAAAAAATAAAATTGGTCCCAATACTGACCCTTGCGGTATGCCACATGTGAGATTCATCAAGGAGCTTCTAGTATTATTCACATCAACATATTGGCTTCCTATTCATCAAATGATTTATGAACCAACCATACATTTTCCTCTGACACCTATTGAGAATGATTTATTAAACAAAATGTTATGATCAACAGTATCAAAGGCTTGATTCTTGATAATATGAAATGGCATCTACTGGTTAACTAACCTTGGTAATATTCCAATAAGGAATTTCAAATAGAGAACAATGTGGTATTTTGGTCGTAGGAAAAAAAAGAACTTGCACAAAATATATTAAAGAAAGTAATGACTGCATCATGGAACATACCTTTACGTACCTGATTTCAATCCGGAAAATAGACTTTTACAGGATAGGCGCACGTAATATTTCATTACGTGCTACTATCCCGTAATGAAATTTTACCGGATTGTAAATATCGAAAACTCAGTTATGCGTCAAAAGCATGAATACATTTATTAAAAATTCAACAGCAAAACAATACACAGAAATTACTTATTGCTAACATTAATATTAACCGTTAAAATATCGTTCCCATGAATATGATGGATACCAGGAGCTCCATTGGATGAATTATTTATTAGGAAGTTGCTACTTGCTGATACATTCCGATTTTTTTGTTGTAGCATTTCAACAAAGATTAATATTTTATTTTTCACTGTTCATTTTTGTTTTTTAGCAGTATGAAATAAAATGTTATACGTCCCACGTCCGGTAAACTTTTACAGTGTACTTACCGGACTAGTAACGTAAATATCTATTGCCGAATTTCCGAAAATGTGTAGTTACAAGTACTGAATGAATGAATGAATGATTTATCAATTCACTTCAATGCATGATCGAATCAAGTACCTGAAACTGCTCAATTCAAGAATATTTAGTAGACCGGAACCTTGAACTGCCTCTTGAAACAAGACGAAATGTTACTCGTTTCAACATAATATATTTTGTCGTGCATATATGACACTTTCATTCGGTTGATCGAAGTAAATATTGCTTGAATCAACGATTTCGTTCCTTCCGTGTACATCGTATATCGCTCATCGTATATTTCAGCACTTCTCTTGACATTTTTGGGGCACATCGGAGTAGCGGCTGGAGCGCATAGACTGTGGGCCCACAGATGTTACGAAGCAAATGGAGTCCTCAGGTTCTTCCTGATCGTTTGTCAGACGTTATCGGGCACGGTGAGTACACAGGGTGACGAACGTAGCGTTCAAAATGACACCCTTCAACTGTCTGCCCTATCGCACCGGAAAAACCTCGGGAAAACTATGAGGAGATGAAATTTCAAGAGAAAATTCAGCATTCACTGATCTCAAAGTAATGGTTTGCGATTGATTTGCGAGTTTGTCGTTCTTTTAAACGACTGTCTTGATTCGAATCCTCAATTTACAGAAAAAAATCAACCCTCTGAAGACTCCTTATAGTGTCTAGATTGACTATGATTTTTTGCGAAATTCTCAAGCAGCAATTACAAAATTATGATCATTACGCCGCCACCCACGCCAAACCGATCAACAATGGATATAAGCTGTCACTGAATTTTTTGTAGGAAATTTCATTGCCTACCAATCGATATAATACACTTTCACTTCATCTCGAAGGGTTTAAGAAACAAGCGTTTAAATCTAAAGGTAATCCGGAAACTTTAGGAATTCATTAAGGATCTTTTCGCCTCGAAAAGTGTGAAGTGTAACTCGAAGACGGTATTTTCCTCGATGAAAATCCTCAATTTTTCTGCAAGGGCTCGATATACGATTGGGTGCGATGGCACAGACTCCACCACAAACACTTCGGGACCGACCTCGATCCCTACAACCCCTCCAAGGGGCTGTTCTACTCCCAGATACACAGTATATCGTTGAACCTCAGTCCTGCCCAAGAGAGAGCTATCCAAGGCATAGACATGGAGGATATCGAGCAGGAGAAGATGGTGATGTTCCAGAAGAAGTGAGTTCGTTGGACAAACAATCATCATTTTTCTGGCATGTTTTCTTTACAGATGGTACATACCGTTGTACCTGATCTTGGTCTTGCTTTTGCCAATCAACGCTCCGGCTGAGTATTGGGGAGAGAACTTATATGCCTCGCTGTTCTTGGTCGGATGGTTGCGGTACGCTATCAACCTTCAGCTCGCCTGGTTGATCCACAGCGCGACCAGGATTTGGGGACTTAAACCTGGAGAGAAGTGAGTCCAATCGGGTAATCAATCACCAATTGGTGTCACAATTACAGTTTTCAACACTCTCGAGTTTTCGAGAAACTGTAGTTTTTTTTCTAAGGTCGTGCATTTTTTGATTTGTTTCTCTTGAAAAACATTGTACATCAGGAAGAAAACTGTCTATAAGGAGATTTACACAGTGATCGATGCAAAAATTGATCCATTCAGTGGTATTTTGAGTACATTCCCAGAAGACATCTGGACAAGTTTGGAATTTAGGTGAAAGAAAAAAAACACAGTTAATTTCTCTCATTGATGATGATGAAATGAACGGAGGAAACAAATGTGAAACCGATGTGGATAACCAATTACGTCAATACTATTCTACTATCAAGTAAATACTCACAAATCATTAATAATTCATACCTGTTCACAATATGGAATTTACCTTTGTAAAAGTTTTCACTTAGACACTCACCGATATATTTCCTTTTAATCTCCACCATTTCTAGTTGTCAAATCGGAAAAGCAGTCTTCCAAGATTGTGCTGATTTCGCTGACTGACAATTGCCTAATTCATCTGCTCACAAAACAGGTTCCAAACCGACGTGTACGTGTTGTCATTTCATTCCATGTTGTTATATCCATAGAATATTTTCAATAACAGTTTTTCTCGATTCATGTTTGACAATTAGAATGACATCCAGGATATTGAAACTTCAAAATGTCTGACATACCAGATTTGTTTGTTGCATTTCAAAAACGATGTACAGAACACTGGTGGAGGTATTCTGCCTATTTGCCTATCTAATTTCTCCAACCAGAACTCTAACGTACAGCTGACTTGATAACAGCATTTTATTCAATATAGCGGAAAATCATTCTAACATCAGTTGTTAGATGGCGACACAAAAATGACAACAAAATCAGTATTACTGATAATTGCACAATCAGTGTTTTTAAAAATGTTGATTCAGAAGTGATAATTTAAGTTACTCCTCAATTTCAGATCGAACTACATGATTACAATCTCAAAACGTCAACTATTTGTACAGAAATCTGTGAAAATGTCACCATCTTCTTGGGAAAATCACTCAAATGTCAGTTGTTAGATGGCGACACAAAAATGACAACAAAGTCAGTATTACTGATAATTGCACAATCAGTGTTTTTAAAAATGTTCATTCAGAAGTAGTAATTTAGGTTGCTTCTCAATTTTAGATCGAACTACATGATTACAATCTCGAAACGTGGACTATTTATACAGGAATCTGTAGAAATGTCACCATCTTCTGGGGAGTTTCATAACTATTAGGCCATCATAGCGGAAAATGGCGTTAGCGTTTTTGACGAAACAAAACACGATCAGTGACTGCACCAGTGTTTTGTACATCGTTATTAAGAAAAAAAATCGTTGAGAACAGGTTGGTGACGTGTTATTCAATTCGGCTTCTGCACTGGTTGACCATAAACCGTGACAATTAACGGTTTTCATTGGTTGCTAATTAACCGACTGGTTGTAGAGAAGGTATCTTTATCTCTATTGTGGCGATTTCTGTAGATACCCCTGTGACACCAACCTGGTGTTCATCTTGAACAAGAGCAACTGGCTGTCCTACCACTATCTCGCCCCGTGGGACTATCAGACTAGCGAGTATGGCCAATACGGGAACGACACTGTCTCCATTTTCATCAGGTAAATGCAAAACAACTGAAACAACTTCTTATTTCACCAATCGAGCATGCTGCAAACCGTCAAACTATTTTATATTAGAATTCGAATAAACTTGTACAAGGAATATCTTTAGGAACTATGCGGCATGCGAAATTTTCACGAGAGTAACAAAATGAAGATAATTATTCAGTCTTGACGTTGAAAAAATTGAGACACGTACTGCCACCCCTGATAAAGTTCAGAAAAAATTGCCAGTGGCGAAGACAGGTAGATGCTTTAAATGAGGATCTGACGAGAATTCTGAAATGGGGATCTGAGAATCTAGTACAGTTCAATGCAACTAAAACTCAAGCTTGTTTGTTCACCAAGAAGGCTGATCACACGATGCCCAATTTGATGATGTCGGGTACCACCACTGTTCCTATGAGGTCGTCAATATCCATGCTGGGTGTCACCACCAACAGTGCTCTCTCATGGGACGATCATGTGAGGTCCATTGCGAAAACGGCTTCACAAAAACTCGGTTTTCTTTTCCGTGCGAAGAGATACTTTACATCCCATCAACTGCTTATGATCTACGAAGGACAAATTCGACCTGTCCTGGAGTACTGTTTACATGTTTGGAGCTCAGCCCCCAAACATACGCTAAAGCTCTCAGATTCAATTCAGAAGAGAGCTATTCGCCTAGTCGATGATACAACACTCACCAAATCATTGACCTCTCTAGATCATCGTAGAAAGGTCGGCGATCTTTGCCTTTTTCATAGGTACTTTCACGGTCGGTGCTCAACGGAAATATCATCTATTATGCCACCACTTGCGATTCCTAGTGAACGAACCAGACGAGCTCAGGCTGGTCACCCCTACACTGTCAGGCTCGAGACCTGTCGAACATCGCTATACCAAGCATCATTCATCAATAGAACGGCAACGTTATGGAATTCTTTGCCTAGTGAAATCTTTCCTGATGCTTACAACCTGCAAACTTCCAAGGAAAATTCCAACACCTTCCTTCTTTCCCAAAATTCCACCGCTGGCTAACACGATGTTCCTCGAACATTATAGGTTTCCCTTTCGTGTTGTCCACAGATAAAAAAAAAATGTGCATTCGTTTGATTTCGCCTGTTGGCTGTCCTTGCATTGTTGTCACATCTACTTCGTGGGAATTGGAAATACGATTTTTCGTGTTTGCAGAGTATGCGCCGCATTGGAATGTGCCACAAACCTCAGGACAGTTGACAGCGCCACCGTTCGGAAAGCTCTCACCATGTCCATCGTCGAGAAGAGGCACATCACCAAGTGCTTGCAGGAATTATGCGAGACCCAAAACGGTATACCTCAAGATCACTACTTAACCGCGTCGAAGTACTACTAGTTTTTTTTTTTGTAATGAATCACACTTGATTATATTAATTAGACATTATGAATTACGCCTTGTAGAATATGTTTTACAAGCTATACAGGGTTGGGATGAAGTATGGAATCAAGTAAACGAAAAGAACGATATTTATGAAAATTTGCAGGTGAGTGTAATGGAACAAAATGTATCTGATTTACATTTTTTTGTTAATGAATACTTCCGATTCAACCGGAAATGCTATTAACTTCTTTAATTTAAATAGGACACCCTATATATTTTTAAAGACTTTGAATTCATACAAACTGAATTTAGTGTGAAATAATTTGTTGTAAAAACGAGGAATATAGCACTTCAATCAACCTCCTTCGAGTTTTTTGCATTAGAGCAGAAAACTATTTAGATAAACTAATTGATGTTGTTTGTATGCATAGTCTTAAATAAACGAGTACTCTTTTGTTTTCCAAGTGTCAAATTCTAATTGCCATAAATAAATTTTACAATCACCATAACCGATCATCATTAAAATTTCAATACGCTCTTTTCCACCTAATTGAACCATTCTGAATTGCACAATTTGTAAATTGTACGTTTATTTATTACTAAAGTACTCAAAGTGCTATATTCCTCGCCTTCACGAGTTGTTAATATATAGGGTGTCCCATTTAAATTGAAGAAGTTGGTGGCATTTCCGGTTAAACCGGAAGTATATTATTAACAAAAAAATGTACATCAGATTGATTTTGTTCCATTGCACTTACCTGCAAATTTTCATAAATATTGTTCTTTTCGTTTAAAATATATTTACTTGGTTCCATACTTTATCCCAACCCGGTAAATGAAATTTTCCTAGTAAAAACTTTCACACCATATCGTAGTGTACATAATTCACACTGAACGGTGTTAGTTTCGTACCCAGACACAGTCGTTGATGGAAAAACTCCGTTTCAACACCTACTCAGACTCAGTTCTGATATTTTAACACCGTGTGGTGTTGTATTCAATCTGCAACAACGAAAAACTCGAACGAAATCAAATACATCAACATCGCAGTGAAGACTTTACTTGTAAAGTTCCACGTGGCCTTCACAGTCTGATTTGACGATTCTACTGGGTCAAGAATTTCAATTGGCACTTTTGTAAATCAATCAAATCAACCGAAAAATAAATTATTATTTATTATTTATATTTTCTATGTGTCTAGTTCTGTAGTATATTGTTGTGAATTCAGAGATTGCCTACATATTCTAGAACACCTTGCATGATAAGGACAATACAAATTCGTTTCATACGATAATTATTATATTGTTCAGTATGAGTGGTACAATAAATAGAACCTCATCAAACTAACTAGTACAACACATTGCACACTGTCCTATTCTGAGCTGATGCTCCTTACCCTAAAATATTCATTGATTAATTATTGTTTTGTTAAATCTATTGTCAGTCTTGATCCTGGCAGAAACAACCGTCACTTGAATTCTCGAGTATCCAGTCTAAGTATCTCGTCACCCTCGTATACACTCCTGGATATCCCGGTCTGGCACAACCGTTTCCCCAAGAAACTACCCCTGGAATATGACACAATTCGATTATAAACACTGAAGCTCAGAAATCGCGAGAAAAGATTAACATCGCTCGAACCTAGCATCTCATACCTCGAAATATTACCGAGATCTTGATGCTTTCATAGTTTTGAAGGGAATGGAGGTGTACAGGGTGGACCAAATTAGATGGGATTCGAGGTCTCTTCTGAAACTATCCTAGTGCTAAAATACGACCGAGGTTTCCTGTGCGCGATTTGTGCGTGAAAAAAAAAACAATGTCTATCTTTCTTGGCTGTTGAACTACAGAGTGATTTTAATAGTTTACCTTTCATCGTCGACCTCCGTATCTCGATTTCCGCGAGTGAAATGAAAATATCGATAACACGTTCTCGAGACACTCTTCTGAGTAGATTTCATTGCTGATGAAACCAAAATTATGCATGTCACACTTTTCGAGATGTCGACCTGACTTTTATTTTTTCAAATTGGACACCCATCATCTTTTTCTGATCTCAATTTCTTTGGAGAACTAGGAAATGCTTAGCGAAAATCATGTAATGAATATGAGTGTCAGAAAGATTTTTTTGCATCTCCTGCAATATTATCTTCACATGGTTCAAAATGAAGCTCATTCTGTTTCTAACAGAAGTACAAGCGTTTTTCGAAACACCTCATACCCACATTTCTCTAGATTTTTCAAGTCATTACCGAAGAATTGTTGACAAGTGTGATGTTTCATTGAAACACCCACAAATCTTAATAGATTCTCGATGGAATCATGATTAAATTCTCTTAAAATTGTTCACTTCTCTCTATGATTTCGGAGATAAGGGAGGTGATAACTCACTATTCGAATGATTAAAAGATTCTACTGCAAATTTTCAACTTATAGTCAGTCTTACCAATCAACTCATATCTCCCATCCGCCTTCTTCGTTATGAGAGGGCCCCCACTATCACCCTGTAAAAATCGAAATTTCAATCAACTCCGGAGCACTTTCTATACAGCGCATCATACACTCTGGTTGTAATAGATATTTACGTTACTAGTCCGGTAAGTACACTTTTATTTCGAAACGAGTACTGTAAAAGTTTACCGGACGTGTGACGTATAACATTTTATTTCATACTGCTAAAAAACAAAAATGAACAGTGAAAAATAAAATATTAATCTTTGTTGAGGTGCTACAACATAAAAATGGGAATGTATCAGCAAGTAGCAACTCCCTAATAAATAATTCATCCAATGGAGCTCCTGGTATCCATATTCATGGGAACGAAAATTTAACGGTTAATATTAATATTAGCAATAAGTAATTTCTGTGTATTGTTTTGCTGTTGAATTTTCAATGAATGTATTCATGCTTTCGACGCATAACTGAGTTTTCAATATTTACAATCCGGTAAAATTTCATTACGGGATAGTAGCACGTAATGAAATATTACGTGCGCCTATCCTGTAAAAGTCTATTTTCCGGATTGAAATCAGGTGCGTAAAGGTATGTTCTATGATGCAGTATGAAATAAAGAATATTACTACCACTGATTCTCATATCCCTCGGCTGACGCCTCGGTTCACCGACATACCTGGCAAGAATCTTTCTTTCCGGCTTCCGGATAACCAGCGCACAACATGTTATCCGATATCATTTTGGCAGTGTAGTTGGTGTTGCGACAGACCTCATTGGTCAGCACGGGCACATCGACCTTTTGGAGGATACAGGTAGGTTTGCCCTCTTCTTTAAGCGTGCCCCAACCTGAAGCTGTCGCTATGGCACCTTCGTACAGCTTTTCTGTGAATTTTCAGAAGATACGGTGAAGCTGCAACCTCGTGATAATATTTAAAGTGATATTCGTATCATGCGATAGGTTATTCAACCAAACGGAGATTTTCGAATTCCATATCCAAGACGGATTCTCTTGATTTCTCGTGATTCTCGTGATTTTCATCATCACAAAAAAGGTGAGGTGAAACAAAAGGATCTTTGTTCCATCACGACGTTTTGAAACATTCACAGCGAAAATGCAACTCGTGCTTATTACAATCGATAATTGAGCAACATCGAACTCTTAATTTTGGAATAGTGTTGACCAATTCAATTTCTTTCTCCCGTGCACGAACTCAACTTGCTTATTATTCGCTAATCCAAAAGTCTGGACGACATCTGGTGGCTAGATTGTGAACCTACTTAGTGAGTAATCATTAATGGATGCGTGTGCGTTTTATCAATGATTCATCGTTATTTCGGCGTGCTTGTGCGATATCAGAGATTATTGGTGGATTATGTTGTGTTCTCATTGTATTTGTAGATCTGTGTGTCGAGCGAACTTCAAAAGTAGGACTTTAAGCGAATAATTTTTGGGATAACCCAAACTCGAAAGGTATTCACAGGAATGGAATTATGCTTCGGGTACTTTCATAAACCCATATAGTTTCAGGGTTGAGATACTCGAAATAATAATGAGTGGAGAACCGAGTCAAAATACTGGCACAACTAGGAAGACATTGCATAACACTAACTGTTGTGTTTAAAATTGTATTCTTCCAGGAAAAATAAATATAGGACATTTCCATGCGTTCCCAAGAAGGATGCTTCTAAAGTCCATGTCAAGAATGATTATGGTATACTTGAGAAATTTGATCGAAGAAAAGCATGGACAAATGCTTTGTTGATCGGAAAACCTGTGACTCACTTCATTCGAGTTTGTTTCCTTCATTTTATTCATTTCATTAGACATTGCAAAGCGTTCATTACCTCACAATATGATAGTTCTTCAACACACTATCAACAATTGTCGAAAACACACACGAAAATCCAAGATATCACTTGTTCAACGTCCGAAAACAACTAAAACATACACACAATAACCACGTCGAACAGAGAGATTACTCACTATCCGCCATACTTGTTTACGTCTCGTGGCGCCCTCTTCGGTAGTTGAAATCGCCATCACCACTTCAATCTCTTTCTCCCATGAGCGAACTCAACTTACATATTATACTATTTACCTTTGAGTTTCGGTAGGCAAATCGGCTTGATGAACTGTGTGATTGGAACTCTGTCGTTGAGTCTCAAGAGAGCTATATCGTTGTCGAAATTGAGAAAACTAAACGCTCCAGAAATAGCTCTCAGCACGAATCTGGATTCTGGTAGTTTTTTGTCATTGCACCTATCGTGTTCGCCAAAGGTGACTTTGATCATGAACCACATGAAGCTGAAACGATTGGAAATTCGGTTTGATTACATTACATGGTACATTTTTCTTCATTCTACAGGGTGAGTCAAAAATGTGTACCGAGCTTTATGGGGGTGATAGACCATTGAAAAATAAGTGTAGTTTGATGTTTGAACTCATGGCCCAAAATGCATATTAAGGGAGATATATCCTTCCAAAGTTGATGAAATTAAAATAATTTCTCCGCATAACTTCTGAACGATGAAAGCCACCCGATTGGAATTTTGTGCATGAATGTATGTTGTCAAAATACATTTTTTCGTCACACTTCCACATTTCTGATATTGTTATAAAGGGTGTTTTCAGAGTCATGATGAGTCATGATTTTTTGTAGAAAACTTTTTTCCCTGTATTATTTTCGGTGAAAAAACAGCAGCATTCGATGGAGTGAACGAAATTACATGAAAAAGGTACTCTTATTCAAATACAAAAAATTGAGCCGTTCGTGAGATATTTGAGTTTTTGTAGTTAGTTACATGATATCAGCAGATTGATTTTATTCATCGGGAGATTCATCGGTATAACGATATTTCAGCAGCATTTGCATTTCCGAAGCACTCGCCAAGCATTAGAAGCATATCAGTTTGTTCAGAGAACGAATAACCTGCCATATTTCTTAAAATCTCAGTTGATAATCGCAGTGATAAATGACACAGAAAAACCACACGAACAAATCGACTACAACAATGTTGACTCGAATGTTGATGACATGAACGTCAAAATTGAGAACAAAATTATTCATCATGGCCTGCTAAAATATTGTTACCGATGAATCTCGCGATGAATAAAATCAATCTGCTGATATCATGTAACTACAAAAACTCAAATATCTCACGAACGGCTCAATTTTTTGTATTTGAATAAGCACCTTTTTCATGTAATTTTCTTCGCTCCATTGAATGCTCCTGTTTTTTCACCGAAAATAATACAGGGAAAAAAGTTTTCTACAAAAAATCATGACTCACCCTCTGAAAACACCCTTTATAACAATATCAGAAATGTGGAAGTGTGACGAAAAAATGTATTTCGACAACATACATTCATGCACAAAATCTCAATCGGGTGGCTTTCATCGTTCAGAAGTTATGCGGAGAAATTATTTTAATTTTATCAACTTTGGAAGGATATAATATCTCCCTTAATATGCATTTTGGGCCATGAGATTAATCATCAAACTACACTTATTTTTCAATGGTCCATCACCCCCGGAATGCTCGGTACACATTTTTGACTCACCCTGTATATTGGTACAACCTGAACATTTCCCAAACTATTGGTGAAATAATCGTGCTGAAAGCTAATATATTCCACCCCCAACAATATCCCTGACTTCGTCACGGATCATTGTGAAACGTCTAATTTTTCATGTGTCTATAATATGAAATACCAGTCATCGAATATTTTGAAATCGATTCCGGACTCCAAATTTTTTTCGGACAGTTTGGCAGCGTTGTTATAAACTGTCCGGTTTGGTTGATCACAAATTTGAAGGTGCCATTCGCCTAGACAGGATAACTACGTCACCAGTTCGACTGGGTTTTTGGGTACTGCTCTAATTTGAATTCGAAAATCAAGCATTTGAGTTGACTTTCACGAGAAAGAAAAACTAAAGTGGACAAAATGATAAGACGCAATTCGTTCTCCCCTCGTATACCTTTGGTCCGATCAGATAATGACGTCGATAGCAAGAGGAAAGTTTCGTGAATCCATATAAAGAGAAACAGAAAGTGCTAGCCTACTCCACATCGGAATTGACCAAGCGAAGAATTTCGACAAGGTCGTGAATTTCTCCGACGATTCCTCGAAAGCAATAAAATTCGCCAACAACATCGATAAATAATCCCGTTGAGGTCACGAACTTGACTGCACTTGAACAAAACTGGTTGCTTTGATGGTTCAGAGCGAGATGTTTTTTTTCTTCTTTGTAGATCAGCGGAGATGAACTTGATATACCCTTCAAAGTTCGTGCACAAGATTGTATTCAGTTTGATTTCAATCCATAGATAGGCAAAGTAGGTGTAACGACACCAAATTTCTAGTATATTATTGTGAAAGCATTGTGAAAGCAGTGGAGGAACCAATATATATCAGGAAAAAATCGAAAATATATAAAATAGAAAATATCGAGCTTTAGAATATTTGGATCGGTTTATACTTCAATGCCAGTACATGAAAAATCAATGTCTGAATCACCGAAAAAGTCTGCGATCAGTGCCCCTCTCCAAAAAGCGAGATTCGCTATCAAAAGTGTTTATGTCGAGTAATTCTAACATGACCATGCATTTCGCATTGTTTATATTCAGCACTCTTCACAAGAAATCAAACAGCAAACAGTTTCGATTTCAATTGTTCAATATTCATTTTTTGTGGTTTTTTATTCGCAGATTATCTCGACGGCTACTATACCTACCTACCCAAACAGCTGGAACAGTAGTTTCACTGCTAGTTACTCATTCAAATATTTTGCGAGACTGCTAAAAATATAGTCACAATCTTATACATGAACAGTTGGACTGCCGTTGCAAATCTAGTCATACTTAAAAACGCACGAAATGAGTTTTGCACTATACCTTTTCTACGGCTAAAGGGTCCTTACAAAACCCAACCACATATTTCTCAGACCAAAATAATTCGATTGAAGCAAGCTGACCTCAGTACGATGTCCACTCAAAAATAAATTGTTTTTTTCAGAATAGAGTTGATAAGTTTCTCTTCACTACTTGTTGCTTACCCTTTGACGCAATGGGCAGCTGTCAAAACGTATCTGTCATTGATGAGCATGCCTCCGCAGTAGAATCGGTTGAAATATGACAACCTTGCCATCCAAGGAAATTCATTCTCGTCGGTGGGTTTGCCTCCAACTATTCTACTGTTGTCGTTTTTCTCTCCACAAGCTAAAAAATATTTTTTGGAATTAGCTGGTATGTAAATCGGAATTGCATATTAGTGGAAGCTAATTTTCTCTAGATCGAGTCTACTATGAATAATCTTCCTATTGAACGGTTTGCTATATATTTCTGAAATATTTGCGACGTTGCCAGGTCGAAACCAAATTCGATATTTCAAATGTAACATCATATATAACATTACATTTTTCAAGTCTGATTTCCATTTTGAAACAATTTCTATATATATCTATTGTATTTTAAATCGTTTTCTGTTTCTTTCACGCAATAGTATTTTTGGATACGATCATCTCCAAGGCTTGATGATATTTCGATTGATATTCACATCGTAGCATAATTCATACAGTGTGATCAAACACTGAAAATATTTTTTTCAAATGAAACGCCCTGTATATGCTCGTTTAGCTCAATGTACTATCGAATACTGTTCCTATGATACAGGGTTGTCTATTTTACCTCTAGAGGTTTTCGAGTTATGAGAGCTTTTGAGAAAAAAAAACATTCTAATTATTCATATTTGGATATCTAATTATAATCATAGCAGGCCGGAATAGTATTCAGAAATGAAAGGAAAATCATGGATTACACACTGTCGCAAGCTCATGAGAAGCCAGAATCTGGAGCAAAATAAATAATAATTTTTCTGATAACGATATTTCCTATTTATTTATAAACATTGTAGAGTGTTCTGAAATTATCGAAAGTAATTGTTATATCTTGTGGATTTCAAATATCTCTAAAAGGCCGCTGAATTTGAAAAAGCCTAAATATTCATATCAGTCTAGACAATATTTCCTAGAAGAAAATTTCGCGTGATAAAATAATACGTAATTTTTTTCACGCTACTTGAGTTTTTTTTTTCTTTTCAGTTTTCTTACTGATTCTTGAGTTTTATGTTACTCCCTGTAGTAGAAACGATTAGATACTTACTGCAATGGCAAGGAGATGGAGGTGTATCGTGTCTGGGTGGAGATCGATTCCCGAAATTTCCGAATTTCGGTCCGAAAATTTTTTTGGTAGAAGATAACTCAGATCTCTGCGCTCTCACCTTGAACAAACATTAATTTTTTGAATCCGTGAACAGGGTGTTTGGTGCATGGATACAAAGATTCAAGGTGTGATTTAGAATATTTTCCCCCTTGTCTGTTCATATTTGATATCGAATTAGAGATATTTTCAGAATTTTTCCATCGTCCAAGATGACGATGTGTGACTTTTGATATACTGTTAAAAAGATCATGACAAACAAGAAGTTTTTTTTTAGGTATTTTTTTTTAATATCACCTGATGTGTTGTTCATTCGATATGACGTGAATTTTTGCATCTGATAGATTATTTTTCAATTTTTGATTCCTTTTTTGAACTTATAGAAAGTTTTCTTCGTTCATTTCGCAATTTCAAGTCGAAATTATGATGGAGTAAAAAAACAAATACTTCTATGCCTCCGTAAAAAGACGTTAAAACTTCGACAAACAACTGAATCAATTAAACAATCGAAGGAAACTCGTCCAACGAGGAAAACTCACGATTTCACCTGCCAACACCCAACACAAAAACAAAACCGCGATTTTCCACGGCGACACAGAATCTGCCATCTTCCTTCGAATTTCGCGTTCGATCTGACATCAAAATCGCGGTTGGCGAGTTCGCTTCTTCGAGGCGACTGTTGACAATAGACGATCGACAAGAACCAGAAGACCTGACGTGTATAAAAACATCTGCAACGCGGTGCTCGGATCCTCCAGATACGAGGCGAGAGAGAAATTTAAGGATGAATTGTTCACGGTATACCATGAGTTTGTAGAAAATACTACGCAGTTGAAACTAGCCAGACCTATATCAGACGAATGAAAGAATATAAGAGAAACCTTGAAAAATCTGGAAAATTAATATACCACATCCTTGATCAACATAGAAAATTCCACACATGTGGTTTTTAACCAATCAGAACGTGTATTTCTCTCAGATCACCATAGCAACGGATGGATTTTATCGGAAATTTTTTTCCTGGTGGGTACCCAACAGCGAATCATACTGGAAATTTTTTTGACGTCTATAATGACAGAATATTTTTTTTGACAATCTAATTTTTATTTGTTTTCACACATAATAATATTGATTAATTTCAACCAGAAGCTTAAATGTTTTCTAAATTCATGGACCATTATGATTGATGTTTATATTAAAAACGCAATTATTGTATACTATGGCAGGTTGATTCGAAGTTGCTTGCTTTTGATTTAGAGATTCTTGGAGTGTCTTTGCAGAAGTTGAAGCAGACCTCATTGCATCAATTATATCCTGATGATGGCCCGAGTCAATTTGCAGATATGGTTTTCATGGAGTGACTGCTATCATGCCCTGTTAATTTAATTAATTGCTGTTCTCCAATTCTGTTTTGCAAGAACTTGATAAAGACGAAAATTGATTTGGTTGGAAACACTTTTGGTGTGGAATTTTCTCACCGAACACCACACGAGGTCAAATTAAATCCGGAAATTTTTTGACCTCTAGTGGTATTACTAGTGACTACTACAATTTCCATTTCCATTTCCATTTCCATTTTCGTGGCTGAGGAAAATTATTTCATACTCATGAGCCCGCTTCGAAAACTCTTTTTCATAGTTTCTTGTACCATCGTACATTGTGATTATTATTATAATGAGTTCCGAAAGCAACCATCATCTGACTGCTATCATGCAATCAACAATCTTTTCGAACCGGTATTCTTTTGCTCACAGTATATAATAACATTATGCTAATTGCCGGATCAGGTTGATTACCATAAGCGTAGGACAATATCACACCAATAAATATAGAAAGACATGCTCACGTGTGGTTTTTATTGTCCGAATTTAGGACTGGACCATATTCCATACTGTCTGATTCAACAATCTGTTCTAAATTAATTAATTTTCAACGAATCTTCGATATATATTTAGTTGAAGATTCCATAACTAGAGTGAGATAGTAGAGAGTATGGGACACAATGAAACTTAGCTGGCCATAACCTCTAATACTAAATATTAATAAACTAGTCTTATAGAAATATCTGATATTTGCAGATTTTTCTTGAAATGTGACAACTATGCTTCTTTCTACGCCTTATGAAATCGGAACATTATTTGGTATAAATATAAGGATATTTCGAACCAACTTGATGACTGGTCTGATTTTCAGTCATAAATGTTGATGATACAAATTTGGACAGATTTCATGAAGAGATTCTTTTGGAAAAAGTCATAATTATTTCTAATTGTTTTTATTGACTTTGAGGAGCGAAACAGGATAACAATATTGATTTTCATCATGAAAAACAACCAATAAAAATACATCAGTTTGTTCTCCCTGTGTCCACATCTCACCTACGCCTATGGGGCTTTGGTCAATGACCGAATAGGTGTACATTTCAATGTATCGTATGGCAGTCACGGAATATCGGATGAGTACCTTTCTTGGAAAGGAATCACTAAACATGTCTTCGGATGATTTGTCAAAAGAGGATTGGTGGAAATGAATCACAGACATCGATGAAAAAAACATTTATTAAATATTAAATAACAATAAATAATCAACAAGCAATGAGCTGTATTAATTACATAAACAACTTTCTTCTAAATTGTATTTGAGCCAGTTCAGATATTTCGATACTCTCGTATATACTCCAGGATAGCCTGGCCTGCCACAGCCTACTCCCCAAGAAACTATTCCTGAAAAAGAAGTATTTGATGAGCAGAATTTTCTAACATGTCATTTTCATTATATAACCTACTGCGAGGGAGATTTCAACAAAAAAAAAAAACGTTGGTCAGTGTGCACACTTTTATTCATAATGTAATATAATCAGATTGCGCCAATTATCAAAGTTTTTTGCAATCAGTATAAGATGAAGTTGTGGAAGTTTTTTCAAATCAATGATGTTTATGTGTGATTCTAGATCAAGCAAGATAATGCACAATTCTTATGAAGTGTCGAGTTGCATAACCATTCAATTTCATACATCAAATAAAATTAATCTGTTAATAATATACTTCCGGTTTAACCGGAATGCCATCAACTTCTTTAATTCAAATGGGACACCCTATATATTTGTACAGATTTTGAAAGAGCTTGTTATTTTGAATTCATACAAACTGAGTTAAGTGTGAAATAATCTGTTGTAAAAACGAGGAATATAGCACTTTAATCAACCTCCTTTTAGTTTTTTTTGCAAGAAACTATTTAGATAAACTAATTGATGTTGTTTGTATGCATAGTAATATATAAACGAGTACTCTTTCATTCTCCAAGTTTCAAATTCTAATTGACGGATATAAATTTCACAATCACCACGAACGATCATCATTAGAATTTCAATACGCTCTTTTTCACTCAATCGAACCATTCTGAATAGTACAACTTGTAAATTGTACGTTTATTCATTACTTTGCATACAAACAACATCAATTAGTTCATCTGAATAGATTTTTGCTCTAATGCAAAAAACTCAAAGGAGGTTGATCAAAGTGCTATATTCCTCGTTTAATAATTTTTATCACTCTAAACTCAATATGTATGATTTCAAAATAACAAGCTCTTCCAGAATCTGTAAAAATATATATAATTCTGCGCAGAATCCAGATTTTGGAGATACGAAACAAACTTCATAGATATAGAAGGGGTCCAAAAAGTAATTAATCTCAATATCGCACTGCATCTTTCAAACGGAATGAGTTATCCTAAATCTGATTGGAACCCCTCGAGTTTCAAGAAAAAGTATGGAAGCAACGTCAACCAGAAGGCTTCATGAACAACCGAGAAACATGGCATACACCTTCCTTCTTCCTTCTCTAAATTCCACCGCTGGCTAACACGATGTTCCTCGAACATTATAGGTTTCCCTTTCATGAAAAAAAAAACATCAACAGACATTGAGAGACCCACAAAAGCCGATGCTGCACGTGGAGAATGAAAATAAAATAAGAGTGGTGAACACTTCTATCAAAAATTGAATGTGTGATGGTTCGAAAAATACGAAAGGCCGAAAAAAGTATTTTCAGTTATTGCTAATTGTGAATTTAATTTTAAATGTCTTGTTTTATTTTATTTTTATATTGTCATTAGGGCATGTGTATGTCTGATTCCTGTTTGACTAGTCTGATAAGTTTTGTACTATCCATGTGTAAAACTTTAATGATGAATGAATTATCTTATCTCATCTTATCTTATCCTATCTGTGATGATGACGTCGAAAAATGAAATGTATTTTTCGAAAACGTAATATTTCTCCCGAAATGAAAACATCCCCTTCTTACCGACGATCTCGTACTTGTCCCCCGTGTGCAAGAGCAACGGCCCGCCACTGTCCCCCTGACAGGAGTCCTGCTTGCCCTTTCCAGCGCAAAGCATGTAGCTGCTGATGCGCGACGAGCGATATTTCATCGCGCGACACTGCGACAGCGACAAGATCGGCACGTCGACCTCGTGCACGATGCTCGGCAACAGGCCGCCTTCCGACGTCCGGCCCCAGCCTACTACAGTGCCGGTGCGGCCGGCGGGGTCTGCCACAGCTGGGAAATTGATTGGTTGAACGATATTAATATTGAATAGGTACTGTCTGTGAGTTTCTCGAGGAGGTGGTACATTCATTTTTCAGCTTTTCGTGGGATTTTTTCCTCTTCTCGTTTATAAAAAATAAAGTAGAAAATATTGAAAATTATTTCAATATATTTTTATTAAGGACAGATTTTGTGATCTGCCCCAAAATGTTACTGCGCTTGAAATTAAACCTCTAGATACCCAAAAAAATTCTCTATTTGTTAGTGACACCTTGTTTTTGAAAAATTGGGAAATACAAATATATTTTATGAGCATAAAACCTCTACTTATCTTGGTGGACGTTTCGGGAAAGAATCTGCTCCCGTTCTCAACACAATTAAAATATTTTTCTCTTCGTAAAATTTTTTCAATGTTTTCGGTTTTGACACTGAAAAGTGACTTTTAATTGTGTTGAGGACGGGAACAGATTCGTTTCCGAAACGTCCACCAAGAAAAGTAGAGGTTTTATTCTTATTAAATATATTTGTATTTCCAATTTTTTTCAAAAACAAGCTATCACTGACGAATAGAGAATTCCTCTTTTAAGTATCTAAAGGTTTATTTCCAAGCGCAGTGACATTTTGGGGCAGATCACAAAATCTGTCCTTACTACGAATATATTGAAATAATTTTTAATAATTTCTACTCTATTTTTAGAAACGAGGAGAGAGAATCCCACGAAAAGCTGGGAAATGGATAATAATATTGACTTTTATATTGTTGATTATTGATGAGGATTCGAACACAATTCACGGATTCATTTAAAACAAATAGTCTGAGTATAAATTTATTTGATGATTGAAATATAAATTCAGGAATTTGTGAACAAGCATTTTGAGTTAGAGATCGTTACATGAAATGATGATGATGTTCATTTGATGAAAACGTTTTGAATTCGAATTTGATCTCAATAATTTTGACAACATGAATGAAAATCAAAAATGATAATAATAATAATAATAATAATGTTCATTTTGGAAGAATCATAATAATGAGACAAAATTATTTGAATAAACATTAGAAAAACCCACAGAAGCAGCAAATGGTGCTTGTACGTGGTGAAAAAGTATAAACAAATAAAACCATGAGATGATAAAATCATATAAATATAAATATAAAACTATAAATCACAAACTTCGGAGACGTTTAATATATAAATATATATATATAAAATGAATCACATGGAGTATAAATAAAATCCAGAAGTGATGACAAATGAATATGCAACATGAATGAATATTAGATAGGATAATAAAGCAAAACAATGAGAAATTATGCAAAGAAAAAATATATGAATTTCATTGAGAACTGGAGCAGATTCGTTCCCGGAATGTCAACTGAGATACGTTTCATTTTTATTGAATATATTTGTATTTACAAAAAATTTTCGAAAAACGAGGTGTCGCTGACAAATAGAAAATTTCTCTTTTAGGTAGATTTTAAACGCAGTGTTATTTCGAGGCAGATCACAAATCTGTCCTTTCTACAAATATATTTAAATAATTTTCGATAACTCCTACTTTATTTATAGAAACTAGGAGAGAAAATCCCACAAAAAAACTAGAAAAACGAATGTACAACCTCCTCGATTGATCTACCGACAGTATTCAATAATAATGAAATTTTCACAACAATATACGTCTCGAGGTAATATCGAGATCTTGCTAATTGTTTTCATACCTTTGGGAATACAAATCGGCCTGATCTGTTTGGTAAAATCAACGGATTTCCTGAGCTTCAGCAGCGCTATATCGTGATTGTAGGTATCAGCATCGAAATTTCTGTGTCTGATGATGGATGAAACTGCTCTCATCTTGGTGGGGATAGTGGTTGTAGAAGTATCATGGTCGCCTAGTATGATGCGAATTTTCGATCTTTTCAACCTATCAATCATGGATAATCGTTTGAAAAATAAATAGCAGTGCAGGAATGTGTTTTTTCTACCGCAAGGTTTCAGAGCAAAATAGCTCTAGAAGATGATTGAGGTTATGGAAAATTCGTTCATGGTAGGTACTTCCCCGAAGGAGTTATTGAAGGAACAACTACCAATCTGTTTTGACAAACCTATGCTTTTGCATTCAATCTAAACTATCTATTCGTTTACGAATATCTCTATAGCAAGGAAGAATCTCACCTTCTGACACAGTGAGCAGCAGTAAGGACATAATCCTGACTCAGCAAAGATGCTCCACAGTGATAATGGCCGTCGTAAACGATCCTAGCAACCCATGGATAACGATTAACACCTGTCGGTCGACCGCCTACTATCCTGTTTTCTGGATTGGACACCCCACATTCTAGAAAAGAGCAACTGTTTATCTCAATCATTCTAATTTTTTTAGAAATGAGGGACTTCAGTAAGGATGAAATACATTAAGAAGAAAAGTGATAGGGAAGTGAATGTAGCAACCAAGAAGGAATATTCAAAGAATCTGCTTGTATTCTTCTGAATGTAGAGAGAATTGCTTCTTGTTCAGTTGGCCATGAAACATTCCACATTCCTTCAAAACAACTGACACTGACAAATATAAATTTGTCCTTACTGAAAGAAATATTTTGGAGACAAAGAATATACCACCTCCTCGAATAACCGAGGTTGTTTGGCATCCCATTTTTTTTTTCGGTTCTCGTTAGCTTCACTTACCACACGAGCAGTTTTTGGCTTTCACTTCATTGCTCTGTATATCGTCATCATCATCGTCGCCTGATGAAGGGAAGCCTGTTGTACCTCCACCTCCGAATAAGCCTGCGAATCCTAGTAGTTGGTTGAAAAGGAACCTGCCTCCTCTTGATTTAACAGCAGTCGAGTTGACAGATGACAGTTGTTTTGGATCCTCCTGTATACAGATATCCGTTTCGATGAACCATCTGATGATGCATTTGTAGCGCACAAAAAAACTCAAAAAACGCATTCCATATTCTCGCAAGTCAACTCTAACATCTGGTATGAATTATGAATAACCATTCACACTATTACCATGAGTTTTTTTCCCTCATTCGAATAGAATATGGCGTATTCATGTACATTCCTTTTTTTCTTGTAAAATTAGAATATAGGTGAATTGACCGTCGATTGAATCTGACATGTGGCTTTCTAATTAGGTGGGAAATTCATAGAAACATTGAAAATTCCAACTCGTACTCGATGGATTTAGGGAAAACATTCTATTGTGGGTCGAATCATTTTTGACTGAGATCATGCCAACACTAGTTGTCAATGGAGTTTCATCAGTTGACAGAGAAATGTACTGAGGAGTGCCACAAGGATGCGACCTCGGCCCGCTATTGTTCCTTCTATACATTGACGACTTGGCTTTTTTGAATATTGAAGGTGTCACTATTTGCAGATAATATATTGAATCTCTGGCATAATAATGATATGCTTTCTTTACGAAATCATATAGAAAAGGACTCAAATACCAATTGGAGATAAAAAGTTTTTAGCTCTTCTGGTTGATAATGAATTAAAATTTGATTGTCATAATATCATGTTGTGCAGAAAATTGTCTTCAAATTGTCTTGACATTCATTTGGCAAGAAATGCGTATTTCGCTCTATGGGGATCACACTTGGAATTTGCTTCTAGGGTGTTCTCAAGCTCAAATAAACACTGTTTTTGTGCTTCAATAACGGGTGGGAGACTCAAACAATCACTCGAAATTCATCTTAGATTTTTACAACCATTTCTGACTTGTGACCTTTTCTCATCATGATTCAATTACATCATCAAAATGCGGCCTTTTGGTATGATTCACTTTCTTATACCCGAAACCTATAATTTCAGTGATATTTGAAATACCCTGTATATCTCTTTGCCTAGGTACAGGAGTAGTATAAAAGTGATAATGTATGCGACTAATTGATGTTACGCTGTTTTATCAAGTCATACATCATTTACTCGAAAACGAGAGTCAAAATAAGGAGTTACATTTTCATTATCATTTCAATTTATACAGAGGAGCACATTATTTCCAATCTATTTATTTTATTGCTACTATTAGAGATTCGGCTACATACCGAATAATTTGAATTCATTTTTCTTTGTCAGTGTCACGGTTCGACTTGAAATTGAAAAATATCGTACCGTATCGAATGGAACTTGTCAAATGTCGATGGTGGGAATTTTGAACGAGAGGAACACATCAAGTTTTAGTTAGTTTTGATTATTTGGTTGCTTCCTTCGAGATATCTCTGTCTAGTGAACTTGCTGAGAGATTCTCTTTCGAATTTCATGAAAATATGCAGGGTGAAGAGTTTCGGAAAAACTGGAAACGTGGCAACAATGGCGAAAACATTTCCGAATCCGCAATATTTCGAAATCACCGAGATATTTACTTGGTTCCACACTTTTGCCACTATTCTGAAGGAAATGAAAGCTCATGCAGACGTCGAAATGACGAAAATGATAACACTTACACCACCACTGATCGTTGAGAAACATTCTGCGTGAAGATGAAAGCTCGCCAAAATCAAGAAAATCCTCCACAGACGAGCTGATTCAACTATGTTTTTTTCCATCGCCGATGCACCTCACGACTCATTCCAAAAACTCGTACACCATAACGTGTCACGAAAAAAAGTAAGATCACTATTCACTTTCACCGTCTTCTGACGACTGAGAATTAAGAAATCCTCTCTCGCCATAACCTTCGAAAGAAAGTAAGTTAATGGTGTCTTTTGCACGACGCACGACGTTTTGTTTCATTTTTTGGTATAGCACGAAAGTGCTCTGCAGTGGTGTATCAAGAGGAGGTCCAGAACTGGCCCTTGGGGTACACCACATGACCCAAAACCTCTTCGAATTGAATATCGAGAGGTATCTGCCCAACAGAATCAAGTAGAAACATTATTTAATTCGTGGATGGTTTCAGGAACGAATTTCGATAGGAAAAGTGTCTCATGAATTATTTTGAGCTGGTTTATCACCCACTCCCCATAAAAAATTAGTCCATGGACATGGCGAGATCGAGAGAGCGCTGTTGGTGGTGATACCAAGCATGCTGGATATCGTCGACGTGATAGGGATAGTGTGACTTGGCCGAGTCAATCGATTCGAACACAGTTCTTATTGCTCTTTGTCTGCCCCTGATGAAAGTAAAATTATTCGGTTTACCGAGGGGAAAGCTATAGGCCACTGAATATCTAATGAAATCCTCGATTCGATGTCGTTTATCTAGGTAATAATCACCGTACTGAAAGTGAAGATCTGATGAATTAAACATGAGCTATAACTTCGAGTTATACTGAATAAAACGAGAAATAACCAGACCGAGACCTACACGATGGTGGTCACAAAACTTTTTTGGTTTAGTGATTCATTTTGTATTCGATCAGATCCAACTGAAATTCAGGGGTTCGATTTTTGGAAAAACGTTTGGACACGTCGATTTTCATTTTCGGCTGATGCTTTTTCAATGCTGAATACGTGTACACAGAGTGACCCAAAAAAATGCAAGAAAAATCGTTGGATATGCTCGAAAACGCCAGAGATTTAATTGTTTAGATAGGAGAATGGGCAGTTTCCGTCAGTCGTCGGGCTGTCGATAACACCCTGTACACGCGTGGAGAAAGCAACTAGTGGCGAAATGAAACGTGACCATGCCCACGTAATTGGATTTTATTAGTAACAATAATATTTGCGAATCGTTGGTGTTATCAAAATATTCGTGGATTTCGTGGGTTCTTTAAACTGAGGCTCGAGAGATAACGAGATCAAAAAATCTATAATTGGCTCGACTGGGGATAATTTTAATCGGATCTAAGAAGGAGTTTGAAACACAGATTCGTCTCTATGGATTTTCGTTCTCGGAAGGAGGTGCAGCCATGTTTAATTCCTTCGATTTCGTGTGTAATGCAATAAGTTCTAAATAAATGCAATTTATTTTTCAGCTTTTAATGGGATTTTCTCTCCTCGTTTCTAAAAAATAGAGTAGAAGTTATTAAAAATTATTGCAATATATTTGTAGTAAGGACAGATTTCGTGATCTGCCCCAAAATGTCACTGCGCTTGAAATTAAACCTTTAGATACCTAAAAGAGAAATTTTCTATTGGTCAGTGTCACCTTGTTTCAGAAAAAAATTGGAAATACAAATATATTTAATAAGAATAAAACCTCAACTTATCTTGGTGGACGTTCCGGGAACGAATCTGCTCCCGTTCTCAACACAATTGAAATATTTTTCTCTTCGTAATGCAATTTCCCTAGATTTTTCGTCATTTTCTCTCCTCTTTTCTAAAAATATGATAATTATCTCAATATAGTCGTAGTAAGGACAGATTTTGTGATATGCCCCAAAATGTCACTGCGCTTAAAATTCATCCTTCAGATACCTTAAAGTGGAATTTTCTATTTGTAAAATTCCTCCTTATCTTAGGGACCAAGAATCGATCCTTGGGTGACCCCATATCCAAATTAGTTGAGTTGATGTTCAAATCACCACCGTCCATGCGAAATATCAAATTATACCAATTCGACAAATAGTACAAAAAACTCAATCAATCGATAATTAAACAAATTACTCCTTTTTTAAGTCGTCATTACATTTTTTTATGTCTCCAAGGAACTAAACGATTTTCAACAATTTTTTTTATTGAAACAAAATTACTTATGAATAAATATGGTGATGGGGAGCATCCGACACTCCGACAATACGAAATATCAGTAATAATATACACGAGTCTTTGAATATACCATAAGATGAAGAAGTTATTCTCCACAGCCTAGGACAGATAAGGTAAACTCGCTGTTCTTACAAATCATAGCCAAATTTCGTCTGAGAATATAAATTTCAGCAATAATTCATCATGAATTAGAAAACAATGTATGATGCACTAGTTTTATAAGATATTTTATCGCATTTATTGAGACTTGGGTAGCAATATGTAAGTGTGATTGAGTTCAATTATTATTACAAAAGAAATTAACGTTTCGATGAACATACAAATCATAAATGATTGCTCAATATAAAATAAACATGCAATTCTTTCATTCGAAGGTTGAAACTTTTATGAAATAAGACAAACATCTAAGAAATATCGAGGCGATAAAACAATACTAGGCGTGTGATAGTTCAGAATCGATTCAGAAAACCATAAAAAAATTATCTGTTGAAAATTTCCATTAGTATGGCTTCAGAATCATTCATGTTTCAACTACAAGAAAATATCTCGTTTACATTTTCATTTCAATTTGCAATATTACATATTTCGAATTGGACTTTTTCAATTTTTTTTCTTGTCTGAATCAAATGTTTTCAGAGAGGATTTTAAATCCGCGCTGTATTTACAATGTAGACAATATCTTATAACAAAAATTGTAATATCGTTAATGAAATGATGTCTTCCATCTAGTTGAGGAAAAAAGGTAATGAAAATATGAGAACTTTCATGTCATGTGTTCAAAACGGGAGCAAAATCGTTCCCGAAACGTCCACTAAGATAAGTAAGTTTTGATTTTTTATTTGAAATATATTTGCCTTTCCCTAACATGTCTTGATTCACATGCAAATAGAGAATTTCTCTTTTAGGTATCTAAAGGTTTCATTTCAAGCGCAGTGACATTTTGAAATAATCATTGAAATTTCTGTTTTTATTTTTGGAAACGAGAAGACAAAATCCCAAAAAATCTAGGGGAAAAAAACCTATGTAGATATTTAATACACTGTGTATATTCTTTAAACATGTCCAATCGGGTTTTCCAATTACATTTCGTTATCTGACATGCTAAACTACCTACCTAACTATTATTATCCTGGTTAATATGTTTCTATATATTGTGAAATCAGCAAGACGTGGCGTTGTAGTTTTTATATTTCCTCCATGAATTAAGGCAGTTTAACTGCCGAATCTTCCGGAATAATTTGGTGAGTTGCCATTCGCAATGCCTAAACAACTTTTAGGCGAAAGACATGCAAAGTCATCAGGTGTCAGTACTTTTCTTTCAACCACACTACAAGTGCTCATTCAAGTACTCTACAGTGTCATTCAGAATTATGAAGAAACTTTTGCTGATAATTCATTTTGAAATTCAACTTTTCAATTCTTCACACATTTACATTCAATCCTTTCAATATTCAGGATACTTCAGGAATATATGAGACGAAAATTGACTGCGACAAAACTGTTTCATACAAGTAGCTTCATCATGTTCATTGACTATCATGCTATATCCTTGAAAATACGTATTTGTATAAGAAAATGAAGCAACCGCTTGTGTCAAATTCTTGTTATCTTTGATGCAAAGACGATTAATCATCATGCATTTAGTGAATATATTGATGATTTTTTGACACATCGACTCTATCTGACGAACTTTCATCTCAATCAAAATCAAGAAAGTTTGGAGCTGTATTTTAATTTTTTTGAAACGTGTTTTTGTCCCGAACCAGATTCTGTTGAGTTTACATGGAATAGGTACGTGTAGGTAAAAGAATCACTTTTGTTATTCAGAATCAACTTTAATCAATAATACGTCTATCGTTCTTAAAACTGCGATACAGGATTTTTGTTCATAATATAATAATACTCTCGTTGAACAATATTCTGATATTCACTTTGATGTTGATACTAAGACCTTTCATAAACTCCTAGGAAGACAGGACCGTCCTCAACATTTTCTCACGAAGCAATCAGGGCCGTATTTGAAAAAAAAGTTGGGAAAACAGATCTGCTTCTTGATAACCATTGACTAGCTTCGTACGATAGAAACTCACTATTATTCATCATGTTCCATTTTGACTTGAGCAAAGTTTATTATGATTCTCCGAAAGATTGTTATCCAAATATTTAATATTATTCAATATCCGAGCAACAAAGTCTGAAGAAAACGTGTCAGCAAAAGTAATCAGGCTCAAGGTGAGTTCAATGGAAGAGATACCAAAGATATGGTGACTATGTGTTGTGACATATCGAGGTGTTGATGGAAAATCAAATTGCATGGTTGCAGACATCCATGAGGGGTGAGTTCGAATATTTGCGAATTTTCAAAATCTGCGACTATAAATCTGTTATTTTCGATATTTAATTGGAATTTAGTGTTCATATCTTGGGTTTCGTTGTTTCACACTTCAAAGATGAGCTCTTCCATCTTTTATAAAACATCCTGTATATTTTTCATTGTTCAAGCCTTCTGAATACTGAAACAAAACTAATTATTGCGTAGTATCCGAGCTGATAACTTGTCATAATTTAATATTAATAATAGTTGAGATAGGTAGAAGCTCGTTAAAAATAATTATCATTGTTATAATTGATACGATTCATTATATATTATCAACAGTTCCGCTCGCATGCCCTTTCAAGTTACAAATACACATGAATGACATTTTAACTAAGATATGATTTTTGTTGAGCTTTTATGATTTCTAATGCATTTTCAATATTGACTCTTGGCATTGCGAAATGACTTGGTATTTGATGAAGCACAAATTACTTCAAAATTACAGACGTAAAAGTGGTAATTGCTTCAGATACCTTCAATAGATAGACGTTTGAGAAAGCAAGGAGCATTTTTATTATCTATTGTTTATTATCGAAATGTCTGATGTTACATACTGTGTGTTGGTTGATCGAGGAGGTGGTTTATTCATTTTTATAGATTTCTGGGATGTTTTCTATTCGTTTTTAAGGATGACAATGGAAATTGAAATAATTATTCCAATATATTCAAAATATAAGTCAAAATTTCCTTAAAAACAAAGTGTCTCATCGACAAATGAAGAATTTTTCTTTTAGGTGTCTGAAGGTTAAATTCAAGCGCAGTGACATTTCTTAGCAGACATAAATCCTGTCCTTAGTACAAATATATTGAAATAATTATTATAATTTCTATTCAATTTTTATAAACAGGGAGAGAAAATTACGACAATTTGTAATAATGAGGTCTGATGATAGATTCATTGGTTGATCATCAACTTCGCTCAAAGTTGCCCATAAAAATTCTGAATTTTTTTATTCCTTTTCGTATTCACTGAAACTCGTCAAGTACTTGTAAGTACTTGGTAAGTACTTGTCTTTCTTATCTTGAGGCAATTACCTATGGCACAATAGGAACTGTCTGACACTATCATTAAACGTTTGTGATGGTAGTAATTTGACAGATCATTAATTTTAGTTTTTTTTTTGCTGAAAAAGGCTGCAAAAAATCATCGACTTATTTTCTTCAGATACGGTCCTGATTGAGTGTTCGCAGATTTTGGATGCTTTTTCCATTCTATACCTAGTGTTTGAATGTGTTTTGACCTAGTCCCAATTCCGAATCATCAACAAAATGTAACTTGTTTCTGTTATTATTGAGATCGATTGAGAGAGGTACTGTAAGGCCAAGATCCAGTGTACACCACTGGCCAAAATTTTGTAGAATGCAAGAAAAAATTACGCATGCAACTATTAATTGTTACATCGTTCAACTATTCCCTCAAATTTACGATGCCAAAATCACCTATAATGACAGGGTGGTGATTGTATAGAAATCATCGTCAATGCCAAATTGATTTCTAATTGTCTAATTGAGCTCTCAGACAAAATATCTTCAATTATTATTTGCGTCGAAAAGAAAGCACCTCACTCAGTTGATTATCGATGTATCCAGTGGATGTAGCAATGTTGTAAAAATCTCATGCATCACAAAGATTTATCTGATTGGGTCGGGCCTGTCTGTCTATCACAATGGTGAGGGGGGCATCACTTGCCCCTCTTCTGACGCAAGAAAGTATTAAATAATTTTATGATTATCAACTAAGGGTCACAGGAGAGAATCGCTGAATATAGTAAGTGACACAGACTTGATCGAAAGATCACAGTGTGAATTTGTATTATGTACAGGTAAAAGGAATGGTTAGTGTTTGTGGTATTTTGTTTTTGACGCCGGGAGAAAAATGTAAGTGTTTTCAGAAACGAGGTTCATCTTCATTCCTTTGTATTTCAGAGAAAAAAGTGGATATTTCACACTAGTTTGCCAATGTTGAAAAAGAATATTGAAAGCAACATCATAGAAATTTTATTTTTAGGAAACTGCTAGAGAAAAATGTTTTATTGATTATTTACAGGGTTTTCCCGAGATTATTTTTGTACCCCACCTACAAGAATAATTCAGATAGTTACCAGAAAAAAAATGAATACAAAGGTTTCATTTTTTTTTTCTTCTGAACCATCAGAATTTGTTATAAAAAAATTCAAAATTGTTTCGACAAAAGTCATAGTTTATCACATTGCAAACAGCCATGGAGACTTATAAAACCGATAAAAGCTTCTCTGTCGACAAAATTCAGCATGAAAGTCAAATCATACCTACTAGTTTCTCGAAATACGTGTGCTCCAAGAAAACGATAACGAAAAAAATCATTTTTTGCAGATGATAATCTACTGATGTCGATGACTCCAACCTGCTGACATTTTTGTGGGAATATCATAGTACCTACAGCAATTAATTAATTAAAAAAAACAACGGAGAGATGACAGCTACAATCATGACAGAAACCAGAGTGTCGAATGAAGGAACCAACCAGCATCAACTAAACAAGAATGAAAATCCGATACCAGTCTATCCGAAATACAAATTCTACATCTGGGAATTCGAAACACCCATTATATGGTCCAACGTATTCTTCATCACCCTGTGGCATGCCATCGCGATTTGGATGATGGTCACACATTCTTTCAAACAGAATCCTGGAATCGTCCTTTATAGTAAGATTTTTTTCACATGAAAATTCGCAAGAGGCAAAGTTGCATAAACCGAAAAAATATAAAAAAAAAAAATGGGAAAAAATATTACTTTTGAAATTGGTTAGAGTACGGTTTTTCTTAAATTGTCGTATATACTTATTGTATTATTATATATATTATATTGTATATACTTGATTGATACCATGAATATTGATGGAATGAATTTATATTGACAGCTATTGTACTGGGTGGTATGACAGGATTTGGCATCACCGCAGGTGCTCACCGTTACTTCACACACAAATCTTTCAAAGCAAAGTTGCCTTTGAAGCTGATTCTACTATTTTGCTTCAGTTTGGCTGGACAGGTGGGTGAATTCTTTTTTTTACAAACTAGAAACACGAAGTTGTCTGCCTTCAAGCAGTTAACGTTTAAACCGAATGAGAAAATAGTAGAAATGTCAAGTTTTTTGGACAGTTGTACAAAAAATAATTCTTTCGAAAGACATCTCATGAGATCAATAAGTTGTCCTTCCAAACGAACCGGTTACTAACCGTAAGGAAGCTTCCACTACCCGCTAGTCAACCGGTTACTAACCGTAAGGAAACTTCCACTACCCGCTAGTTAACTCGTTGTTTGGGTGCACAAAATTATACAGAGCGATCGGTTTTCCGCAGAATACGTTGGTAGAATGGGTCCGCGATCACAGGGTGCATCACAAATACAGCGAAACTGACGCTGACCCGCACAACGCCAAACGGGGCTTCTTCTTCTCGCACGTGGGCTGGCTGATGATGCGAAAGCACCCCGATGTGATCCGGAAGGGTCGACTGTTGGACCTGACCGACCTGACGGAAGACCCTCTGGTCGCCTTCCACCAAAAGTGAGTTAGTTCTGTTTTTTTTTTCTTTGTGTTTTATTGTTGATTCATTGGGATTAGTATTGAGATGATATAAGTGACTTCGCATGTTGAAAGATTTTGATTTTTTAATGCTTGATTGATACGATAGCGCTGAACGGACATGATGACTTTTTAATTGCTAGTTTAAACTGGCAATTAGCACTAATTGCCACTTTATCCCTGATTGCCAGTTTGAACTGGCATTCATCCCTAGTTGCCAGTTTAAACTGACAATTAGGTCTAACTGTCAGTTTGAACTGGCAATTAGCACCAAGTAGCACTAATTATTAGCACAAATTAGTGCTGATTGGTGCTAATTGCCAGTTCAAACTGGCAATTAGGGATAAATGCCAGTCTGAACTGACAATTAGTGCTAATTGCCAGTTCAAACTGGAAATTACACAAAAAAAAAGTCATCATGTCCGTGTAGCGTGGATTGATTCTCAGGAGAACTGCATGTCATTCATAATTAGATCGATTAATTTCGCAAGGATTCAAGAGACATCAACCTTTTTATATTGAGAAATGAATTTTATCTCCTATATCGCACTGTTTTGTTGTGATTGAAATGATCCAGTAGTTTCCACATGTATTGTTGAAACAAATCTAGTGACACTTCGATCTTTTTCATTTTAATGTTTGATATTTATACTGGGTGGCCCAATGAAAATAGGCCGAGTTATCGTTCTCAGAAAAAAAAACGCGAACCGGTCGATTTTTATGTCGAGGGGGAAATATTTTGCGCATGTTTTCAACTTTTTCACTTCAGACCCCTCGGAGGGGCGAGCTTCAACCCTTGGAACTCGAATAGGATAAGGGGTCAAATCATTTCGAAGGTAATCGAAATCTCTTACCAACGCTTCCTTGTTTTTGGAATTCAATGCAGTAGTTCTCGAGAAAACACGTTTATGAAAATAATCGACTAGTGATGGAAAGTAACGCTTTCTTCCCTTTCATCACTTTTTCTCATTCTGTAGTTTGTACGATGTTCCTCTAAGAAGTGCCTTATGTGATTTTTTTTAATTCTGTCCTATCCAACATCACATAAAGAATCAGTTCCTCGATCTCTCAGTAAAATGCATACCTTGTTTCGTTTTCATTGGGCCACCCTGTATATGAGATAAGTGTGTTTGATTAGAATGCGTAGAAATTGTTTTTTGGTTGTTCAATGTTCAAAGGAACTGAGTGACACTTTGATTTATCGCAAAAGAATGGTGATATTGTCAGAGAGAGGAGAGCAAACTACCGAGGGATGTAAATTGTCCTGCTATATTTATTTTTTATCCACACATCAAGAAAGTTTGCGAAACTTCTATCACAGTTCATTATCAGAATAATATATCGTAATATCACAAAGTATTCATTAAGCTCGAAAATCTATTGTGTAATTTGATCATGAAATGTCTTTATTCAACAATTATCATACACCGGTTCATAGCAGAGAATAATTAAACGTCAATGGATTCTCAGATTTTTCGCAATACTCGATCTGTGTGGTGAAATTCTCTCCTAGAGAATAGATGTAACTATTTGTATATGTTCATCTATTGGCATAAGTCAGTCGTCAGATCATATAATCAATACGCATAAGAACATTGCTCAATAGGTGTTAAAAACTGCAATAGGAATCAGAATTTACAGATGTGAGATAGTATTTCGGTATCGACCCGTATGTTCCTTGAACGTAGTCCATCCCAATCATGTTGGAAATTGATTAAAAAAAAATGCAAAATCGTGAGAAACTGAGAAACATTTGAGGGGTGATTCCTCATCGAAAAAAAGATGGGATTTTTCATATAAAGGAACTCCATCTCAAAATACAGCCCCTTGAAGGGGGTACATGAAATTTGGTTGACAATTTTTTCCACGAGCACTGAAAAAGTTACAGTATTGAAATTTTCCTGACATTTCCTTCTACCAAGAAGAGAAACTCAGCCAGGGATTTATTTGGTTTACCCCATGGTTGTAAGGGGTGGAAAACGCAACCCCTAAAATTTATTTCTAATGTAACTTTTTGTCTTATTATTTATTTGCCATTTGAAAATTCATTTCCGATAGCCTGTTTCATTCTGAACAAAAAATGTCCTCGGATTTTTGCCCAGAATAAACCAGTTTGCAGCAAAAAATTATTTCACGAACAAAGTGAATTTATTGTTATTTTGTAATTACTATCTTCATTAAATGATCATAGGTAGTAACTACAAAATGAAAATTTTGCCAACAGTCAGCTGATCACTGCTGGTTGCCTCTCTCTCGGTTGCTCGTTTATGTCTATTTGAAATTTGTTCAACATTATTCGACCCTTCGAACAAAGTTTTAAAATCTTCCCTTGATTCGACCGGCTGACCTAACTAGGATTATTTACCAATTTTCAATATTCAAACAACAAGTAAAACTGAGTAGCATTGTTTCAACACTTTTATGGATCAATAAATTTCTCCAAACAATAATCTCACACTATCAACATCTGAAAATATCGTATTTCTCAACACAATGGCATGACGCATCGAAATACCAGCAGTTTATCGTTGCGTCTCTTTCTTTTGATCACTCTCTCTCTCTCTGAGCTCGATCTAGTAGAGAATTCATAATGTCATAACTTCGACATCAATCATCTAATTTTGATCCAGATATGTTCAGTCAGTCTATCTAAGATATTATTGATGTTGCAGGTATTTCGTCTTGTTGAAAATACTGATTTGCTTCGTTGTACCTACTTTGATACCACCATACCTCTATGGCGAGACCTGGTACAACAGTATCAAAGGCGTTTGCTTCGTCAGATACGTGATTTCTTTGAACTCCACTTGGGCAGTGAATAGCTTCGCCCACTTGTGGGGAAACAAACCGTATGACAAGTGAGTATAGAAGAGTTCAAGCTAGCTGGAATACAAAAAATGACAAGTACCCAAAAGTAGACGATATTTTTGAATTTGTTATTATTGAAGATGAAATATTGTTGGTAGATATTTGGTAGTATGTGGTAGATCTCGTCGAAATACCGGGTATACTGCGTGTAAAGTTTGATAAAGATAAATGCAGTTGCAAAAAACTTATGAGGAAAATGTCAACAATCTATATCTCGAAAACGAATGATTTTTCGAGACATTTTACAATAAAAATGATGTTTATTGTGACGAGATCTACCACATACTTAGTTTTTGTAATGTTTTCAGGAACTTCACTTAGCGCCCTTTGAGCAAAGTAGCGTGCATCGACATAGAAAACTTTTAATATCTCAGAAAATATCAACTCCAGCGTTAGTACTCGACCTTCTATCTTTTTCACTTGAAAAATGTGTGAGATGAAGGTTTTTTATCATGGAAAGTTCACTGTCAAAAACGTTAGGGCAATTTTAAATAAATAATGACAGCTTACACAGCGCCCTCTAGGCGCTATATGAAAAGTAATAGGAATTTTTCATTGCCCACTTCAAAAAAACTCCGTGTACCAAATTTAGTGGGGAAAACTCAATATTTGCAAGAATTATCAAGACAAGAGTAATTTCAAACACCCTCTCTATGTATTACTGTGGATGCCTCAACCAATCTTATTTATAGCCTATTTCTGAACAAATGTCCAGTTATCTTTATCCTTAAAATAATTGGATTATACGGTGATGGGACTGTGTGTAGAGAAATGTTCGATGCTTCTAACTATGACGTCGTGAACCAGTCAGGTATATATTTGACTCACCCTCGTATATATGTTCGGTGCCCTCGTATAGACTTTGTGCGTTCAATTTTGAAACCATAGTTGGATGAATTACATCAACAGATGCCTTATTATAACTGAAAATAATCATTCAATCGGCAGGTGTATTGATAAAATCCATTAATTACCAAGTTAAGTCATCAAAAGTCTAGGTTATCAATTGACTTGCGATTCATGAATAATTTAAACACTTTTCCCGTCGCTGATGGCATAGAAAATTAGGACACAGGGTTAGTTTTCGTGGAAGGGAAAGTAGAAGTATATTACAGTGCAGGAAATACACTTGCCAACGAAACGAGTTATGCATACTTTTTTTCTACGACCACGAAAATTGAAATATTGTGCATCATCATTTGAAATTCTATAGTCACTCTCCATTAGCGCTATTATGCAACCCAAAATACATTGTGCTCAGTATCGAAGGTTATAATAAGTCTCGCAGCTCAACGGATGAATCATTGGTTGCCAATCATATTATTGATGGAATGACGCAAAGAATGACACACTCCATGTATTCAATCAAACAATGCTCAAGCTGTGTCCATTTTTTTTCTTATCTGTAGACAACACGAGAGGGAAACCTTTAATGTTCGAGGAACATCGTGTTAGCCACAGCGGTGGAATTTTGGGAGAGAAGGAAGGTGTAGGAATTTTTCTTGAAAGTTTGGAGGTTGTAAGCATCAGGAAAGACTTTACTAGGCAAAGAATTCCACAACTTTGCCGTTCTATTGATGAACGATGATTGGTATAGCGATGTTGGATAGGACTCGAGCCTGACAGTGTAGGGGTGACCAGCTTGAGCTCGTCTGGTTTGTCTACTAGGAATCGCAAGTGGTGGCATAATAGATGATATTTCCGTTGAGCACCGACGGTGAAAGTACCTATAAAAAAGGCAGAGATCGCCGACCTTTCTACGACGATCTAGAGAGGTCAATGATTCGGTGAGTGTTGTATCATCGACTAGGCGAATAGCTCACTTCTGAATTGAATCTAAGAGCTTTAGCGTATGTTTGGGGGCTGAGCTCCAGACATGTGAGCAGTACTCCAGGACAGGTCGAATTTGTGCTTTGTAGATCATAAGCAGTTGCTGGGATGTGAAGTATCTCTTCGCACGGAAAAGAAAACCTAGTTTTTGTGAAGCAGTTTTCGCAATGGACCTCACATGATCGTCCCATGAGAGAGCACTGTTGGTGGTGACACCCAGCATGGATATTGACGACTTCATAGGAACAGTGGTACCCGACATCATCAAATTGGGCATTATGTAATCTCCCTTCTTGGTGAACATACAAGCTTGAGTTTTAGTTGCATTGAACTGTACTAGATTCTCAGATCCCCATTTCAGAATTCTTGTCAGATCCACATCGAAAGCATCGACCTGTCTTCGTCTTGCACCTCTGGCCAACCGAAAAGAATGTCTCCTGGCGTACTGTGAGGAAGGTGGCTATACAGGTTGTTGATTAAGTTTGGGCAATAAAAAAATGATTGCAGTCTACGTGGGTGATCGTCCTAGTATGTATGAAAATGATCGAATCTTCATTTTAACGGTTCACCAATATTTGTAATGAAAGAGACAGGTCCGTATTCGAAAAAATAATTTGTTTCTCGGAGGGGGTGCACAGAAAACTCACTGACTCGCCACTTCCTTCGCGCTGATCCGAAACGGACGAGCGCGTAATGTAACTCTTGCATTTTCTCGGTTTCCGCAGGAGGATCTACCCCAGCGAGAACCTGGCCGTGTCGTTCTTCGCGATGGGCGAAGGCTACCACAACTACCACCACACGTTCCCCTGGGACTACCGCACCGCCGAGCTGGGCAAGATGCTGAACGCGACCACTTTGTGGCTGAACATCTTCGAGAAGATCGGCTGGGCGTACGACATGAAGACGCCCTCCGAGGAGCTGCTCAGGAAGGTGGTGGAGAACCACGGAGACGGCACCCATTACAAGTGGGGCCACGAGGTGGACGAGAACGAGAACAGGAAGAGCAAGTCGGCCTGAATAAATTTCGACTGTGGTGGATGCGAAGGTTGTTTTCTTTTTTGTTACCATCACCGGTCAGTCCAGTTATTTTCTTTATCGGCTCGGACTTTTCAGGACTGATTTATTATTGTCTTTTTTTAAGAATTAAAAATGAAATTTCATGTTATTTGCATACAAACACTGAATATAATCGGCATCTCAGGATCGTAAAGCTCGTTGAATAATTCCTCCGATCGGTCAGAGTACTTAGAACGTTCACGGAAAAAAAGAATTACTTCGATCAACCAAATAAAAGTGTCATATATGCACGACAAAATATAATGTTGAAACGAGTAACATTTGATCTTGTTTCGAGAGCGAATTCGAGGTTTCAGTCAACTGAATATTCTTTGGATGAACAATATATCGTGTCCAACCAACCACATTACGTTTTATTTCAACGCAGAAATTGATTCGATCCAATACATGTTGCTCAGAATCGGTTTTCAAACTCATCCGAAATTCTCAGGTCAATAATTTCTGATACTGATCGAACATAATCCACATATTTTATTCCATTCGCGTATTATAATTCAGTTCATCATGATTATCAGCTGGAAGTGAGAAAGAACGTATTTAATTTGATTACTATATATTCTTGAATTGAGCAAAATCAGTTGTTTGAATCGATCCTGTATTAGAGTTGAATTGATATTAATAATGATAAATGATCCGTTCGATACTTATAGTCTTGGAAAGATAGATTTGAATCACTCAGTTCAAAGAGCTATGTTATTGATTCGACATTATCATTTATTCAATTTGAATTGGGGATGATTCCGTTCGATCAACATATTTTCGAATCAAGCATTTTGAGAATTGTATCAAGAATCCCATGCAATGGTGTCATTCGATGAATATAATTGATGATGGAAATGAATGATATTTAATTCGTTCAAATAAATAAATCAAATAATAATTTCAACCAAATATATTTGGTTGAATTAACAAACTCTTTTTTTCCGTGTTCGAAGAATATACGGTCTGAGTCTGTTTTTTCATCACAACGATCACAATTTTCAGTGGGCGAAACTTTTATGCGAAATAGATGTTGAGGTGTGTTCAAACTCCAGTCTGATGGAGTGGATGTGATGGATCTTCTGGATGTTAAGATTAGAGTGCCAGTGCTGTGTTTGTATCTTCGGTGTGTATCTAGTTAAGAAACTTTGTTCCATCACAAAGTTCTACCACAGACTTTGTGTCTTTTCTGATGACCCAGCATAAACTTCAACAAGTATGGAATTTTGTGTTGAAACTTGGTTGGAACAAAGTTTTCGAGTCTGATGAAGTCTGGGTGTAAATTATTTGATGGTCTGGCACAGATTACCCTGTCTAGTTTTGGTTAGGGTTGAATTTAGAAGTAAAGAGATAGTAAAATAATAAATATTTAACTTTTTCATCATCACTTTCATTGATACGAACTCTGGTAAATAGAAACGAAAGTTATTTCATAAGAAACAAATTACAAATTTATATCTTTTTATCTCTTGAAATCTGTTATCAGGATTGAGAAATAATATTTTTTTCTTTCTTGTCTTTGTCACTAATGATATCGTGAAGTGATGAACTGCGAGAGTTGTCACTTCCTATGTACAGGGGGGAAATAATTTATCTTGAGTCTTTGTCGTTCTAAATTAATTTTTTATTCCGTTCAGCTGAGGAAAACATGCGAATATTTCTGTTTTGATAGTTTATAGTAATGAACTTAAACTCATATAACAATGTTTTTACTGTCTTACATTATTGCCATTACAGTTGTTGTATTATTTTTTCAATGGGTGTTTGAAACCAGTCTGTATTATTGCTAAAGTTAAACAAAAAATCTAACCGTCGCATTCAAAGCCGGATTTATGCACAGTGCTCATTATTAGTATTATCTCTTTCATCAACGTATTCATTAAAATGTTATCTATTTCCATGTAACCATTTATACATCCAAATTAACTTTAATCTTTCACTATCCTTCATTTAAGAGACAACCAACTTCGATCTTTCAGCGAAAAGTTGAAGTAAAATACGATGTGCGCAGGCGCGAATCTGTCATTGATGATTTCCTCTTCTCTTTATCAATTGTGGTTAGAATTGTTTCCAACTTTGCCACTTATTTAGACAGGAATGAAAATAATTATTAAATTCCTGTGAAAGCAATAATGCAAGACAGTGAAAACTTTGTTATTTGAGTTTGAGTTTATCACTATAAACTATCAAAACACAAATAATCATATCGGGCTAAGTACGTGAGCGACTAGTATCACATCACAAAGTAGAGTTTTAATTCATTAAAGTTTGTGCTTGAAGGTGAAGAAGTCCTTGATGAAAGGTTAAATTAAATGAAAGGTAATGAAAGATAAGCGTAAAGAAAAAGCGTTGTGCAAAAATCCACATCGCTAAAAATTGGTTATCTATTGAATAAAGGATAGTGTAAGATTGAATTTATTTTGAAAGTATAATCATCTAAATTAATGGTTGCATCGAAATAGATAGTTTTCAATATTTCAATAAATCCGGCTTTATTCATTTTAAATAATGTACGTTTCAAAAATATAATTTTTCTGATGGGCCCTATGAGCTATACTAAGGCGTAGAAGGGCCAAGAACAATGTATTCTTTAAAACAATTGGATTTGCCACTTTGATGTGACACGTGTCACTTCGTATTACGAAGACGTAGAAGGGCCAACAACAATATATCCTTTGAAACAATGTGGAATTGCCACTTTGAAGTGACAATTGCCACTTCGAAGTGACACGTGTCACTTGAAAGAGGCAATTCCAACTGTTTTAAAAAACATGATTAGCACCAGAATTCGAAGTAACAAACTTCCTTCCTTCTCTGATTCAATGTTCAAATTTGTTCGTGAAGGTCAGTTGATTATGTCAGGTAATTGATCAAGTTTTTGATTTGAGAAAAACTCTTGAACGCTGATTTTGGACATGTACTGTTTTCGAACCCACCGATTCAATTGTTGTTGGCCCTTCTACGCCTTCGTATACTATACCTTGCGTAGCTCATAGCGAGTAATTGAAAGTAGGGTTAGGTTGAATAATATTCACAACAGAATTTCGCCGGCGAGTGTGAGCTCAGCCAAACAAAGCTAGAGCATTAGCGGAAGTGGGGATAGGTCGCAGCAACAGGTATCACGCCATCCGTCGGCCAAATGAACGAACCGCACAATGGCGTGATCCCAGCCAACTTGCCTCCGATCCTCAACTGTCACGGTCTAGGCCGATGCGATGCGATCGGCATAAACATTGGATCGGAACACGTGGGTCCGCAGTGGTTTCCCAAGCCGGCTAGTTTGCAACGTGCGTATATATTCACTATCCCGACGGAATTCCAGTCCAGTCCAGTCAGGAATTCGCTACGATCGGTGGTACAACATTACGATTGTACTGTGAAATAGTTCGGTTTTTTTTTTGTCGCGGTTAATTTTTGAGTACGGTCTGGCTTCGCTTCAGTGAACTATTTCTGGATACTCATCTCAGTGCTGTAGGTGTTCTAAGTTGCTGAGTTACACAGGTAAGTCGAGTACTGTTGTAGAATTTTTTTTTATTTTCAACTGAGCCAGCTCCCAGAGTTAGCTTCATTTTTTCTTCTGACGCTATTTCGAAATTAAATGAAACTATTGCAAATGAAATTTAATGAGGCGATGAAAAGTATATCCAAATTACCATTTTTGGAACCCGTTGCAAGTCTCTATAAGCCTTAGAAAATTCCTTGAAATTGAGTCTCTTTACAAAGCAAAAATATGTATATGTTTATTCATTCAGTGAAAGATGGTTACAAATACTTCAAAACAACATTTACGTAATGCAAAAGCCTTCATAATTATAGAACTTGACATTGTAATGGACTTCAAAATTTTGGAAGAATATGAATGAATATTATATATATTTCGCTTTCGGATTCACTCAAAAAATCGATAAATTCAAGCATTTGAAACTATATTTTCCGAGATAATTTCATGCTTGATCATATTCACCATGTCATAAATACGTTTTTTTTCTTCTCCTGTTTGTTTTGTAACAACTATACATTATGTTTTTGATATTTTAAGCACTAGCCTGCATACAGTAAATGCTAAAATAATAATACCCGACCAGATTGTTCAATGTGATTGAAGGAATTGAAATAACATTTAATGATAAATCGAGGATTCTGCTTTTGTCATGAGGGCAGATGTCTCATTATCCTAAAATGCCCAGGGCCTCCAATAAGTCGAAGACGGCCCTGCTGAGAGGATTTCAAACAAGGCATGTGTAGACCTTTATGATACAGGGTCGCCCAATGAATACGAAACAAGCGATGCATTTTCAAGGAACTGACCTTAAAAGAAATGATTCTTTATGTAATGTTGGATAGGACAAGATCGAAAAAAACACATAAGGCACTTCTTAGATGAACATCGTTTCAATTACAAAATGAGAAATAGTGATGGAAGAGAAAAAAGCGTTACTTTCCATCACTAGCCGATTATTTTCATGAACGTGTTTTCTCGAGAACTACTGCATTGAATTTCAAAAACAAGGAAGCGTCGGTAAGAGATTTCGATTACCTTCAAAATGATGTATCACTTGACCCCTTATCCCTTTTGAGATTCAAGGGTTTGAAGTGAAATAGTTGAAAACATGCGCAAAATATTTCCCCCTCGAAATAAAAATCGACCGGTTTGAGCGTTATTTTATTCTGAGAACGATAACTATATTAAATCGGCCTTGTTTCGTTTTCATTGGGCCACCCAGTACAGTTTGAACTATTTCTGGATACACTGCTCAGTCCTGCAGGTGCGCTAGAAAGGTATTGCACAGGTATAAGTTCAGATTGTGAGTTCGTCTTAGGTACAGTTGGGTTTCAGAACAAAGAACCAAAACTGACGGAATATAAATTGACAACACAGTTTTTCCTCGAGTTTTGCAGAGTGACAATCTATCTACCATATGTCCAAAATTAGATTTCACAGAAACTATGAGAAATAGAGACTCGGCAAAGTTGTAAAAAATTTAATGATGAAATTTATCCCGCTAATTGGAATTTTAAATATTTTTGATGAGTTTTTTTCAGTTGACTTCGCTTCAGAATGTCAAATTTCTTCTGTATTTTAAATCTAATAATCGCTGTGAAAATTCAGAATTTAACAATCTTCGATAGAGTTTTCGTTATTGAATTATTTAAAAAAAAAGAATTTCTGGATTTTCAATTTAATTTTTTCCTGGGCGTTGGTAATGAAGTAAGGACAAAACTGAAAAAAAAAATCATCTTCACGTCAACTTTTCATGCTTATTGATTTGGCATATCTCGAAAACGATCGTAGTTCCCCCAAATTTTTTTGACAAATTCAAATTCAGCATCGAATTTAAGCCACACTGTGAGATCAACAGTATCAAGAGCTCAAATGAAGAAACTTCGAATTGATCCATATTATTTCTAGATTTCACTTTGACTATGCAGCATATTTTGAAATTCAACTTAAATATTTCTCCATCTTGATCTAAATCACGAAGATGGTCAATAGTTTCATACAGGGTGATAATGAATTCAAGTGCGAAAACATTCGGAGGATGATTTTTGTTGAAAATCAACGTTTTGCAAATAAAAATCATCTTTTCACAATATTCCTTCTGTTCTCTGAATAATAGTTTTGAAGCGGGTCCCAGCTGGATAAATTCGCAGCAATCATCTACTAAAGACTTGATCATACGCAAGTATAATCGAATTCAATTCACCCACGACGACAACAAACATCATTAACAATATTATCACAACAATCCTAATGTAAATGTTCGACATGATCACTGCGTTAAACCAGACATTCTATTCTATCTATGACTTAATCTACACTACGCAACAAGGCTGAAACAACTTTTCCCTTGCAAATCGTTCTGAATTCGCTCGATCACCTTTTTTTTTTTATTGGCCAGCTTGATAGAAGATGAAAGAAGATGATAGTCGAGGTCGGCAGATTTATTGCTCTGATAACTCTGAATGGTTCGTTTTAGGCAGGCGAAGAATTTGAGCTAGATTTTTTGCGAGACTTTTTGTGTGTCAAATTCGTCCATACGGTACATTTTAGCAGAGTATGAATTTGACAACGAAAATATGTGCAATCAAACATCAGTTCAATTGTTGAGGGTTTGTTGTTTGTGGTGAGTGGAAAATTAAATATTCAATTGATTCTTTTGAGCTACCCGGTATAATCCGGTTCATATTGTAGTAACATATCGTGTTGGTGAAGCCGCTCGAACAGGAAAAATTGCATATTCGAAATTCGCAAGAGTGGAAATAGATTACTGATTTATTATCACGTTCTCTAATTTTTCATTCTTCTTTTGTTGGAAAAAAATAACGGCTCACTATAACTTTACATCCACCCAGCAGAATCAAAATCGATCAAAATACAGTAAATGCATTTTTTCAAATTTTATCTATGCCATGATTCATTGATCTTCCATTACTAATTCATTACCAAACGCAAAAATTTTACCTTTCGAAACTCAAATACCAAAGTTCTTGGAAATTTCTCCGGTACATAATTTATTACCATCATTAATTCATTATAACATTCACGAATTATACTTCAACTAGCTTCACATCGATCTTGCAGAACCAGAGTACAGAAAATTTCTTTAAAATTCGAATTATGTCATGAATTATCACTGTCTCAATTCAAATTGAACCAGAAAATTGCTCCTTTTATTTGTAGGAAGAAATCACGTAGCTTCTTTTTTTTCGATTTTGCTAGTTTTTTATCAAATGACGACCAGAACATTCGCAAATATGGTAGTTAATTGGTAATTAATTAGTAATTGATTGTGCACTGGAAGATATTTTCTAAAAACTTGTGATTTAAGTATTGGTTCTGCTGAGTTGACATCAAATAAGAGGAAAAATTGTACAAATTTATGTTAAAATCGGAGGTGAATTAGTAATAAATGAGAACTATGGTATTGCATAATTCAAATTCGATCAAAAGCATCTTGCTAGATCCATATAAAGCTAACAGATTATTTTTTTTTTTCATTAAATGAAGGAATATAAATTGCCACTAATTCGAATTTTGAATATGCAATTTGTTCTGCTAACTTCATTGGGATTTATGGGCTTAGTTGAACCCAGCCGATATACACGTGTTATTTTTTCTATTCCAGATAGCTTCATTTCTTCTATGCTCGATATCATCATCAGATAATAAACACTGAACACAATTTTCGTTGACTTGATAACCTGACAATACAGCTCATTCATCATCTGCAATAACCTTCGATCATTAAAAGGTAATAACATTGCCATCACTGTTAAAATGATTCTCACTAATGATAAAGGTACTTCTGATAAGGTTTTTAGTCAGTCTGAAAAAATTTATTGTTTTTCGTTTGTGTGTAATATTCAATGATGTTTTCTCCGATAACGTAGACTGTTTCCCAAACAATTCCTTTGAAAAATATAATCACCAGCCATATTGCTCACAATGAATTTCATTATCAAAATTACAAGGTCGCTTGAAGGTTACATTCATCTAACTGATTTTTTTTTTCATTTCATAAACAGCGTATTGAGTTAGACTTCAGAAAATGCTTGTGTACAGTACCGTATCTGAAACCTCATCCAAGATGAGTTTTTAAATGAATTTCTTTCGAGAAAAAAAACAAATTCACTTTTAAATACCGTCTGTAAGTTCTTCGAGGAGGTGATACATTCATTTTTCAGCTTTTAATGGGATTTTTTCTCCTCGTTTCTAAAAAATAGAGTAGAAGTTATTGAAAATTATTGCAATATATTTGTAGTAAGGACAGATTTAGGATCTGTCCCAAAATGTCACTGCGCTTGAAATTAAACCTTTAGATACCTAAAAGAGAAATTCTCTATTGGTCAGTGACACCTTGTTTTTGAAAAAAATTTGGAAATACAAGTATGTTTGATAAGAATAAAACCTCTACTTATCTTGGTGGACGTTTCGGGAACGAATCTGCTCCCGTTCTCAACACAATTGAAATATTTTTCTCTTCGTAAAATTTTTTCAATGTTTTCGATTTCGACACTGAAAAGTGACATTTTGGGACAGATCCTAAATCTGTCCTTACTACAAATATATTGCAATAATTTTTAATAACTTCTACTCTATTTTTTAGAAACGAGGAGAGAAAATCCCATTAAAAGCTGAAAAATGAAATTCACTTTTAGATACTTTCAATGCAGTCTTCTGAACTGAAACAATGACATTGCTTCTTGTTCAGTTGATATAGAGAGAACTTGGCATTCACTTTTCAAAACTGAAATCTGTCCTTACTACAAATATATTGAAATAATTATTATAATGTCTATTTTTATTTTCTAGAAACGAAGTGAGACACTCCAAAAAATGTAGAAAAAATCACTTTCAAATCTTTAATATCCACGGATCTTCTTGTTCTTCTGAAGTTATTGAAAAATAGCTAGTCAGTCTTGGAGTTAATTTGCAATTATAACCATGGCTGAAATATTGAAATCAATTGATATAGATTCATTGGGGCACATATACTGAATATTTCCATTTAGTCAGAGAATTATGCTAATTTTGGTACCTTCGCATCGATATCTGATCCCACTGCCAATACATTGGCATAAAATGCAAATCTGGAAAGTGATTGGAAAATATACTATCACAACGTACTTGAGAATATGGTTCGAAAAATCATGACCATCTGGAAACAGCATTTATCGCAAGTTTTCCACTTTATATTCATGAAGAATCGTTCTGAATTATTTCATAATCGTTCTGTTGCTTGGCAACAATGTCGTGAAAAACAAATCAGCGACGTCGTAATATAGTATCACTCATGAAAATTTGGAATTAGCAATTCCAAAATTTAGGTTAGGTATCGCACTGGAGCATGGCTATAACCTCAATGTCACTATCGAAATAAAAACGGAATAAAAATCGCTCGGTTCTTATCTCATTCAAATTGGATCTCATTATCTTATTATTCAAGATATACATACGTACGTATATCTAGCCAGTATTTAGTCTCGAATGGAGGTATCAATTTGATGCATATGAAATTATTTTCAAAATAAAATCGACTTCACTGCCTTGATATACAAATAACGATTTGTTCACAGTCGAAGAATTTTGCAGTTGATTTTTTTATCTTCTCAAATGATGAGATAGCGCTTGTAAAGCAAATTGTGGGACATCCTTTATAGTCAAAATGATTGTTCAAAAAGTGCGTTCATCTAATTGTATGTCGGTCTGGAAGATACAAGAATAATGAAAGCGAATTACATTTATTGGAATTTATCGCACAAAGTATTCATGGAAGTATATCAAACAATTTGTGTTTCACAGTAAAAACAAGCATAATAATATATCGTGAACTCCAACTTTACGAGGCCAGGCGAAGTTTTTCAAACATTTCATAACTGTATTCATGAAAGAGATTACGGAGTTTCAGTTTGTCCAACTTCATTGGGTCAATAATGTTTAATGATACAATTGAAAAATACGTTTTTCCATCATAAACCTGAGAGATCGCCATTATTCTGTATTCTGCATTTCTGTACGAACTAGCAAGGAGTTGTCAACTGTCAGAAACGAAGTTCTCATTTTGTTGTTCTAATTCGAAGTCGTAGAAAAAGTATAGTGCGTTACACGGCTATAAACTCCTCCAGATACTCGTCATTCAAGCCACTCCCTACTAAATTGACGTTTATGAAACTCGTTACATAAATTACTTTGATTCACAGTTCTTTGTGTAACATTGTGAATGAAAATCAGACTGTCCTGCGTCAATGATTCGCTCATTTACAAGTTGATCATGCACTTCCATACGAATTTTTTCGTTCCCGTGACATGAATCGAATCTTTCTCGAACTGCAAACTATTCCTGACGCGTATGTAAATTTGGAATAGATGATATGAATTATTGATGGATTCCATACGACTCATATTATATTGGCAACTACATGATGAAAAAGAAGTGATTGGAATAGGTTTCTACGCCAATGTGTCCGGAATTTAGAAGGAGAACTGAGACAACTAAAAAAGAACACTCAAAGAATCTGCTTGTGTTCCTCCGAACGGATACTTCTTAAAACTGAATGAGAAAATGGTAAATCCAAGATCAATTTGGGCTTGCAAAGATTCGTTCCCAAACGTCCTCCCAAGATTCGTATAGGTTTTGATATACTCTGGGAATATTCCTTATATTCAAAATGAAAATCATCTTTCGAAAAAGGGTGTTACTGACCACATAAAGAATTTTTCTTTTTGGTATCTAGAGGTTTAATTTCAAGCGCAGTGACATTTTGGGGCAGATCACGAACTCTTGTCCTTGCTAAAAATATATTAGAATAATTATTATAATTTCTATTTTCATTTTTAGAAACGAGGAAAGAAAATCCCAGGATCTCAGGATGAAATCAAAAAAGAGATGAATGTAAATTCTCCATGATATTACGATATAACCTAAACGTCGATCAAACATTCTCAATTTGATGATAAATACGAGTACCTAAATCCTACCAATTCGGACTTCAAACAAACTAACAAATTGATTTGAACTACCATTCGATCTCACTTTACCGATCGTAAAATAGTTTATATTCGACTTTCTACAAAGTGGCCCACACTTTTGACTCAAAAATGCACCTTCAGATTCTGAATACAGAATTTCATGACGATTTCTTGTTCTCTAGTTGTTGAAATTCATGCCAGCATATACAGGGTGTTACAGAACTATGGGATCAAACTCCTAGGTGTTCTTCAGTGGAACAGTAGAAAACATTTGAGTAGTGGGTCCCATGTCCGGAAAAGTGTCATTACGGCCCTAAGACCTCTTTAAAATTCAGAAAGACGATGAATTGCCTCAAGAATTGTTCAAAATGTCTTCCTCCAACTTGAATACACCGATTTAAACGTGGCACATGATTTCGGCGGAGTTGACTGAAAATTTGATCCTCGTTTTGAATGATTTCAAATGCTGCTGTAATTCGTCTAATTAAGTCTTGCTCGGTTTCTACTGGAGTTCCGTAGAAAAAATCTAGCGAAGTCAAATCGGGTGACCTAGGAGGCAATCTAACCGATGCTCAAACTGCTGATTTTTTCCTGTGTAAAGTCTTTGGTCTACGAAGTTTGATCCCATAGTTCTATTTATAGTTACTTATACATAAAAATAATTGTAGCAAAGCGTTTTACAACCGGTTGTGATCGTACATAGTACTGGAATATCTTACCGATTGCGCCAAATCAGATATTAATGAAATTTTTAAAAACCATATATTTTGAGACTCCGAAATATCCTTGAGGCGTTTCATATCTGAAGACTATTTCTGAATGTAAAAACGAATGAAATGTTGAATCATATGAAAGGCACATAAAACATCGTCATGTTTTGTCTAGTCACATTTTTCATTGTCAGTATTAGTAGTCATATTATTGCTCGTGTCTGCGATATGAACATTTGTTTGTATGGATAAAAATATTTGCTTGTGCACATAATCAAATTATCGCAAAAGTTTGATCGGCATGCAATTTTTGATGCACATCATTCTTCGATCGAATATATTCGATTATAAAACTTACATTCACTCTGTCCTTAATGAATCTTGATCATTCGATACCCTGTATATCGATGTCGCAATATTTATCTTGATTTATTTGGATTGTAACTTTATTATCAAAGGCACATAAATGAAATTACCGATTTGTTTACCAGTAGTAAAATTTTTAATGTGGAAACATTGATACGTCAGTTGAAAATTTTGAAAAGCATGTTAACTTTGGAACAATGTCCTCTTGAATAAATCACGTACAGGGCGATACCCGAGGCGACTCCATTATGCTTATTCATAGTTATACCCTTTTTTATGAAAAATATTTTTATTTTTGAATTCTCGAGAAAACTATTTCAAAAATATATTTTTAGGGACTGTTTTTCCATTAATTCCACTGATTATTCTCCAATCCTATTACATATTCTTCAAGCATTTCATGATATACAGGGCGTAGCAGGGCCCAATGAACATATTGTGAATTTTGAAATGTGTTCATCTTTGAGGTGAGATAATTTTTTGTTCATGTATCGAAGCATTTTTTTCTGATATACCAAATTATTTGCCTGAAACATGCACCCACAATCGTGATATAATTATGGTCATTGTTTGTTAGGGAAAAATATACAAGTCGATAGAATTATGGGATAATACGAAGTAAAGAGCGGAACTGAATATTCCATAAACGAATGTAAATGAAATTTGTTCGATTGTCTATTGTCATTATAAGAACATGACGATCATTATGTATTTCGCAATTCTTTTATATATATATATATATATATATATGTAGATATGTCGAAGCAATAATTTCATTCACCTTAACCTTGATACTGACTGGCACTGAATAATGATCAATCTCATGATCTGCATTACATATTCGTTTTGCAATTAGTTTATTCATTTGGGTGTGTCTTTTTTATCTCATCTCCAAATGTTTAACGCACTTAGGAGCGAGAATACTCCGTTATCGAGACGAATTCATCAATTTCTATCTCAGATTCGTTTTCTACGGGTCCGAATTAGTGGTTGTGAATTTTTTCAGATATTTTAACTGATAAATAAGAATTTCGGAATTTTCGAGCTTCGATTATCCGATAAATATGTACCTTGGTCTTTCTGACACAAACGAAATTTCGCATTTTCGGAACGAATCGTTTGAAACTCCGTGATCTAGATGAAATTCGAACGAGGAATCGATCTGTGGGTCGATCGAATCTATAAGACTGACCGTTCCAGAGATACAGAGCGTCAAAGTGAAAATAGTGCGATTTTTTGCGAAAAACGCAATTAGGAGCGAGATTACTCTGTTATTGAGACGAATTCATCTATTTCGATCGCAGATTCGTTTTCTACGGGTAGAAATCAGTGTTTGTGAATTTTTTCAGATTTTTAAACAGATAAATGGAAATTTCGAAATTTCCAAGCTACGATTATCCGGTAAATATGTACCTTGGACTTTCTGACCTAAACGAAATTCCGCATTTCCAGAACGAATTGTTTGAAACTTTGTGATCTGGATGAAAATCGAACGAGGAATCGATCTGTGGGTCGATCGAATCTAAAAGACTGACCGTTCCAGAGATATAGAGCGTCAAAGTGAAAATAGTGCGATTTTTTGCGAAAAACGCACTTAGGAGCGAGATTACTCCGTTATTGAGACGAATTCATCTATTTCGATCGCAGATTCGTTTTCTACGGGTCGGAATCAGTGGTGGTGAATTTTTTCAGATTTTTAAACCCATAAATAGAAATTTCGAAATTTCCAAGCTACGATTATCCGGTAAATATGTACCTTGGACTTTCTGACCTAAACGAAATTCCGCATTTCCAGAACGAATTGTTTGAAACTTTGTGATCTGGATGAAAATCGAACGAGGAATCGATCTGTGGGTCGATCGAATCTAAAAGACTGACCGTTCCAGAGATATAGAGCGTCAAAGTGAAAATAGTGCGATTTTTTGCGAAAAACGCACTTAGGAGCGAGATTACTCCGTTATTGAGACGAATTCATCTATTTCGATCGCAGATTCGTTTTCTACGGGTCGGAATCAGTGGTGGTGAATTTTTTCAGATTTTTAAACCCATAAATAGAAATTTCGAAATTTCCAAGCTACGATTATCCGATAAATATGTACCTTGGACTTTCTGACCTGAACGAAATTCCGCATTTCCAGAACGAATTGTTTGAAACTTTGTGATCTGGATGAAAATCGAACGAGGAATCGATCTGTGGGTCGATCGAATCTAAAAGACTGACCGTTCCAGAGATATAGAGCGTCAAAGTGAAAATAGTGCGATTTTTTGCGAAAAACGCACTTAGGAGCGAGATTACTCCGTTATTGAGACGAATTTATCTATTTCGATCACAGATTCGTTCTCTACGGATCGAAATCAGTGGTAGTGAATTTTTTCAGATTTTTAAATCAATAAATAGAAATTTCGAAATTTCCAAGCTACGATTATCCGATAAATATGTACCTTGGACTTTCTGACATAAACGAAATTTTGCATTTTCAGATCGAATCGTTTGAAATTGTGTGATCTAGATCAAAATCGAACGAGGAATCGATCTGTGGGTCGATCGAATCTAAAAGACTGACCGTTCCAGAGATATAGAGCGTCAAAGTGAAAATAGTGCGATTTTTTGCGAAAAACGCACTTAGGAGCGAGATTACTCCGTTATTGAGACGAATTCATCTATTTCGATCGCAGATTCGTTTTCTACGGGTCGGAATCAGTGGTAGTGAATTTTTTCAGATTTTTAAACCCATAAATAGAAATTTCGAAATTTCCAAGCTACGATTATCCGATAAATATGTACCTTGGACTTTCTGACATAAACGAAATTTTGCATTTTCAGATCGAATCGTTTGAAATTGTGTGATCTAGATCAAAATCGAACGAGGAATCGATCTGTGGGTCGATCGAATCTAAAAGACTGACCGTTCCAGAGATATAGAGCGTCAAAGTGAAAATAGTGCGATTTTTTGCGAAAAACGCACTTAGGAGCGAGATTACTCCGTTATTGAGACGAATTCATCTATTTCGATCGCAGATTCGTTTTCTACGGGTCGGAATCAGTGGTAGTGAATTTTTTCAGATTTTTAAACCCATAAATAGAAATTTCGAAATTTCCAAGCTACGATTATCCGATAAATATGTACCTTGGACTTTCTGACATAAACGAAATTTTGCATTTTCAGATCGAATCGTTTGAAATTGTGTGATCTAGATCAAAATCGAACGAGGAATCGATCTGTGGGTCGATCGAATCTAAAAGACTGACCGTTCCAGAGATATAGAGCGTCAAAGTGAAAATAGTGCGATTTTTTGCGAAAAACGCACTTAGGAGCGAGATTACTCCGTTATTGAGACGAATTCATCTATTTCGATCGCAGATTCGTTTTCTACGGGTCGGAATCAGTGGTAGTGAATTTTTTCAGATTTTTAAACCCATAAATAGAAATTTCGAAATTTCCAAGCTACGATTATCCGATAAATATGTACCTTGGACTTTCTGACATAAACGAAATTTTGCATTTTCAGATCGAATCGTTTGAAATTGTGTGATCTAGATCAAAATCGAACGAGGAATCGATCTGTGGGTCGATCGAATCTAAAAGACTGACCGTTCCAGAGATATAGAGCGTCAAAGTGAAAATAGTGCGATTTTTTGCGAAAAACGCACTTAGGAGCGAGATTACTCCGTTATTGAGACGAATTCATCTATTTCGATCGCAGATTCGTTTTCTACGGGTCGGAATCAGTGGTAGTGAATTTTTTCAGATATTTTAACTGATAAATAAGAATTTCGGAATTTTCGAACTTCGATTATCCGATAAATATGTACCTTGGACATTCTGACATGAACGAAAATTTGCATTTTCAGATCGAATCGTTTGAAATTGTGTGATCTAGATCAAAATCGAACGAGGAATCGATCTGTGGGTCGATCGAGTCTCTAAGACCAACCGTTCCGGAGATATAGAGCATCAAAGTGAAAATAGTGCGATTTTTTGCGAAAAACGCACTTAGGAGCGAGATTACTTCGTTATTGGGACGAATTCTTACATTTCGATCGCAGATTCGTTTTTTACGGGCCCGAATTAGTGGTTGTACTTTTTTTTCAGATTTCCAAACCGATAAAATTTCGAAATTTCCAAGTTATTATTATCCGAATATTCTGACATAAACGACATTTCTGATTTTTCCGATCGAATAAAAAATCTGAGAGCCGGTTAAATTTCCACATGGAAAAATTCATTCCTCCCAAATTCCATAACTGTGTTTCACTCAAAGTCAATGTTGAGTTCTCCTCAACCAGCACCACTTCCACGAGACACGTTGTGCCAAATCTTCACCTTCTGGTAGCCATTTTCCATTGGTACGACTTCCATCCGAATCGGTTCGCTAGAATCACAACCCCCACCCCCCGGGGGGTGTGCGGGCGAAGCGACCTTGGCGTCACGTGACCTTATCCGTCGCGACGCCTCGTCAGTCGATATCCAGCGTCGTCGGAGAGAGAATGCGTCTCGGATGGGTGGATCAAACAGGTCGGTTCTCGATGTCTGTAGCCCGTTTCTATGTTCCTTGTTCGATGTTCTTTAGTTTGCTTGTTGTTACGAAAGTACCTAACCTAACCTAACCTAAAAATCGGTCTGGTTGGATTAGAGTCACTGTGTTGATGGGACAATGAAGGGTTATCAGAGGAATCTACTACTGTTGACTGTCCTTTAACTTAGTTCAGTGTCTTACTCAATGAGGGCGCAGCACACCTCTGCAAATCACAGTAGCTTCACATACTATTAGACAGTGGCGACAATTGACTTATCATTTGCCTCCTAATGGCTGCTGTGCGAAACTAAAGAATGCTCCAATATTTGAAAACCAATTTTTTGCTCCATTGAAACAACTGATGCGATATTGAACATGGTCACATGCACACGATTATTTTTGGGTTGAGAATACGACTAGAAAAATTTGGTACCACTTGACTTATACTGGGTGGCCCAATGAAAACGAAACGAGGCCGATTTGGCATAGTTATGCCAAATCTCGAACTGATCGATTTTTATTTCGAGGAAGAAATATTTTGCGCATGTTTTCAACTTTTTCACTTCGAACCCCTCGGAGGGGTGAGCTCCAACCCTTGAATCTCAAATGGGATAAGGGGTCAAGTGATTGAAGGTAATCGAAATCTCTTACCAACGCTTCCTCGTTTTCGGAATTCAATGCGGTAGTTCTCGAGAAAACACGTTTATGAAAAAAATCGGCTAGTGATGGAAAGTAACGCTTTTCTCCCCTTTTATCACTATTTCTCATTTCGTAGTTAGAACGATGTTCATCTTAGAAGTGCCTCATGTGTTTTTTAAATCCTGTCCTATCCTAACATTACATAAAGAATCATTTATTATAACGTCAGTTCCTTAATCTCTCATTAAAATGCATACCTTGTTTCGTTTTCATTGGGCCACCCTGTAAATAAAATGATACAAAATGACTTATTTGATGAAGAAAGTTCAATAATACAGAAAAAACACGATATATTTGAATGATCAATCACAAGAAGTTCAATTTAAATTCAATGTATGCTTTTGGGAAATTTGCCTCCTGATGACGTCAGCCAATCAAAACGCTGACAATGCATTGGCGCCACTGTCTTGTGTTAAGCCACTGTACTGTGAACTTCAAATGAAATCGGTTAAAGTCTCATTCAGATGTCATTGAAAATCAAATTTTCATCATATTTTGATTCAAAAAATCTGACCTCGAAGTTTCGTGTAACATTGATGAAACACCCTGTATTGGATATCCTTCGGGGATCCGTCGAACCGGTATTGTTCATCAGAAGTGTGAGAAAATAGTTCAAAAATACATTGTTTTTGTTGCCGAGAACTACAAGGTGAACATTTCCGATAATATCAAGTGTCTATCGTTGTGTCACTTTGGGCTTTCATTGGCATGTGAAAAAGATGTTAATCTTGTCTCATTCGGACCACCCAAATTTGGCCCCAATTCGCATTTCAAGGGCTTCGCCAATCGATACATTCCTAGTTCTTATTTTATTACAAGCGCGGAGAATCACAAGAAATCCAACCATTTTCCATGGAATAAGCTAACTGAACTTGTGTATCATTCAATTATTTATCACTCTCACGAAGTTGTGAAATTTCTATCCATTTTGAGGAAACTATCACAAGGCATTTTTCCCCATAACATAAAAGTTCTCGACAGAGTTCGACAGGTCTCAGGCCTGAAACTTCAGGAGTGACGAAAATAGAAGAGTTCCCCCACTTTTCTATGAATATTCCTATGGATAGAATCCGAGATAGATTCTGAGTAGATCAAGATCGAGTTGCCTCGTAGAGAGACAAGTTTTTTGAAGCAGTTCTAGCAATGGACCTCACATGATCGTACCATGAAAGAGCATGGGTAAGAATAGGAAGGAATCTGTCCTGGATTTTTTATCATCAAAATAAAACGTTTCAGCACACAAGGAATCGAAGTCAAACTCGAACAGGTTGTGATGGATTTTGCGATGGCAATCACTTTTTATCGCGATTTTACTCAATCTTTGCTTATCGATCGACATTTCCTGATATCAAGTCTATATTTATGAGGTCGACAAACTCGATTCATTTAGTTAAACAGTGGCGTGAGCTCACGTACAGGGTTTTCCAATATAGGAAAATCTTTCTTGAATCAAAAATGCCGCAAAATTCGAAATCGGACAAAAAAGTGAAATATGAAAAATCGTTAGGAAGCTTCAGATGAAAAGTTCCTGAATGAAAATGAGAAAGCAACTAGCCGTAGCTGATGGTTTTTAAAAAAAAAAAAATATTCACTTCAACACGAACACTGTTCTAAGTGTAACTCACACTTAACACAAAACTCATTTTATTATTCCGAAAAAATTCATCGGATAAATTTTTGCAACCGTGAAAATGATGAACACTTTTAATAATTTTCATGACATTTTGGTAATTCGTATCCATGTTTTAGTATTTTTTTTTGTGAAATCCCTACACTTCAAGTTATTTAAATACAAATTTCGTCAAAACCGTGAGACTGATCGAATTCCATCATAAGCACCTTTTTTGTAGAAAAACAGTTGGGCAATCAAAATTTCATACTCGAATCCCTTTTTTCCATTGGCGTAGAAATGTTAGATGCCTATCTACTGAAAAAATCAGGTTCTACGCCCATGGAATGATACTCATCATGGTTAGGGCATGAGTTGTATTGCCCCAAATTTGAGTAAAACCTCGAATTGATTTGAAAATTGTAACTTCAGAAATTTCTAGCGTCTAAACTCAGCAACTTTCTACTAAGGTGAGTTTGCTTGAACCGCATTATTTTTGTCTGACGAAGTATGTAGGCTTTTGTAAATGCTCTTTAGGGACACCCTGATAATCTATAATTATTATAATAGTTAATAAAATTGTATTATACCACGATGTTCCTCGAACATTATAGGTTTCCCTTTCGTGTTGTCGACCGATAAATTAACTCCTGTATAAAATGTGTCATTTGAAGACGACTGTTTTGTCATTTTGACAGCGATAAAAAAAGTGCATCGTTTTTTATCACCGATAAAAACGTCTGTTCCTCTTAAGCGTCCACATCTAGTATGCTTACGTCACTTTAATGTCTGCCCTGTCAGTTGTTTGATCTTTTCTTTCAAGGATAAATTTCTTTTGAACTCAAAATTTTTCCATCAGTAATTTCGCTCGAAAAACTGACATTTGACAAAATCACTCGACATTCGGTCTCGCGATTTTGTCATGTCAGTTTTTCTCGTAAAATTACTGATTGGCAAAATTATTTCGTTACAAAAAGAAATCTATCCGATAAAAAAAAGCTCTTGTGTTTTTACTGTTGATAAAAAAATAATTGGATTATTTTTTCTTTTCCTTCTACAGCCCCTCCAGCACAGACATGGCGCCCAACGTTTCGATGCCGACGGGCGTCCTCCACGAGCACGACGACGAAGTGCCTGCCAAATTCATACCCCCCGAAGTGGTGAAGCCCGGCGAGCGCAAGCTCCAGCTCGTCTGGAGGAACATCGTGCTCTTCGTCTATCTCCACGTCGTGGCAATCTACGGATTCTACCTCATGTTCACTTCCGCCAAATTAGCCACTTCCATCTACGGTGAGAATTTTGTTTTTCGGGCACAGCCCTCTCTACCACGAGCCAGGGAGACTGTTGACTTGGCAACGATGACGTGGTTGTTCGGATGAAATTGTCGCTGGATTGAAAGAACGTTGTCGCTTCGAGGAATTAACGCCTAGAAGTTTCATTTGCTGTCATGAGATCAGTAATTTGAGGAAGAAACATGACGACGGACTCGAAATCATTTATATCATGCGTGAAATTGAGAGAAAAATCAACTTAAAAAAAAAATTCTTACACTCTGAATCGTACTTCCATCTACGGTGAGAATTTTGTTTTTCGGGCACAGCCCTCTCTACCACGAGCCAGGGAGACTGTTGACTTGGCAACGATGACGTGGTTGTTCGGATGAAATTGTCGCTGGATTGAAAGAAAGAATCAGTAATTTGAAGAAGAATCATGACGACAGACTCGAAATCATTTATATCATGCGTAAAAAGAGAAAACTCTGGCTGAATTATTAGATTCCGCTTGTTGATGATTAATTGTTGTTGTTTTTCGAGGTTATATTTACACTCGGAAAAAGATATTTTGTATTTTGTGCACTCAGCTTGACATTTCATAATTATACAGCGTTTACGGAAAACAGCGGTTCACAAAACATTAAATTTCGATGCAGCGAAATTATATTTAAAAAAAATTAGGAAATTACTACATTGAATTAAATAATAACTATTTACGTAAACAAATTAACAAACCCTAATGTTGTGCGTCCCTGTGACGTTGTGAGGGTTAATTAATTTATAATTTCAATCATTAATTAGCGATTTCGATTAGAGTTTATTCCCACTCAAATCCAGGTTTTGATACGATTCAACAAAAACTTGTTGAGAAAAGGGGAGGCTTGAAAATCACGTAATATTAGTGCACTTTGGGTTTCATCTAGATTTCACGAAACTCATTAAGAATTTTTGTATCGGACAACTATCAAAAGGAATACATAGAAACACTCTATTTTGTCAGGTCATTATCATCACGTGACTTTGAAATGTCCGACTTATGATATGTCAAATATTCTTAATTGTATATCCATTTCTGAAGATTTTTTTGTGATTTTCTTTCCTCGTTTCTCGAAATGAAAATAGAAATTTCATTACAGAGAAAATACCAAAAATATTTAAAAATTAATTTAATATGTTGGTGGATGTCAAAAATTATCTGCTTCGAAACAGGGTTAGTTGACCACGTGTCAGTCAATTGGGCTTTTACATTGGTTAACCAATTTCGCTAATTTTTCGGAAATGAAATACATGATATACCGTGAAAATGGACGATTCTGGTTGATTCTCGCTAACATGAATGGGATAGTCAAGATTAAATATTGAATAAATATTAGCCGGTTCTTTCTTCAGTGTGTACATAAATACAGGGTAATCCAACGAAAACGGAACAAGGTATGCATTTTACTGAGAGATCAAAAACTGACATTAAAATAAATGATTCTTTATGTAATGTTGGATAGGACAGGATTTAAAAAAACACATGAGGCACTTCTTAGATGATGGAAGGGATAAAAGCGTTACTTTCCATCACTAGCCGATTATTTTCATAAACGTGTTTTCTCGAGAACCACTGCATTGAATTCCAAAAACAAGGAAGCGTTGGTAGGAGATTTCGATCACCTTCAAAATAATGTATCACTCGACCCCTTATCCCATTTGAGATTCAAGGGTTGGAGCTCACCCCTCCGAGGGGTTTGAAGTGGAAAATTTGAAAAAAGCACAAAATATTTCCCCCTGGAAATAAAAATCGACCTGCTTCCGGGGTTTTTTTTTCCGAGAAAGATAACTTGTTTCGTTTTCATTGTGCCACCAAGTATATCGAGTTAGGAAAATAATGTGTTCGCACTAATGAATCGACATATTTCGTTCTTCATCGAACTTTGGATCACCTCCAGTGGATTTCCGAGTGTCAGGGTCCTATTTTGACCCCTCCTATGAACGCCTCTGTCGAACAGCTTGTTACATACACAGCATATCTCTTATCGCCGAATGATGATGTTCACGTAACCAAATGTTGACCTAGTAGTCGTCTAAAAATACGTTGGTTGATCCAAGTTCATGCACCTAATCGCTTTTTGTCTCCGCAAGGTCGGTCGCTCCTTGAAAACCGATTTTTCGCATCGTGTTTCCAGGCTTCTATCATCATTGATATGATGCAAAAAGTCTTATCAATGCATGATTGACTGATGTCGTACTTACTCAATAGTTGCGCAAGCTTCGAAAGTATATTTCATGTTGGTGTTTATGCACAGCTGGCCCCATTTTAAAAGGAGGAGGAAGAGCTTTTGTTTTTACAAATATTTCAAGAAGAGTATCAATCGTGACAACAGAGACAATAATCACATGTTGAAAAAGGAAGCAGATACGTCCAAAGCTGAGTAGAAGCTGACAATTATTCATAAATTTGATTTCCTTGCGAATTATTTGATATCAAATTATTATGTACGTGGCTAGTTCTATTAATTTGATCATCTCGTTATTATTTTTTTTGTCCATCGAATGAAAAAATAAGAACTAGTTTTGCCTGATTTTTCACTCGGTATATTTTGTTCGATTTCGATTCCTTGAGTCATCCTTGTCATTCTGTATATTTGAGAGATCAGGCAACACTGTTGAAATGAATGAACTATGCATGCAAGATTGGTATTTTTTATTCGATGGAAAAAAAACTAACAAAGAGGGGTTTAACATCAATAAAACTAACCCTGTATGTATCATCAAATCGGATTTATTTTTTCCGAAAAAGTCATGTTTCAAAGAAAACACTTTTTTGTACAAAATTGATTTTTTTTTTAGTTAATTCAATTGATTTTGGATATTTTTCCATGAAAATCACTTCAATACAAAAGATCGTTATGACCCTATTTACGGTGCCATTAAAATCGGAATCGGATAAATGATATCACGGAAAAATTTCCTTCATATATCCAGTAAGTCATGAATATCAACTTCAATACCTTGTATTTTGAAAACAGAGCATTTATTAGCATTCGAATTGGGACACCTTGTAGTTTTTAGATGCTAATAAGGATTCAATATTTTACGTCTTTTCTAATTTGTGTTGTAAAATTGGTTATTAGTTTGTGCAAAAAATAACGTGTTGTAGTCAAAGTTTGATGTAGGTAAAGGTGAACAACAAACATTCATCCAATGTCACAATAATCAATAAATTATCAACTAATTGAGAATAAATAGAAGAATCCTATGAAGGTCAAATTTTGATCACCTTAAAACTGTAGTTCATAATGTCATTGGTTCAATTCGTTTCTCACTGTATATTGTTGAAAAATAATAAAAATGGGTAGAAACAATCTTTGGAATTGCCCCACCGATGGGTTGATATGGCAAAGTTGTTTTTCTCGCTTGATATTAATCTTCGATCATTGAACAAACTAGATAAGTAATCCACAGCCCTGGCAATACAGTTTGTTTGGAAGCAACATCTATAGTATCAATCTTTGTCTAAACGAGTATAGCAGGAGCTGATTCTCCCAGCACCAGGGCCGTGTTGTCAGAGGGGTCGAATTTATTATTAATTCATGATGAAACCAAATTGAAAATCCGTAACAATTTCAGTAGTACTTTTCAGCATTTCTTGGTGGGAAAATGAACAATGACGAGACACTGTCGCAGCTGACCTATGGGTATAATCAATATAATCTAATCAATTCAATTCAAATTCATTTTTATCCGTTCCATTTGGGAAAATGCTTCAAAATCTCGAATGATACGACAATGGTAACTCACCTATGAAATGACGTGTTTTGATCGCCGGTTCAACATTGTCTTTAACACACCTCACAACGTCTCACCATTATATCAAATCACCAAAAGAGGAAATAAACTGAGTTTCTGAGGAATTCTGAGTACACAAAACTGAACACAAGTTGAATAATATCGATAAATCAAAACGTAAATAATGACAGATACCAAACAAAGCAATAATCGACGTCGACTGTCAATATCAAATTGCGGTGTTGCAACGTTGAGCAAAAAGTATTCACGATATACCCATGCTGGTCCTCGAGCCCCCAAGAAAGTAAAATTGCTAAGTCTCAGAATAATGTAGCAATCTTCTATTGATCAGAACTGATTCATAATCGTCATGACCCAAATTAATTATTATATTTGTGCATTGAACTACATGAATTCATAAAGGACTTTAAATATTATGGACTATTCATCACTTTTTGATGATTGGATATGACAACACTGGCGAAGATTGGGTACTAATATTATGATAATTCTGGGAATTCATGTTAGCATCAGAATATTTGTTTTGTGATCCTTCTTGTGGGTTTGTTGTTCGGAGATATTAATCTTCCAATATTCGTGAATTTATTTCAGAAGAATATCTTCGAGTTCGGAATTCGTACAAATTGTTTGCAATACCAAAAATTTCCATGACCCATAATCACCTTGGTCATTTCCGCTTTCAACAGTTGAAAATTTGAACCATGGGGGGTTTCAACAACATTTGAGATCGCTCTATCAGATTTCCCAATGCTAAAACGTATTTTATGAGAATTTGAGTGCGTCATTTTGGATTCCTTTTTAATCTGAGGTCAAATCAATGCGGACATACGTCAGTCTATTCTATTCAAGCGTGTCGTAGTTAATTTCATCATCACCTGAGGTTTTTCTAGATTAAGCCGCGTCTACATATCACCAGAAAATCCTCATTCCCATCATGTTCTTGCTGAATGATGATGTTATTCATAGAACCAATTCACTGGTTCACATTTTTTCATTGTTTACATAATACACGAGTGGAATTTCCAGTTCTAATTTCGACCTCGTTATTTTTTCTTTCAGGTATCATACTGTATCAAATAGGAGGACTAGGAATCACGGCAGGAGCTCACAGACTTTGGGCACACCGATCGTACAAAGCAAAATGGCCGCTGAAACTCATGCTAACCGTTTTCAACACGTTAGCATTTGAGGTGAGTAGAAAAATTATCAATTTCTCGAAAAGGGAAAAAATTCCAGCTTTTGCTTCCTTTCTTCTCGATCTGGCAACAGCGCTTATCCAGCAAAATGGGAACTTTCGTCTGTCAAATGGGGACAGCTCAACAGGTGACGTCACTGTAGGCCACTGTCAGTTATTCTCATTCGAATCGAGTTGATATTGTGGGATTATACACTCAAATCTATTGTTTAGCGAAGTTTATTGATCCATAAGTGTGTCGAAACAAAGAGACTGTTGTTTGAATTTTAAAAATTGGTAAATAATCCTTGTTGCTTCAGCCGGTTCAACAAATTGAGTCGAGAGAGGATGTTGAAACTATGTTTGAGGTGGTTTAGCCTATTGCTATGATCATTTCATTAGTGAGTTGTTGAGAAATGTTGAACAAATTTCAAATAGACGCTAGTTCGCGCCTAGAGATAAGCGGAGGATTCCAACCAATGAAAACATCAATCGAGAGAGAGGCAACGAGCAGTGATCAGCTGACTCAAGTGGGCAACATTGCACCTTTCGTTGTGTTGCATATCCAGACGAATCTATGGCTCCCAATCGAGAGAGCATCTGGAAAAGAATATATAATATATTTGATCGTCACCTTCCCAATCTGACAGATAATTCCTAGCCTAGAAATTTCAATCGTTTCAATTCGTTTTTCCTTTGCAGAACTCGGTGATCGAATGGGCCCGAGACCACCGCGTCCACCACAAATTCAGCGAAACCGACGGCGACCCGCACAACGCCAAACGAGGCTTCTTCTTCTCGCACGTGGGCTGGCTGCTGTGCCGCAAGCACCCCGACGTCAAGATCAAGGGCAAGTCCATCGACATGTCCGACCTGGAGCGCGACCCCATCCTCGCCTTCCAGGACAAGTACTACATCTACCTGATGGTGCCCGTTTGCTTCATCATCCCTGTCATGGCGCCGATGTATCTGTGGAACGAGACGTTCGTCAACTCCTTCTGCGTGAACATCTTCCGATACGTGCTGACGCTGAACGCCACCTGGTTGGTCAATTCGGCCGCGCATCTCTACGGACACAAGCCCTATGACAAGTGAGTGATTTGACGTTTGACGCAGCCCACTTAACCTCACTTTTTATTGACATTTTTGACGGTTGTTGACAACGATGTACAGAACACTGGTGGAGCTATTCTGCCTATTTGCCTATCTAACTTCTTCAACCAGAATTCTAACGTACAGCTATCAATCGAATGTCAGTTGTTAGATGGCGACACAAAAATGACAGCAAAGTCAGTATTATTGATGATTGCACAATCAGTGTTGAAAAAATGTTGATTCAGAAGTAGTAATTTAGGTTACTTCTCAATTTAAGATCAAACTACATAATTACAATCTCAAAACGTCAACTATTCGTACAGAAATCTGTAAAAATGTCACCATCTTCTGGGGAGTTTCATAACTATTAGGCCATTATAGCGGAAAATGGCGTTAGCGTTTTTGACGAAACAAAACACGATCAGTGCCTGCACCAATTCTTTGTACATCATTCACATATCTAATAATAACAATGTACAGAACACTGGTGGAGCTATTCTGCCTGTTTGCCTATCTAATTTCTTCAACCAAAACTCTAACGTACAGCTAACTTGATGACAGCATTTTATTCAATATAGCGGAAAATCACTCGAATGTCAGTTGTTAGATGGCGACACAAAAATGACAGCAAAGTCAGTATTATTGATAATTGCACAATCTGTGTTATGAAAATGTTCATTCAGAAGTAGCAATTTAGGTTACTTCTCAATTTTAGGTCGAACTACATAATTACAACCTCAAAACGTCAACTATTTGTACAGAAATCTGTAAAAATGTCACCATCTTCTGGGGAGTTTCATGACTATTAGGCCATTATGGAGTTAGCGTTTTTGACGAAACAAAACACCATCAGTGACTGCACCAATTCTTTGTACATCGTTTTGTTACCGTATCAAACGTCAACGTCGTCGGTTTTTGGTAGCGTTATGAAGATCGACGACCGATAATCAAGAGAAGCAAGTTTACCAAATTATTGTTGAGCATCCTTCAAGAACGTCCAAAAAGTCCTTCTGGTAGTTTCTTGGAAACCTACCTAATCTTTTGCCGTTAGATAATGTTGAACATGCAACTTAACATGTTACACCCAAACTTGCTCTTTGTGTTTTCAAAAATACTCACGAAGGTTTGTCAGCAAACCAGAACGCACAAGTGAGTGCTCTGACGATTGATACAGCCTTTTCCTCCCAGTTAACCACATTCTTTATTGACATTTTTGACAGTTGGCACCATATATATCGTCAAGTTCGTCTGTTTTTGGTGTCTTATGGGTTTTGTGTCAATCTCATGCATGTTTTCTTCTTATTCACATTCTCTTTTTTTTTTCACGCTATGAAGATCGACGACCAAATTATTATTGAAAATACTTCAAGAACTTCGAGAAGTCCATTGGCTAGTTTCTTAGAAACATACCTAGATCTTATGCCGTTAGATGGAGTTGAACATGCAACATAACATGTTACACCCAGACTTACTCTTAAAGTTTTCAGACAGGTGGCGGTCTTACCACAGAACATGTATCTTTGGTCTTACTAATGACTGTGCATACAATGTTGATAAGTTTGATAGCCAAACTTGTTCATCATAATTATCTTCTCGACCCATACAACACCAGATATCCCATAGACATCCAATTCATGTCGGAATATCCCTGGAATACTTTCGGATATCCATGGGATGGCTCGTGAAATAGAGAGGGCTGTGGCTCTATCCGTGAATTCCGTTGCAGATACATCAACCCAGCCGAGAACCTATCGGTCGCCATCCTAGCCTTGGGCGAGGGCTGGCACAACTACCACCACACCTTCCCCTGGGACTACAAGACCTCCGAACTGGGCAAATACAGCGTCAACTTCTCCGCAGCCTTCATAGACTTCTTCGCCAAGGTCGGCTGGGCGTACGAACTGAAAACCGTGTCGCAGGAGATGATCAAGAAGCGGGTGAAGAGGACGGGTGACGGCACTCACGAGGTGTGGGGGTGGGGAGACAAGGACCAGCCGAAGGAGGACTACGATGACGTTATCATCACGCACAGGAGAGAGTGACGGGGTGGGGGTGGAAGACGGCGCGGGACGGGCGATGGAAAGTTCGAGGGGTGGACAAGGATCGAGGGATGAGTTTCGAATCTCGACTTTCGAGTCAACAGGAATTTCAGATAGCACATCATGAAGACATCTTTCATGGACGTAGTGTCCTGAGCCTTGAACTAACTTGTTCTGTACTGAGATGTTCTCAAGACATATCAAGAACTGACACGACAACTTTGACATGATTCTATAGGTATGTTCCTTAGTTTAAGGCTGCGTTCACAGGCTTAGGACACTACAAAGACGTTCATGAACGCCTTGAAGAGACGTCTTAAATACGTCCTTTATAGGCAGGATGTTGGAAATCACGTCATGGTTGAAAATGTATGGGAAAAAAAGATATTCAATATAAATATGAAACTGTTGTGTTGGAATTGCTCTATGATTTCGCTACCGAGTAACTTGAAAACTATAGGACGAAAAGTCCCCAGAGTTATAATCTGATCTTCGCAAACTTTCCAAGCGCCAATTGTAAATATTTCTAAAAAAATATTATTTATATGAAGAGACTGATGTTACTGAATCGCCTGTTCGTGGATAGATTTTTGGCGGAACTGGAGGAATAGTGATGGTGTTGATAGTTTATTCTATGTACTTACAGTGTGTTAAATAACTATTGCCAGTGAAAATATTTCGGAAATGAGAAAGGATATCGAGAAATGGCTATTTTAGTTCTACTGGGCTTTGTGTTTTCTACATCATTCTTTGGCAACTTTCTTATTTGACTCACTGTATATATTCCGTATGTCTTGGATAGACGGGGTTGTGATGTGTATTTTTCATTGAAGTGATATTTAGTTTGTACATTGTTTTCTAGACAGGATGAAAGTGAGTCTCATTTTTCTTCACCACTTTACAAGCAGAGTAGGTTTTTGAAAAAAATGGATTTGAAGATTTCATTTTTCATATCTGTAGGAAATTTTTCTATTCCATTCTGTACAAAAACCAATGAATAAAATACAGGATCGAGTTGGAGGAAAACATCAGTGTCGATTTTTGCATTATCTTCTCAAACAGGATCATACGAGAATGAAACAAAGAGGTTCTTCAAAATTTTAGCCTTTCAAAATACCTCTAGAAAAATGTTCGACTTCTTCAACAAGAATCACACTTGAATGTAGAATAGTTCATCAGGTTTATGTGTTTTTAAACTCAAAAAATTAACATTCACAACATCAATATCAGGAGGAAAGATTTTTGGGAAATTATTTGACCAAGCTCATGATATGCTGTATCCAAAGATTTTCTTCTTGAAATCAAGTTGAAATGTTATCTCGTTCCAGCTATTTTGAAGCCTTTTCTTCATGAGGGTGGAAATATGAGACCCCCTTTAATTGTTATTTATTGTTCGAGTAGTTGGTGGTTAAATGTTGTTCATTATCTCATTTAGGTATTTCCACACTTGTCTGAAGAATAAACCTAATTTGGATAATAAATTGTGATTTAATTCGCAAACCTTTGCTTTCTTCAAAGAATTATAGCTTGTTTGGAAAAAAAAAAAACGTTGGTGATGGTATCTCCATGACGAAACATAAAGAATTGTGTGAAACAAATGAAATTTTCAAAAAGAATTGAGTAGCCAGAAAAGTGCAACATGGAAATATTGCACACAAACGTTGTCACATTAGTAAAAATGGAGTTGAAATTTGATTGTCTACCACAATTATCATAGAGTAAGCTTTTATAAATTTACAGTTGTTTTCAGAAATGGCACTTGTCTGAGAGATGAAACTAATTCCTCCTCTCCCAATATGCCACCGCTGGCTAACACTATTATAAGATTTCCTTTCGTGTTGTCGAAAGATAAAAAAATATTTTCGGATTATAAATAGTAATTTAATTCGGAACCTTTGAAAGCACTCCCATCAAACATCAAAACTCCTCGAAATCAATGACGGCGACTCTGTTAGGCGCCCGGATCATATCATCGTGAGCTCTCGGCAACATCGTCCCGTCTTCGTTTTTCGCGAAATATATCTTCCCCGGCTGACATTTTCTCATCCTGAAAATCCTCTTTTGGATATCGGTCATTATTTTCTTCACGCCCTTCTTGACGACCAAATAAAACAGCAACAATTGATTGTTGCTCCGTATAAATTCGGCGAAGGGATCGGTGTGAGAGGGTCCGTTTAGCCTCAAATTCTCGCATTTCAAAACCACCCTCAGTATATTTTTGGTGGGGATTGCTGTAAGACTCAGCATAACGTTTTCGGTATTGATAGTAGCGTTGTCGAACCTAAAAATGATTTATTCATCAATACACCGAAGTAATATTCAATTATTTTTTTTCAGTTCCATTTTGTTTATTTATTTATTTTTTGTTTATTTATTTATTATATTTTTTGACATAGATAATATATTTTTCCAGATTTTCAAGATTTTCTCACCTCGTTTCTACAATTCAAGAAATTTCTATATATTTGTAGTAAGGACAGAATTATGATCTACCCCAAGAAATCACTGTACTTGGAATTTAACCTTCAGATACCTAAAAGAGAAATTCTCTATTTGTCAGTGACACCGAGTATAAATTTTGATATTTGTTCAAAATATATTTGTCTTGCAAATAGTTTGCGAAACAAAGTGTCACTGACAAATAGAGAATTTCTCTTTAAGGTAACCAAAGGTTAAATTTTCACCTAAAAGTACAAAGATTTGAAAAAATATTGACAATGTGGCAGACGGAGTGATAAAGAGTTGGATGACCTACAAAATATCATGTTCAAAACCTGTCTGAATATTGGGGTGCAAAAAATCTAAATTTTGAAAATATTCTTCTCTCATTACCAACACTCGTTACTCACCTGAACTCTCTGAGCGCGTTTGCGAACTTCAGGTACATGCATAGGTTGATCATAAATCTCTCGTTGCAACTTTCAGAACAAGCAATCATCAAATATTCCAATTTCTTGCACCTCAAGAATAACTGAAAATGTAACAACAATGTTTCAAAACATGTGTAGGAACAAGTTTCTCTCCCGGAAAAGTAATCGAAGTTTTCCAAATTGAATGTAGATAAATATATATCGTTCAATGAGATGCTCACCATTCTTAGAAATGTCCCATCCTCAGTATGGTTAAGCCTTATTGTTAGCCTGTTCAAATTCTCAAACTTTGATAAAAGGTGATAGGCAGAAATATCTGGGAGCCCGTGACATCTGAAAAATCCAGAAAATATATGAAACCTAGCAATGCAAGATTTTTTGTTGCGATTTAAGTCAGTTCCTTTAGAAGGAGAATATGATAAAAATATATAATATTTAGGAGAAACAGTATACCTGTCTATAACAGGGAAAATCATGAAAAAATCTCTCGAATATAAGGAAGGTTAATTTGAAGTGAGTAAAATGATGGTAACATAATAATGATCTTTCTATTTGAGACTGTTGAATATGCAAATGTAACGAATTTTTTAGGCCTTTATAGTAATGAACGATTATTGTGGAATTTATGAAGAAAAAAACGGAATCCTATCACAGGAATTTCATTTCAAATTCAAAATGTTATTCCTATGTGATACTTGAAAAATATTTATTTTTGTTTCATTCACAATATTCAATATCTATCTGGGGTAATACAATTATTTCACGTGAAACTATAAAATAAATTTTCTAGAACGAACTGTGAATTCATACAAACCTAAAGATTCATTGAATTTGGTTTCATTCACTCAAAATTTGTTGTCATGAAGAAATTGGAAATATCAAACTTGAATTGAAATGGATTCAATACATCCATTCTCATTGAATTGCATTTATCGAAAGCAAATAGTTATAAATTGAAAATATTGGCAAACGATCAATTTCTCACAATGAAACAAGAAGATTCAAAAACACTATAGAAAATATTTTTTCAGAACACTTTGATCATAGTAAATCATTTGTATATTATTGCTGTTTTTTAGATTTCCAGAGAACTGAAAATAAGACAAAAATGTTCGTTGTATACTCACTGCTTGCAAGGAAATATCTCGATGACCGTTAATTTGCTGATATTATCAGCGATATTGAGAAAAGGATGGAGCTCCATCGGTTGAACTCGTATACCTCGTCTGCGCCTCTTGAACTCCACCCTGTATTCGACATCGTCTTCCTCCTCCTCATCCTCCCTCAATTTTCGATCTGGAACCACCGAAAATCTATCAAATAAAATGAAGATATGGAAATACGCACAAAAGTAAAAATCGACCTTTCTTCATTTATGGTAAATTGACTGAGCGAAATTCACTTTGATCATTGAATACACCTATACGTTGAGTACAAACTTATCTAATTCCAAATTGAAATTACTTTCGCAATGATTCTTTTGATTTCAATTTTGTTATTCTAGAAAATCGTTTTGTTTTCTGCTAATATTAAAATAGCAAATTATAATAATTATAACGAACGTAGGAAATACGGTTAGAGCCAGGAAGCTAGTTTCAGTAAGTACTATTGAATGATAAAATAATTGTATTGAAGTGATTTCCTGCTTTAAGATTCAATTGGCAAGCACTTGTGTGAAGGAAAAATAAATAATAATGGTTGGTTCACATTGCCCTTTTTTGTTCTTTCTCCATGACGTTTGTTGATGAGATATATGAAATATTTGATGATAATGGAATCGTACTTTCCAACAAACAGCACCTGAACCGAAGTTTTTTCAGAGTCTTAGCATTGGGCGAGGACAACATTTCTCTGGCAGCATTGATACATTCTGAATTGCACGTGAAAGGGTAGTGGCAAAAATCCAATTCCTCAAAACTGATAGCCTCTACGGATTCTCCAGAGAATAACAGCTGGAATAATGTGATGAATTAATAAAATTATTGCTACATATATTTTGAACACCGCCTCAACTTCTTCACTCAGAGTTGAATTCGTTTGGGAAAATTCAACTGCTCTTCTATAATTCTTTCTGTGGACTTCATCTAGCAAATAGTAATAGACACATGTATAATACCTATGAAATATACATATTTGAAATCACAAAAATTCACCCTCTGACAGGAGTGAAACATATAGGGAATCCCATTTGAAATGTGTTTTCTTGCCTACATAAACAAAATCTGCAAGAAAATTCAACTTTAAATGAAAAAAATAAAGAGGTGTCAAACATATACACAAAGATCCTGTACTGAATAGACTGAATACCTTAGATTCCTTGGGGCCAAATGGAATGTTTGTCTGGTGGAAATCAAATACATGCCAAGCTTTTTCTAATGGCGTGATTGGAATTTTCAAAGCATCTGCTGGTTTTTCATAACCTGGGATCTTTTCTGTGAACATCTCAAGATATAACATATGAGTAAATTTGACTGAAGATGGGAAATACAATTTCTAGTACCATACAATTTATCAATGAATATGTTAATATTATGTAGTATGGAAAACTTCTTCTGTATTTCATTGATGTTGAAAGACTCACCATATATCACATCTCTTGAACAACTGCACTTTGTGCATTCAAACACTTTGTGAAAACCATACCCTGTGAGGCTACCAGCAACCATGTTTTTATCAGATCTGATCACCAATTTCCTCAATTTTGGCAAACTCTCCACTAAGCCTTCATAATGAACTCTAAAACCAGGAATTCTAGAGTCTTGTATCTGTGAATATGCAGCAAGGATTATTCTTCATTATTACATCACCAGTCAAAAAAAAAACTCAACTATCATCTCAATATACAATGAACAAACAAATATATTTAAAGTCAAAATGCATCAAAGTATGGTTGATTGAATCCTATTCTTGGGAAACTCAGATATTTAAATGTTTCCTACCCACAATTCTTCCAACTGCTTCATATGGCAAATGAAGTATGATATCCTTTCTTGATGTTCAATATTCGACAGCTGTACTTTCAGATATAAATACTGCATGTTCAATAATATTTGTTGATTCATATCATCAGTTTTAAAGCAACTAAAATCTTGGCTACACACGGAAATGGCCAATTTCTTCAACTGAAAAACAATATGAAGTATGTGAATTTGTATTCACAAACTCAAAACTGATTAACGATAGATGCTTGTACGAATTTCTCAAATTGCATCACATATTCTCTTCTACTCGCCCACTTGAGATTTTAAAGTTGGACGCCTATGAGACCTCACCTTCTCATATGCCTCCGCATATTTTACACCTATTCCAAGCCTCGTATCTACTGCTGAAAGTTCTTCAAGACTAGAGAGTTTGCTCATCAAGTTTTTCAAGTCTTGCAATGGGATCCAAAACAGATAGTTTATATTCAAGATCTTGATGAACGAGAGATTCATTTTGGTAGATATATATTTGCAAAGATTGAAGGAATGTAACTCGAATCGCCCATGCCAATTTGATCGCCTGGAAAAACCTCAAGTTGAAAAAATATCATTGAACGATCTGAGCTGTTGAATTCTCACCATGAGAGTTCTCTCGCTTTGAGTAAGAAATCTAGATGTTCATAAACTTTGAAAAACTGGAACAAGTCGAAGGTATCCAGCCATCTAAGAATCATCAGTGTCACTTCATTTGCAATTGTATCGAAGTTTTGTTCTTTAGTTTCAGAAGTACTCATTATTGAATTGTGTGGACTGGATGTGAGGAATGAAACATTCTATTGAATACATGTGAAAAAATAAATAAAAAAGGTAATATTTATGTTCATAAAAAATATTTGAAGGTTAAACTCATTTCATCTGAAACTTCTTTCATTTTTGTTGTTTGTTTGTGTTTCAGACCACAGAACTTTTCAATGAAGACTTTCGAAATTTCCGATAACTGCCGAAGGTACAGAGGCGGCCCAGATTGAAATTCTATACTATCAAATGAATGCAATTGTGTGCAATGGAATGGATTCACTAGAGTAAAAGTAGATGGATATTATCTCCTCTCTCTTCCGACTATTGATCAGGAATAATATTCATAATGATAATATAATTTTTGTATCGCACTTTTCTTGTATCATGCATGCCACTGACCTTAAATTTAATGACGACGATTCGACATGAAAAACTATTGTTCTATGACTCGAAGGAGTCAATGTCAATATCTAGAATAATTGTCAATTGACTCATTTGTCACTCGAACTTCCTTTCAGTTTTCACCATTTTGCAAGATGCAGGCTGCTACAACCCTAAAGGTATATTATTTGTTTTATCAATAACTTTTAAAAAAATTGTTGATTGAAATTGAGAAATGTCCAATTATATATCTCTTGTTACAGCCGAAGAAGGAGCCGATCCATTCTGTCCAAGTTTTTGGCAGAAAAGTGAGTATACTTTTAACCTCATTTACAGTTACACGTGTTTTATTATTGTTTTAATTATTATTTGTGTATTCTCCAAAAACCATCAACCTTTTTTTCTAATCAATGTTAATGATTACAGAAATCTGCGACGGCAGTTGCTTACTGCAAAAGAGGCAGAGGTGTTCTCAGGGTAAATGGCAGGCCATTAAGCCAAGTGGAGCCAAAAATGCTCCAAGACAAACTTCAAGAACCAATTCTATTGCTAGGAAAGGTACGAAATCTCGCACTCGATTCATTCAACCATGCCTAATACTAAATAATTGAACATTGCAGGACAAATTTGCAGCAGTTGACATTAGAGTGAGAGTCAACGGTGGTGGACATGTATCGCAGATATACGCCATCAGACAGGCAATTTCCAAAGCCTTGGTAGCATATTACCAAAAATGTAAGTTACCATTCAATTTCCTGTGATTAGAAACAATGGACTTGCTTTGCTGTTGGTACTGTTTCATTATTGTTTGTACAATTCTATGAGGTTTTGTTTCTTTTAGATGTTGATGAAGCTTCCAAGAAAGAGCTCAAAGATATACTGATACAGTACGATAGGACACTACTGGTTGCAGATCCTAGACATTGTGAGCCGAAGAAGTTTGGTGGTCCCGGTGCCAGAGCCCGCTACCAAAAATCCTACAGATAGTTTATTTTTAGTTTTGACATTGTGTTTCATGTATCAAAGTGATTACATTAAACACAATTTATTCCTAAGTGAATTGTTTCATTCTCAACATTGAATGTTTATAAAATTAACATTGTCCTTCACCAATATTTGGTTTTCACTCGAAAGTTTGAAGTTATGGTTCAATTTAATGTGTTCATTCAGCATTTTCCTTCCTCTGACTTGAAAAAGTGATGATTTCACATAGTTAGTGGAAATCCGTAAATGGTAGTTTTCATAATAAATTTTTGTGTTACTACTCCAGTAAACATTGATACCCAATATAATGATTAATGAAATGTTTATATAACAAATTCGAGAATAGCTGGTTGAATGTTTTTTTTTGGTTTGTATTGATGACCCTGTATTGATTATGGACAGCCCTGTAGCCTGGTATGATTCAAGTCCATGAGTGGACATTATTCAGAGGAATATATTAGCTTTGTCAAAAAATTACAATGAAAACTAACCCTAGAGATAAATTTAATGATTTTCAACAAGATCCACACAATTCATCACTCTTGACAATATAGGTTGAATTAAAACAAAAAGGAACATCATTGACTAGAAGTGGTTAGTATTATACAAAGGATGTAACAGTACAAAATTAAATAAATGTACAAATATTGTACAAACAATTTCATCTGCGAAAGAAAAATAGTGAAATTTTCATTTTCAAGTCTTCAAAACATTTCTTAATTCAACGAATAATAATATTTCATTGACTTATCCTTAAAAGGCTCAAATCAACCCACAATTATCATACTAGATATAATTTTATATATTTCAGTGCAAGAAATTCTGAATTTGAACAGAAAAATTCACGCAGAGTACGATCTCAATGCTCAAAAATTTCAAAGGATCAAGCAATTCAAAAGTAGAGTGAAGAAATATATTTCTAGGTCTTGCTGGTGATGATTACTTTCACTTCATACTACATCAATATATGTAGAGTTCATTTTTAATTCGATTGATTATTTCAAGGCTTCATAATTTCGCGAATAATCTAATACCCGATAATCTTCACAGTGATTCATCATCATTTCAAGTTTCATCTCTTATTCTTTCGCAAATTTCCCTTCCTCTCACATTCTAATTATTATTGTTATCTTTGTGTATGAGATCCATATCGATCTTGGCGCCCATCCTCTTCAGTGCTATGATAGTGTTGACCGCTTTTATCCAGCGTCTCTTGATCACGTAACGCTTCAGCTTGGATTTGCTGAGCTCCAGTTCTGAGTGCACGGTCTCGACGAGCAACCAAGGATGTCTCAGAGCTCCTTCTGGGGTCGGTCTGGCTCTGGAACAGAAACGTTTCTCAGAATGAGCGGGTTTGCTGTCGGAGGCCTCAGCGATGTCTGTGATGCAGATTGATTTTTGAATGGATCAGCAAATGGATGATTTTATCCAGTTGATCTGTGTGTGAGGAATCTGTGAAGAATTTTTCAATAGATACCTAATTAGTCTGTGAAATCCACCATAAGATATTTCCAATAGTACTCAATTTATGACCAAGTTGAATGATACATACTTTACGAGTTTTTCTTGTTCTATATGAAAGTGGTGTAATCATGAGAACGGAAAAATAATTCTTCTGAAGTGATATTATGAAAAGCTTAAAATTACAAAAATCAATCAGGCCTTTAAATCATCTGCTTATACCAAAAGATCATTCCATCCAAGCAGAAAGAGTAGTATTTGCATTCCATTTACTTCGTTATGCAATAAATCGATTGTAGCAAAACCAGAAAAAAAAATCATTGAAATTTGTTGTTGAGTTTGTTGTATTATCTCACCCTGTAGACTCTAGGCATGCATATCTGGAATATCCTGTATACTGCAGGAAATTCAATTACTCATGAAACAGTTGCTATATTTTTTTATTGATCTTTGTATCAACAAATGTTACAATATATGAAAATGGTCCCCTATGTACAGTAAAAATATAATAAAAATGCAAAATTAATAAATACTTATGATGAATAATTCATTTCGATTATTTCGATATAAGGTGTAAATTGTAAAAATCCAAAGTAGGAGGGCGATGAAGATTTTTTTGAATCCAACGTTTCGTAAATTGAGATTGATAATAACCCAACAACTTTTTTCATAAAAAAAATATGGACTGAACATCAACATGACGCTATTCTTGAACTCATATCCCATAATCGAAATAAATGAATCGACTTCCACGACAAATAACAACATAAACAACATTAAAAATGTCAAATTTCATCTTTTTAATAGCCGTCCTAGACTGTGAGAACGTTTAAAAAGAGTTGATTTTTGTTGAGAACAAAAATTCCACATCGTGACTTTTATCCCACACCTGATAATACTTCATTCTGGGCAATGTTCCACATATTAGAACTGTCGATCTTGCTGGAGTATGAACACAAACAACAAAATATGATATAACAAGCGCAACCTCAACTCTTATTGAAGTGAAAAGGCGTAATCTTTTTACTAGCCGCCCTGGACTGAAAAAAAGTATTCAACGAACTGACGCTCCTTTGTCCCGAAGAATCGTTCTCCCACTGCCCCAAAAGCTTCATAATCTCCACTCTCGGCACGTCCCTAGACAACTCGTTCATCTTGAACTTCCCCTCCGCTTTTCCACTCAAAGTGCTGTCCAAGTTGCCCAGCTGCATCAACTTTTCGGATATCTTGAAGCTTCTCTCTCTTTTGACAGCCAACGTGCTGTCAAAGTTGCCCAGCTGCATCGACTTATCGGATATCTTGAAGCTCCTCTCTTTTTTGACAGCCAACGTGCTGTCAAAGTTGCCCAGCTGCATCGACTTATCGGATATCTTGCAGTTCCCCTCTTTCTTGACAGCCAAGGTGCTGTCCAAGTTGCCCAGCTGCACCAACTCATCGGATATCTTGAAGCTTCTCTCTCTTTTGACAGCCAACGTGCTGTCAAAGTTGCCCAGCTGCATCGACTTATCGGATATCTTGAAGCTCCTCTCTTTTTTGACAGCCAACGTGCTGTCAAAGTTGCCCAGCTGCATCGACTTATCGGATATCTTGCAGTTCCCCTCTTTCTTGACAGCCAAGGTGCTGTCCAAGTTGCCCAGCTGCACCAACTCATCGGATATCTTGAAGCTTCTCTCTCTTTTGACAGCCAACGTGCTGTCAAAGTTGCCCAGCTGCATCGACTTATCGGATATCTTGAAGCTCCTCTCTTTTTTGACAGCCAACGTGCTGTCAAAGTTGCCCAGCTGCATCGACTTATCGGATATCTTGCAGTTCCCCTCTTTCTTGACAGCCAAGGTGCTGTCCAAGTTGCCCAGCTGCACCAACTCATCGGATATCTTGAAGCTTCTCTCTCTTTTGACAGCCAACGTGCTGTCAAAGTTGCCCAGCTGCATCGACTTATCGGATATCTTGAAGCTCCTCTCTTTTTTGACAGCCAACGTGCTGTCAAAGTTGCCCAGCTGCATCAGCTTATCGGACAGCTTCCTGATCTCCTCGGCCAGGCTGCCCTCCGAAGCCCGCCCGGGGCTGCCCGAAGACGAAGCGAGCGAGCCGCAAGGCGAGGGGGAATTCCCGGCGAGCGACTCGCTCGAGCCGGATGGCGGCGGCCCACTGTCTTCGAACACGTAGGGCGAGTCGGGGTGCTCGTTCCACCTCTCGACGAAGTGCCTGAGGTTGTCCTTGGTGACGTCCATGCTCGGCGTTCGCGGGACCTTCCTCCTCAGCCAGTCGTGGGCGAGGCATTGGCCGGTCGTGAGGCGCGAGCTGCAGACAAAGACCCTCGGTTAGTACGGGGTTAGCATGCTTCAGAGTCTCGAATCAGATAGAGGTGACGCTCGAGTGGGAGTGGATTGTCTTTTTTTGCTCTGGGGCTTGGTAACTGACTGCCAATTCCACCAGATCAGATAGGGACATTCGTAACACGCCCAGTCACCGATTTGTCGATAGTCTGCAGGCAGTGGGAATCGAACTCATGGCCAAAAGGGCTACATTATTCAGCCTCAAGCTGATACTTCGATTGGAAACACCGACGAAGGCCGGTCAGATCTTATTATTTATATTTTGACAACAAGAAAGGGAAATAGAATCTGAGACCTTCAGTGAACATACTCCAGAACAGGTCGAATTTGCGCTTTGTAGATCGTGAGCAGTTCTCTCAATGGATCTCACATGATCGTCCCAAGAGAGAGCGCTGTTGGTGGTGATACCAAGCAAGGATATTGAAGACTTTTGCCTGGCATCATCATGCTGGACATTGTGAAGATACAAGCTTGCATCAAACTCTACAAGATTTTCAGATCATTTGGAAATTTCGAGGCACTATGCGTTCCTTCTTGATGAAGACCAAAGTTCGACAGATCTCGAGCCTGAAGATATAGGGGGTGACCAGCCTGAACTCGTCTAAAACCAACAAAAAACGTCCAACTTTTTACGAATAGATCTGTTCTGAGTATGTTTGGAAGCTGAATTCCAAGTTGATCAAGACCAAGTAGCTTAGTAGAACATGAGAAACTGCTAGGGTGTGGACCAAACCTCTGTGAACGGAGCTGGAAGCCAAGTTTTTGTGAAGCACTTCTCGCAATAGACGTCCCAAGAGAGAGCGCTGTTGGTGGTGATACCAAGTGATGGTGACTAACCCTTTCGAAGAATCTGATGAGACTCTAACGATCATGTTATGGCAAAACCCAAATTAGTAGTAGTTAGGGATGATATATGAGTATGTAGTCTTATCACTAATTTGGGTCTTTGTCTTGTACTGCCTCGACATACTTCAATAGTCAGGTACGATAATACGATGTTGGATCAGATGATAATATGCATTAGACGAGTGTATGCCACTCTATCTTTCATTATGTATCGAAACGAAATAGTTACTCTTACATAAAATGTTTTCGATGTGAAAAAAGTGACGTGGTATGTAGGAAGCACCAGATATTCTGTAACCAGATGTAGAGTCTTTTTTATTCATAGCTACTCCAGAATGATTCTTTTCTACAACTGTAAAAAGGACAACACTTTTTCGTGTGCTTCGAGTGTGCAGTCGGTCTACGTCAAAATAATGTTTCATTACTTCATTCAAACGTATGGAAAAAGTTGTCGTAAGGCGACAGAAAACTTGATGAGACTGCAATGTCGAACATATCTGAATAACAATGAATACTACATATTTAGTCGTGAAATAGATATTCTTTTCAACACGTGAGTGAAGTGTCTATTTTACTCCGTAGGAATATTTTCCTTTCGTGAAAATAACATTTTACTCACTGTTTACATGAGTTATTTATTGATCAATTCAAACTGCGAAGATGCACTCAAAATTGAAATCAATTGAGTATGATGAAAATATCTTATTGGTGGAACGCAACAGTGGGAAAGCACTCGGAATCGATTGAGTTACACAATATCCCTCTCGTTATGGTTTCACAACACGTTACTTACAAAATTTGTGTATCGTGCCAGTTGCTAATTTTGATTTCACGGTCACAGAACACAACAATATGTCTCTCGAATTCCTAAATTATTTTTAATACCACCCACTATATGAGGTAATCCAAGGAACATAGTTCATGTAGCTTGAATCCTATTTTATTACGAATTATTTATTATTATACACAAAAAATAGCCGAGATCGAATTATTATATTGTCACAAAAACTATTGGATTCCGTATATACTAACTTGAATTAACGCCAAAAAATACTCAATTGGATTTTTGAGAGTAGATGGAATTGAATTGAATTGACATCCAACAATTTTTGATGAAACTTTTCTTTCGATTTTCTTGAAATTTGGTTCGTTTAAGAAACAATGAACGAAATAATTCGTTTTTAATAAAAAGAAAAAATTAAAACTATTTTCTTATTTTGTAGCGAGGGTCAATCTACGGTTGTATTTTTGCAATATTAACTAAACACCCTATATATCATTCGACGAGCATATAATAGCTATTGAATGTAGAAGAATACTATACTTTTCCCATTACTATGAAATATTTCTGCCAGTTGAAAATATTCAGATTTTTGTTCTAAAATGTTCTCAATTTACTTCAACTGTAAATTTTGATACCATGATTCACAGATTGGTTTTACAATGTGAATGATTCATATTCCTGTATGAATATGAAAAATATATAATCATTCACACTACCTAGTGAAAATTGAATTTAGTCTAAAATAGACACACACTTCAGGATGTGAATTCGGAGTGTAAAGTGATTTTCCGCAAAAACAAAACTATAAATCCATTTTTATATCTCGGTAATTGAATGAACTTATTTCATTCACAGCTCACACCGACTCTACGTCATTGGAGAATTCTAAACTTATCCAAACATTACGTCGAAGAACGTCATAGATCAAAACAAGCAGTGATAAGTAGTGCCAAAATAAAAACCAAGACTCTGGTGAAAGTTCATAAATTGTTCATCATTTTCTGCGTTGTTCG